>VZQC01003012.1:5998298-6047763 GCA_009823505.1 Rhizomys pruinosus | reverse complement strand
ACATATACCTATATATATATATATATATATATATATATATATTAATACATTGATAATATATACAATAATTACCTTATTTTGGTCTTTTTGAGACAGGGTCTCCCTGAAGCCCCAACTGTCCTGGAACTCACTCTGTAGACCCAGTTGGCCTTGAACTCACAAAAATCCACCTGCCTCTGCCTCCCAAGTGCTAGGATTAAAGGCATGTGCCACCACGCTCGGCTAATACTTACTTTTTAATGTGTCTAATAGTTATTTTAACAAAATGGATGCATAAGGGGTTGAGGACATCACTCTGAAGTTAAGAGAATCAGAGTTGGATTCCCAGCAGCCACGTGGAGGCCAACAACCACCTTATACCAGGTCCAGGGGATTCAGTGTCCTTTTCTGGTCTCCACGGGCATTGCATACACATGAAAGCACTTACGTACGTGAACATGAAACACTCCTACACATAAAATAAAAATAGATTAATTTTTAAAAGCTTTTAATAATTGGATGGAAGTGTAAGTTTGTGATCTCATAATTAAACCATTTGTTTTAAACTACTTTTGCACGATAATGACATCTATAATTACTTTAAAAATGTAATAATCACATCAAAAACATGATATGATTCATAATTATGTATTCATTGTTTTATAATGAAAAAGAAACAAAGAAAAAGTACTTACTAATAAGTTGAGATGAAACTTTTCTTCTAGTACTGACTTTCAGGTAGTATTTTTAACTGGAACTTCAGGATGATTACCATATGAGAACTTTTGTGGCAAAAAGAGTAACTTCAGATAAAGTATCACTGAGGTCAGCTCAGAGACTGTCTAAAAGGAGAACTAGAAATTCAAATTTATCTCACTTTTCCTTGTCTTTTTATTAGTGGACTCTGTGCAAGTAGAAAGGATGATATTAATCAAAAAATAATTGTCTTGTCAGGAAAAAATGTTTTATCATTTTTCAAAGATGATGTAAAGAAGGCTAAAACAAAATGGTTAAATGCTGGGAACCCAGCCGTTGGGAAACTTTGCAAAGACTTTGAAATTTGAACACAGACTGCAGGAGAGTATTCAGGAAGAAAGTGGAGTAGACAGGTTTCCTCATATTTAGTTTGGCCTCTTGAATGTAACACGATGGAACTTGTAACCCTGTAATATTTTCTTAGTTATATTCACTGGGGAAGGTGAGCGTAATTACAGCTGTTCTGACTTCATGCAAACCAAATTGGTGTTATGGACAATTAATCTTTTGAAACATTAGGATAGCTCTGTAATTTCTCACTTTTTCAAAAACAAAGAGGAATACAGCACAAATCAAATGATAGTCTGTAGGCCAGAAGCTACATAAATGTAAGACAAAGACCCAGTAAATTTTATTACATTGGGTTAACCCATACATCATAACAGCCCATGTAGTCCTACACATGAATAATTTTACACTAATTCTTACCTGAATTAAAATTTTCTAGCTTAATCATTTGGGCTTTAGTTTGGGATTCCTCATCAAGAATTAAGTAATATTTTGATATGCTCATATTATTTTTCATTCAGAAAGCTGGAAGCTACTTGCAACCCTAACAACAGAAACAGCGTTGTAAAATATATTTTAAGACCCAAGTAACCCAAGAGACAGAAAAGCAATTCAGAAGGATTTGATGAATGAGAAACAGGTTGGTAATAAGGATTTGGAAGAATTAATCAGCATATAAAAATAAATATTTATCATCCAGAAATTAAAATTTCCCTTAAAATAATGTTCTATTACATTTGGAGTGATAGGTAAAATTAATGAGCTTACTATGAAACCAAGATAAAGAAATTGTTTAAGTTAATGTACAGACATATAATATGACACTTTTATTGAGAGATGGTGCTGGCTACAAGGTAGGTTTCTTATAAAATTCAGAAATACCTAGCTTTTTAGATTCAGCTCTCAGTTATGTGCCACATGTAAGAGAGAAGCTGACTGCCTTCCTCCCATGCTTCCTCCTTTTTTCATTGGAAGTCTCACTTTTTTTCTTTGCCTTCTTTTTGTGGACTTCATAGCATTTTATTTTAATTGCCACCTTACTATCAAATGAAAGGGAAATATTGCTGAAGGGATGGGTAGAAATTATAGGCTTTCTGCATTCCCCAGATGGGATAGCTGCCTGACATTGGAACCACGTTTTTCAGAGTGTAGGTTTGAAAGTCATGGCCAGATTCCTAACACTGACATCTGTGGCAAATAGCCCTGTGTGGCTTCAGGAAGTTTGTGTTGAAAGTTCCAGGGTGCAGCTCACTATGCCTTGAAGTGTGTGGCCATGTTACCTGATCTCTTTCAACCTCAGTTTTAAAAACAATCTCATGTATTATTTACCTTCTACCACCTCTGTTTTAACTTGTATTTTCATTTTAAATTCAGCTGAGGTAAGCCCTCTGTTACAAGATCCACCATCCTCTCTCATTCCCAAGGCTGAGCTTGAGGGCAAATCTTTACCAAGATGCATTTTTGTAATTTCTGTTCACCTATGAATATTTCATTACAGCATAGACATGTTTTCTCCATCAAGGACTCTGTCTCATTAGTTGTTAGAATGTCAGATAGATACATAATGTCTAGCCTATGGTAGGCATTAAATAAACTTGTGATGAACTGTCAAAAAAAGGAAGAAATGAAATACTTGCTGGTATCAATCATGAAAAATAAGCTTTAGTCCACAGTCAACATGGTTTTCCTTTTTCCGTTGAGCCCAGTACAGATATCCAAGAGGCCTAGAAATTTAAAGATCACATCCCTCTTAATTCACATGGAATGCTAAGAAAAAATCAAAACAATTGATTCTTCAGCAAAGACACAACATTAGAAGCTATCTCAGATAACTTTAAGAACAACCACCATCTCTGATATTGATGTAATTGTATATCATTTTACAGACATGAAAACTGGATCTTAAAGTCTGAAACTTGTTTAAAGTCTCATAGTCAGTGAGCAAGGAATCCTGATTTGTGACCAATCGTGATACCAAAATCATTCTTCATATACTGTGTAAGTTTACCTTTAGGACTTCAAGTTTTGTAATCCATAAGCACTTGAGCTAGAACTGCAACTGACAACCTCCTTTGCTTCCAGAACATTCTATAATACATTATTATGGAATTCTAATAGGCTTCTAAAATTACGATTAAGTTCCCATAAGATTTTGAGAATAGACTAATGTTAATTCATTAAATGTGATCCTAATGTTGCTTGTAAGTCAATTAAGTTGTGAGATGTAGAAATCTACAAATTTCTTCCTGTAATCTCAGGCTTAAATAATAATAATGCTCTGAACTAAGTAGCTGATAGAATCATTATATTTTCATGTGCACAGAAGGAGCTTTAATGAAATATTTCTAGATCAAAAAGTAAGGCTCTTTGATAATATAATAATGGAAAAGAACACAAAAGGAGACAGGCAGTATTGATGGAGAAAAATCAAGTACATATATAAACATATCTTTTTACTTGTATGTATAACCTTGTGATATGGAAACTGTAAATAAACATATGTAACCTGTAATGTAGGCATATTTGACATTATAGACATAATATAGACATTATTGCTCAGATATATTTTTATATATGTATAAGTTTTTCTAGAGAATTTATAAAGTGAGGTGATTTTCTCTTCTTTCCCTTTACACAAAATCACCAAGCACATCTTTTCTCCTGTTTCAACTATTATATGTTTATGATTTTGCCCTTCTATGATGATGGCTTACTTGTTTTTCTTCCCCTCCCTATGCAGCAAGTCAGATAGCTTCCCCTCCTCCATAGGTCCAAGAGTTTTGTGTCTGTTTAGTTCCTCATTCTCCATGAAAATGGTCCTATCTAGGGAAGGCACATTCCTATATTCTTTGTAGCATCTTAATATCCATTTTCAATGAGTTTGAAAACAAAGCCTTTGCCCTACTGGGAATGTAACTTTTCTGCTCTATACTGCCTACAGTGTTGGAAATGATAACATTCAGCTAAGATGTTTTCATTAAGTGTCTTTTGTTCAACCACGGATCACAAAATAGTACAAGGGGAAAAGGCATATCTTTCTTTCCATTTAAACATATTAAATATTCAAGTGATTCCTCAAATACACTCAGCTTTGCTGTGGTTTCATTAAAGTGCAGCTCCACTGTATTTTATGACGGAACATTGGTACAATATGCTTCCTGCAGTGGCTACCCACAAGCACAGATTGCTGCCTTCTTTACCAGCCAAAGCTCAAAAAGTAGTCCAAAGTCAAGAGTATTATAGTAATCAAGGCTGCAGGTTAGAGGCATGGATAATGATGGTAAAATACACATCATGAGAAAAGAGGCCACAACTTCCTCATCAAATGCAGATGGAAAAAAATAAATAAAAAATAAAAGAAACACAGATCTTCCTGGTCAAGACTCAGTGACCCTTACTCAAAAACTCACTTAGAAAGCCTGCATGTTCAATAGGTGAAGATGGGCCCTAGAAAACTAATATGTGAAATGCATATAAATAATTCATAAACATGTTAAAACATAATTACATATCATGAAGTAACAACTGAAAACCAAATCACAACTGAAAGGAATCAAAAGCATGCATGAGATGAGTCTGCAATTGCTGAGTGCATTCTGGCGTAGCCATAGTCCCATGATTAATTTTATATAATCATTGACCGAATGAAGGTATGTATATACATGTGTCAAATTCAAAGAGACTAACAAAGTGATTATTTAATAATGAGAGGTGTTCCCAATGTGACTGAACTAGGCAAGGAAACAAAATTCTTATGCAAGGAATTTAAACTAAATTTAAAATGTTCTTTAGGGTACATGGAAATGCTTTGCTCACAATTAGGTATAAAAGTTCAGCCTTACTTTGTGACTTACTCTTGTAGAAATGTCCAGTCTGGGTCATGCTGGAACTTTCTTTGATCAAATTCACCTGTGATTGATTTCTGACATTCTGACCATGGCTTGAACACCAGCCCTAAGGGCTCAGTTGTCCTAAAAGATTCAGTTTTTTTAGTGGAAATATAAATGGCAGGTTTCAAATGGTATTGATCAGATCTTCAACAGAATAATAGATGACAACTTCCCCAAACTAAAAAAAGACAAACCAATACAAATACAAGAAGCACATAGAACTCCAAACAGATAAGATCAGAAAAGAAATTCTCCATGTCATATCATAGTTAAAATGGTAGACACCCAAAGTAAAGACAAAATCCTTAAAGACCCAAGAGAAAAACAACAAGTGACCTATAAGGGGAAAGCTATCAGAACTAAAGCTATTACAACTGACTTCTCAATGCAAACTATGAAAGCAAGAAGAACCTGGAGCAAAGCATTCCCAGTGTTAAAGGACAATAGAAGCCAACCCAGGTTACTATACCCAGCAAAAATGTCAATTATAGTTGAAGGAGAGAGAAAAACCTTCCATGACATAAACAAGTTGAAAGAATACATGTCCGGAAAACCAACCCTTCAGAGAATACTTGAAGCAATTCAAAGGACAGAAGAAAGGAGCAACCATCCCCAGGCACCTAGAAAGAGAAATCAATAAAAGCATAACTGCAGAAGTAGAAACCTAAACCCAAACCGCAAATGGATAATAAGGCAAAAGGAAGCAACACAAACCTATCAGTCATAACCTTAAATATTAATGGACTAAATTCCCCAATCAAAAGACATAGACTGGGAGACTGGATTAGGAAACAGAATCCATCGATATGCTGTCTACAAGAAACACATCTTACCTTCAAGGACAGGCACCACCTTAAAGTGAAGGGATGGAAAAAAATATTCCAAGCAAATGGTACCAAAAAGAAAGCAGGTGTTGCTATTTTAATATCAGATAAAATAGACTTCAAAGTAAAAGAAATCAGAAGAGACAAAGAAGGCCATTACATTTTCATCAAAGGAACAATCCACCAAGAAGATTTCACAATTATGAATATATATGCCCCAAATTCTGGTGCACCAAACTTTATAAAGACAATTCTCCAGGACCACAAGTCACAGACTAACCCCAGCACACTCATAGTGGGAGATTTCAATACCCCACTGAGTCCTTTGGATAGGTCAACAGGACAAAAAATAAACAGAGAGACATCTGAACTGAACGATATGATACACCAAATGGACCTCATAGACCTCTACCGAACATTCCATCCTAATACCAGAGAATACACTTTCTACTCAGCACCCCACGGAACATTCTCCAAAATCGACCACATCCTGGGACACAGAAGAAACCTCTACAAATACAAAAAGATTGAAATAATTTCATGCATCCTGTCAGACCACAGTGCAATGAAGCTCAACATCAACACCAGGACAAGCCCTCCTGCCTACAAGAACACATGGAGACTAAACAACACACTCTTGAATAATGAATGGGTCAAGGAAGAGATAAAGAAAGAAATAAAAACATTCCTGGAACTGAATGACAATGACAATACAACACAACAAAACCTATGGGATACCTTAAAAGCAGTCCTAAGAGGGAAATTTATAGCCCTGGGTGCCTACATTAGAAAAACAGAAAGAGCACAAGTGAATGATCTAACACTACAGCTAAAAGCACTTGAGAGTGAACCCTAAACGCAACAGACAGGAAGAAATAACAAAAATCAGAGCAGAATTCAGTGAAATAGAAACAAAGAAAACAATACAAAAAATCAATGAATCCAAAAGTTGGTTCTTTGAAGGGAATAAACAAGCTAGATAGACCTCTAGCCCAGTTAACCAAAAGAAAGAAGGAACAACTCCAAATCAATACAATCCATGATGAAAAGGGAAATATCACAACAGACAAGGAAAAGATCCAGAAAATCATACCGAATACTTCCTGAACCTATACTCTACCAAGTTTGAAAACCTAGAAGAAATGGATGAATATCTGAAATCCTGGGTATCACCAAAGCTCAACCAAGAAGAGATCGACAGCCTAAACAGACCCATAATTCATGAAGAAATTGAAGATGTAATAAGAAACCTCTCAACTAAAATAATCCCAGGCCCAGATGGTTTCATGGCAGGATTCTATAAAACATTTCAAAATGACCTACAACCATTATTATTGAAACTGTTTAGAAGGATGCAATCAGGGGGAATTCTTCCAAATTCCTTCTATGAAGCCAACATCACTCTATTACCAAAACCAGGCAAATATACCACTAAAAAGGAGAATTATAGACCCATCTCCGTAATGAACACAGATGCCAAAATTCTAAACAGGATACTGGCAAATTGCATACAGACCCACATCAAGAAGATCATCCATCATGACCAAGTTGGATTCATACGAGAGATGCAGGGATGGTTCAACATACGAAAATCAGTATACATCATCAAACACATAAATGGAATGAAAGACAAAAACCACACCATCATCTCAATTGATGCTGAAAAAGCCTTTGATGAAATCCAACATCCCTTCATGCTTAAAGTCCTAGAGGGAATTGGATTGGAGGGATCATTCCTCAATGTAATCACAGTCATATACAGGAAACCCACAGCCAATATAATCCTAAATGGGGAAACTCGGCAAGGCTGCCACCTGTCACCACTCCTCTTCAATATGGTGCTTGAAACACTTGCTAGCAATAAGACAAGAAAAGAAAATTAAAGCAGTACTAATTGTAAAAGAGGAAGTCAAGCTATCCCTCTTTGCTGATGATATGATTATTTACTTAAAGGATGCTAAAATCTTCACCAGAAAACTCCTAGAAACAATTAACAGCTTCAGCAAGTGGCAGGATACAAAATTAACCTAAAAATGGCCTCTCTTTACACCAACAACAAGCAACTGGAGAAAGAATTCAAAGAGAACTTCCCACCCACAATAGCTTCAAAAACAATAAAATAACTAGGAACAAACCTAACCAAAGAAACCAAAGATCTCTAAAACAAAATTTTAAACCCTTAAAGAAAGAAATTGAAGAAGACATCAGAAGATGTAAAAACCTCCCATGCTCATGGATTGGGAAAATTAACATTGTAAAAATGTCCATTCTACTGAAACTCTTGTATAGATTTAATGCAATCCCAATCAAAATCCCCAAGAGTTTCTTCACAGGCTTGGAAACAAAAGTTCTTAAATTCATTTGGAAAAACAAAAGACCCCGAATAGCCAAATCAACCCTGAGTGAAAAGAGCTACACAGGAGGGATCTCTATACCAGATTTTAAACTATACTACAGGGCTATAGTCATAAAAACAGTCCGGTTGCGTGCTGGAAACAGACCAGTTGACCAATGAAAAAACTGAAGATCCAAAACTAGCATCATACCAATTTCAGCACAAAGGGCCATAAGACAATGGAGGAAGACAAGACCAATGGAGAAAACAGCATCTTCAGCAAGTGGTGTTGGCAAAACTGGATCACATTTGTAGAAGAATGGAAATTAAACCCCTACTTCTCACCCTGTACAGAAGTCACTCCAGATGGACCAAAGCCTCAACATGAAATCCCAAACACTCTGAAGGCGATAGAAGAAAAAATTGGCAGCACTACAAGACATAGGTATAGGAAAAGACTTCCTAAATCAGACAACAGCTTACAAGACTAAGGTCGACAATTGACAAATGGGACCCTCATTAACTCAAAAAGCTCTGTACATCAAAAAAAAAAAAAAAAACACAAAAAACCAAAAAAACAACAACAACAACAAAAAAAAAAAAAACCAATCAAGAAGTGGAAGAGAAATCCCACAAAGTGGGAGGAAACCTTCACCACAGAAACTCACAAACCATTGATTTCCAGAATAGATAAACACTCAAGAAACAAAGAAGAAAGGAAAAAAAGAGACCCATTCAATAGATGGAGAGCAAAGAGCTGAACAGAGACTTCACAAGTGAGAATTATAGATGGATGAGAAACACCTTAAGAAGTTTTCAACATCACTAATCATTAAGGAAATGCAAATCAAACCACTTTAAGTATAATCTTACTTCTACTCAATACTGGCTAGGATCAAAAAACAAATGATACCAAGTGCTGGAGAGGTTGTGGGAAGGGGAAACACTCATCCACTGCTGGTGGGAATGTAACTTGTACAGCCACTATGGAAAGCAGTGTGGAGAACCCTTGGAAGACTTGGATACCAAGTGCTGGAGAGGTTGTGGGGAAAGGAAAACACTCATCAACTGCTGCTGGGAATGTAAACTCATACAGCACACTATGGAAGCAGTGTAGAGAACCCTTGAAAGACTTGGAATGAACTTGCCACCTGACCCAGCCATACCACCCTGGGCATGATCCCCACAAGCTCACCCCACCACTCAAGATAGATGCACGGCCCATGTTTATTACAGCTCTCTCACTTCACAATAAACAAGGAGCTGGAACCACCCTAAATATGCCCATCAACTGATGAATGGATAGAGAAAATGTGGTACATCTACACAATGGAGTTCTATGCAACAGTAAAGAAAGATGACATTGGGCTGGAGAGAGGCCTAGCAGTTAAGAGCGCCGACCGCTCTTACAGAGGACCCAGGTTTGATCCCCAGCACCCACATGGCGGCCGAGAACCATCTGAAACTCCAATTCCAGGAGAACTCCATTTCCAGGGGAATCCTACACCCTCTTCTGACCTCCGCGGCATTGCACGACATGGGTGCACAAACCTGCATGCAGACTGTACATTCATACACATACAGAAATAAATAAAATTAAAAAAAAAAAAGAAAGATGACATCATGAGCTTTTCAGGAAAAGGGCTGGAGCTAGAGGACATCATGATGAGTGAAGTAACACAGTCCCACAAAAACAAATGACGAATGTATTCCTCATCTGTGGATGCTAGTGCCTATTATCCTAGTTGTTGTGCATGGCCCTTGAGCGTTTTGTCCAAGCAGTTGGAGTGATGCATATTGGAAACAACAACAACAAACAGCAACATGACAACAAAAAGACTGCATCCATGTACTGACTGAAATAGTGAACTTCTGCTCAAAACAGCAACTTCCACATGGAGAAATATGAGAAAGACTGAGAAAGAGATGAATAGCATGTTTTGCAGAATGCATGAGCTCTTGTGGGTTAGGGCGTGGGGGGATAGGGTGGGGGACACGGGACTTGATCTGATAAAAATTAATAAGTAAATAAATAACTGAAGGTGTATTAGTGTCACTGTTTCTGAAATTCTCAGGAGCCACTATAATCATATTGGGAGATCTATTCACATAAAGAATCAAATTATACATATTTTGGTTGCAAAATCATGAAAGGCAATAAAAGTAAAGTCATCTGCACCAGACACTCCTATTGAGAGGGTGGGGGGGGTGGGGGTTGGTGGGTGGGTGGGTTGGGGTAGGTGGTGGTGGTGGTGGGGTGTTTCCCCAGTGGAGGGACTTTAAAATCTCCCAGCTTTTATTCAGTCACCAACAGGTGCAGTTTTTTAAATTTTATTTTTATTGATACTTCGTGCATTTCAAAATTACATCATTCCAATTCAGTCAGCCCCGCAATATCCCCTTCCCTTCCCCCCCACCCCACCCCTACCCATCGCAGATCGTGCATTCTGCCATAAGTTTTCTGCATCTTTCTCTGCTTTTTGTTTTGTTTTGTTTTCATTTTTTTTTAACAATAGGTGATAATTTGTGAGTACAAGCATCCTTCATGTAAAACCAATTTGCAAGCAGTTGTGCCCAGACCCACACAGCTCATGGGTCCCACCATCCAGCAGGGGGGGCTTGTATGTTCAATCAAGTTGATCAAATGAGTGTCCAGTCTATATTATTGTAGTTTCACCATTAACCCCAAGAGATGTTATAAACCACACGAAGACCCTGCCATACTTGACAGAAGAAAATATAGATCATGAATTGACATACCATCCAAACATCTGTGTCTATTCCAAAGTAACCTACCATAACAATTAGTACTGTTTAAATGCCCATATATCTAATTGTGTGTGCTTCATTAGTAGGATCGAAAGGCTATATATTATACTGTTTAAATACCTAAATATTTAATTGCATGTGCTTCATTAGTAGGATCGAAAGGTTAAGCCTGAACAGGTTCATTTTTTAAAAGAAATATCTTATTATTTATAAATTTCAACAATGTATTTGGACCATGTTCCCCCACCCAAATTCTCCCAGACTCCTTCCACTTGCCTACACTGCCAACTTGTATGCTATCATTCTTTAAACCCCTGGAGTTCAATGTGTAGTACCACCCATCTACTTTTGCTTATGTAGTCATACACAGGATACTGAGACCTATGCAGCGTGTGCAAAGCCATGAAGAAAGTCCTCTCCCAACAGCTGCCATTTGCCAATTGTTCCTCAGCTTAGCTTGGGGGATTTATGCCCACTTCCACCTCCACAGATAACTGCAGCAAAATACATTTCATACACTATTCAGCCCTGGGAATCCTTCTTGATGGGAAGAGATGACACTCAGAGATTAGGATCAACACAAGGATAGAGTCTGAAAGAAGGCAGCTACAGTGTGACCACAAGCAGGGAGCTCACAATATTATTCTATTCAGAAATATGAACTGTGTCAACTCAAAATAAGAAAGAAAAAGAAAGCTATGAAATACATATTTGTTAGTCTTTTCAAGACACCAATTAGTAGAGTCCAGGCAGAAAGAACTGCTTTGTGATTTTCATTGTCAATTGAATAGAGCTTAGTCTTTTTGTGAATATTCTGTGTATCCGTCCCTACAGAAAATAAAATGTCAAATTATTAAGCCTGAATTCTCTGAACCTATTTAACTTAATATTATTTCAAAAGGTTAATATCTTTGCAATATTTTAATTTTAAATTTAATATTTTAATTCACCTTGGCAACTAGTTTTCATAAGATATTCCAAGCTATACCTATGACAAAATAGAAAAAAAATCCATTTTTAGAAAGTAAAATAATATCTAGAATACATGAAAACCTTTTAAAAAGGTGTGTAGGGATTACTTTAAACTTTTTTAAAAAAATTTGTTTATTATATGTTAAGGGATTCACAATATAAGAGCACAATTGTTTTCAGATCACATTGACGTTGATCAGTTAGCCATACAATTAGGTAATTGGTGCTAGCATCCACAGATGAGGGACACCATTTGTGGTTTGTTTTTCTGGGATTGTGTTACTTCTCTCAGCATGATATCTTCTAGCTCCAGCCATTTATCTGCAAAGCTCATGATGTCATCTTTCTTTACCACTGCATAGAACTCCATTGTGTAGATGTACCACATTTTCTCTATCCACTCATCAGTTGAGGGGCACTAGGGTTGGTTCCAGTTCTTTGCTATTGTGAAGAGAGCTGCAATAAACATGGCTGTGCATGTATCTCTGTGGTAAGATGAGTCTTGTGTATAAACCCAGGAGTGGTATGGCTGGGTCAGGTGGCAAGTTCATTCCAAGTCTTCCAAGGGTTCTCCACACTGCTTTCCATAGTGGCTGTATGAGTTTACAATCCCACCAGCAGTGGATGAATGTTCCCCTTTCCCCACAACCTCTCCAGCACTTGGTATCATTTGTTTTCTTGATACTAGCCAGTCTTATTGGAATGATATGATATCTTAAAATGGTTTTAATTGGCATTTCCTTAATTATTAGTAATGTTGAACACTTTTTTTTTATTAATTTTATTTATTTCTGTATGTGTACGAATGTATTGTCTGCATGCAAGTTTGTGCACCCGTGTCGTGCAATGCCGCGGAGGTCAGAAGTGGGCGTCGGATTCCCCTGGAGCAGGAGTTCTCCTGGAGTTGGAGTTTCAGATGGTTCTCAGCCGCCATGTGGGTGCTGGGGATCGAACCCGGGTCCTCTGCAAGAGCGGTCGGCGCTCTTAACCGCTAGGCCATCTCTCCAGCCCCTGAACACTTTTTAAGATGTTTCTCAGACATCTCTAATTCCTCACTCATGAAGTCTCTGTTCAGCTCTTTGTTCCATCTTTTGAGTAGGTCATTTGTTTTCTTTCTTCTTTGTTTCCACTCAGTCAGGGAACAGATACATGGCAGATGTGGTGTTGCTGGACTATGATCCAAGCTTGCTGGAGGCCATCATTTGGATTGCTCTGAGATCAAGGACAGCCTCCTCTAAACAGTGTCTTTCAGAGGAGCTAGGTCCACAGGGAGACCCTGTCTCAAAAATATATATAAATAAAGTATACACAGGCATATGCTTATAGTCAAGTGTGCAGATGTTCTGAGTTCAGGGTTTGTAGTAGAATACAGAGTTCGACAGGTAGATGGACAGATTTTATTTGGGTGCCTGTTTCTGAGATATTTACAGTCTGTAGATGTACTAAAGTGATTAACATTCCTACACACAAGTAAAAAATAATAAGCACAGTGATTGTACTCTAGAACTTTAAAAATAGAAAGAGAGCATTGTTCTCAAATTATTTGATAGTTGTATAAGTGATGCGAAGATCTAAATGTTAGATCAAGAATAGGAGGTCAGCAATTTCTACATGAATCCTTAGAAGAAGGTTTCGTTCCTCATCACAGTGATCTCTCTGTTAGGCAGTGATGGAATCCTTCCTCATCACAATGTTCTACTCTCTGATTTCTCTGTTAGGCTGTGGTGAATTCCTCCCTCATCACATTTTTCTCTCTGATCAGTCTGTTAGGCAGTGGTGGAATCCTCCTTCATCACAGTGTTCTCTCTGATCTCTCTGTTAGGCAGTGATGGAATCCTTTCTTATCACACTGTTCTACACTCTGATCTCTCTGTTTCTCTCTGTTAGGCAGTGATGGAATCCCCCCTCATCACAGTGTTCTTCACTCTGATCTCTCTGTTAGGCAGTGGTGGAATCCTCCCTCATCACAGTGTTCTACTCTCTGATCTCTGTTAGGCAGTGGTGGAATCCTTCCTCATCACAGTGTTCTACACTCTGATCTCTCTGTTAGGCAGTGGTGGAATCCTCCCTCATCACAGTGTTCTACTCTCTGATCTCTGTTAGGCAGTGGTGGAATCCTCCCTCATCACAGTGTTCTACTCTCTGATCTCTGTTAGGCAATGGTGGAATCCTCCCTCATCACAGTGTTCTACTCTCTGATCTCTCTGTTAGGCAGTGGTGGAATCCTTCCTCTTCACACTGTTGTCTCTGATCTCTGTTAGGCAGTGGTGGAATCCTCCCTCATCACCGTGTTCTCTCTTATCTCTCTGTTTGGCAGTGATGGAATCCTCCCTCATCACAGTGTTCTACTCTCTGATCTCTCTGGTAGCCAGTGGCGGAATCCTCCCTCATCACAGTGTTCTACTCTCTGATCTCTGTTTGGCAGTGATGGAATCCTCCCTCATCACAGTGTTCTACTCTCTGATCTCTCTGTTAGGAAGTGGTGGAATCCTTCCTCTTCACACTGTTGTCTCTGATCTCTCTGTTAGGCAGTGGTGGAATCCTTCCTTATCACATTAGCTTCTGTCCAGCTCAGTTTTGTTATCATTACAGAACAACTTGTAGGTGAGATAAGCACACAGTTAAATTTCAGACATGAAATTTTTTTTCCTGTTTTGGGTACAGGGTCTTACCCTTTAGCCCAGGCTGGCCTGAAATTCACTGTGGAGCCCAGGCCATCCTCAAAATCATCATAATTCTTCAGCCTTAATATGTCAAATACTGAGATTACAGGTGTGAGCTGCCATGACTGTATCATACAGGAAACACAGAGAATATGTGCATGTGTTGGATAGGAGTTTTCTTTTCTTGTTGGTTTTCTTATAAGCAAACATGGATGCAAATTAGAGGCAAATAATCACTTTAGAGTATTACACATAATACAATTAATAAAGAAATATTTTAGTAGAATAAATTTCATAATTTATGCAAGTCCTAAGCTTGCTCAAAGTCTAATTAAATTCCTTCTCATTTTCCCAAGGTAGAAACCTGCAGATCTCTGTGAGTTCAGGCTGCCTGGTCTACATAATGAGATCCAGGCCAGCTGGAATCCACCCGAAAAAGACCAAAGAAATTTAAATATCTTCTCATTTTGATAGTTTGGAAATATTAATCCCTAATGTTAGGCTGAATTATAGAACATAAAAGAACAGTAATTGACAAAGTACTATAGTTAGATAGAATATGTATAGAGTTACATCTTGGTACAGCTAGATCTGATTAATAAAGGTAGAGATGTAGGTGTAGATGATACATGTGGAGATAAAAACACCTGCACAGATAGATCGAAATGAATCTTCCTACTAGTGCTTACACTTTTCTTATTAAGTGTGAGCCATTTTTCTGCATGAAGTTCTATCATCTCATTAATTTCCCTAATAATTCTACACATGGGCACTATTTTAAGCTAATTTCACACCTGAATACACCGAAATGATGTCAAGTATAATTATTCTTTTGGCTGCTTCAGCAAATATCTCTAAAACAAGTTGTTTAGAGCACTAGAAGTTAATTTTTCCATGGTTCTGGAGGCCAGAAATCCACTCAGTGTCACAGAGACAGATACAGAAATCTGCGCTGGCGCCGGCTCCCCAAAGCCTAGATTTCCTTTTCCAGTTCTGTGCCCATGTTCTTTGCCTCCTGGCTGCATCACCCAGTGCCCTCCTCCATCTGCACACTACCTTCTTCTTTTGCTCTGTCTAGGATCTCTCTCTGCTTTTTCCTTATGAGGATAGTTAGTACCTACGTGGACAACCCAGGATATACTCTCCAGCTCATGATCTCGAATATAATCACTCCTGTGAAGATACTTCTTCCTTGTTAGGTATAGTTCCCAAGGTCTAGAGATTGGAAGCTACTTCTTTGGGTGACTAATTTAGCCTTAAAGGTCAGATTAAGGAATTTGTGAAAGTTCATAGTGTGTAATATGTGGAGCCTCTCTGACATGATCAGTGGCTCTGGGTAGTCAGCAGACTCTGATTTATGGAATACTGCTCAGTAAAGACAGATTCCAAGAGATTAGAATGTTTTGTAACAAATTAGATTTAACTTTAGCCATTTTATCTCAGAGGAATTCAATTTGTCATTGTAATCTTAAAGGTTTATTTCAAGGCTTATACTAAAATATTTATCAAATGGCAATAGTGGCCACAGGAAATCAACACACATTTATAGTTGTCAGGGTTTCCTATGAGTCTGTTGCTTAAAAATCCATGTTTGTGTCCATTGACATGATAATGGAATATAAATACGGCAGCAGGATTTGTTCCCAATCTTAAACTTTCTCTTAATTGTATACTTTGACACCAACAGCAATATTTTCCACCTTATTTAGAAATAATAGCCTCATGTATCTTAGGAATATACATATATATCTTTAATAATATGAAGAACTTTTACAAAACCCTGATGTATTTATCAAACTGATACAATGAGCAGAACACAAATCAAGTTATGTCTTAAGGGTTACTTTATTATTATGAAATTCAAGTTCATTATTTGAAAATATTTTAAAATTGACTTTTCCAAGTCCAGGGAAACACTTTCAAAGCTTGGAGGCATTCACCAGTCCCTTGCAACAGAGGAGAATAACAAAGACCCTATTGTTGAAGTAATTTAAGGTCCTTTGTGACAGTGGAGCAATGAGAATTACTCAGAGTACAAACTTAGCTAATTGATTCTGTGTAGGCAGTCTGATATTAATTATAAGGTATGATGTAGCTGCCGTGTTCTCAGAAGATTGCATAATCAACTGAATAATTTGCATTTATTTAAGAATCTTGTATATTGAATTTTTCAAAATGTTAAGATTTGTGAATTTCTTTTGGTTGTTGTTGTTGTTGTTGTTGTTGTTGTTGTTGTTGTTGTTTCCAATATGCTTCACACCCAACTGCTTTGGACAAAATCTCAGGGGGCCCTACACAAGAAATACTTACAACTAGGTAATTGGCACTAGCATCCACAGATGAGGGATACCATTTGTCGTTTGTTTTTTGGGACTGTGTTACTTCCCTCAGCATGATGTCCTCTAGCTCCTGCCGTTTTCCTGCAAAGCTCGTGATGTCATCTTTCTTTACTGCTGCATAGAACTCCATTGTGTAGATGTGCCACATTTTCTCTATCCACTTGTCAGTTGAGGCGCATTTGGGTTGGTTCCAGCTCCTTGCTATTGTGAAGAGAGCTGAAATAAACATGGCTGTGCATGTATTTCTGTGGTGGTGGGGTGAGTGTTGTGGGTACATGCCCAGGAGTGGTATGGCTGGGTCTGGTGGCAAGTTCATTCCAAGTCTTCCAAGGGTTCTCCACACTGCTTTCCATAGTGGCTGTACGAGTTTACATTTCCACCAGTAGTGGATGAGTGTTCCCCTTTCATCACAACCTCTCCAGCACTTGGTATCATTTGTTTTCTTGATCCTAGCCAGTCTTATTGGAGTGAGATGATATCTTAAAATGGTTTTAACTGGCATTTCCTTAATTATTAGTAATGTTGAACACTTTTTAAGGTGTTTCGCAGCCTTCTCTAATTCCTCACTCATGAAGTCTCTGTTCAGCTCTTTGCTCCATCTATTGACTGGGTCATTTTTCTTTCTTCTTTGTTTTTTGAGTAGTTTATATATTCTGCAAATTAACGCTTTGTCAGATGTTTCTGAGGTGAATGTTTCCTTCCACTCTGTGGGATTTCTCTTCACTTCCTTGATTGTTTCTTTTGATGTACAGAGGCTTTTGAGTTTAATGAGGTCCCATTAGTCAATTTTCGACCTTAATTCTTGCACAGCTGCTGTCTGATTTAGGAAGTCTTTTCCTATGCCTATGTCTTGTAGTCTGCTGCCAACTTTTTCTTCTATCGCCTTCAGAGTTTGGGGTTTCATGCTGAGGTCTTTGATCCATCTGGAGTTGACTTTTGTACAGGGAAGAGGTAGGTGTTTCATTCTTCTACAAGTGGTGATCCAGTTTTGCCAACACCACTTGCTGAAGATGCTGTGCTTTCTCCATTGTGTCTTCTTGGTCCCCTTGTCAAATATGAGATGGCTGAAATTGTATGTGCTCAGGTTTGGATCTTCAGTTTTGTTCCATTGGTCAACAGGTCTGTTTTTGTGTCAGTACCAGGCTGTTTTTATGACTATAGCCCTGTAGTATAGTTTGAAGTCTGGTATAGAGATCCCCCCTGTATTTCTCTTTTCACTCAGGATTGTTTTGGCTATTTGGGGTCTTTTGTTTTTCAAAATGAATTTAAGGACTTTTTTTCCAAGCCTGTGAAGAAACTCTTGGAGATTTTAATTGGGATTGCATTAAATCTATAGAAGAGATTGAGTAGAATGGACATTTTTACTATGTTAATTTTCCCAATCCATGAGCATGGGAGGTTTTTCCATCTTCTGATGTCTTCTTCAATTTCTTTCTTTAAGGGTTTAAATTTTTTGTTGTAGAGATCTTTGGTATCTTTGTTTAGGTTCGTTCCTAGGTATTTTATTGTTTTTGAGGCTATCATGAGTGGGAAGGTCTCCTTGAATTCCTTCTCCAGTAACTTGTTGGTGTAGGCTACTGATTTTTTAGGATAATTTTGTATCCTGCCACTTTGCTGAAGCTGCTAATCATTTCCAGGAGTTTTCTGGTGGAGTTTTTTGCATCACTTAAGTAAACAATCATATCATCAGCAAATAGGGATGGCTTGACTTTCTCTTTTCCAATTAGTACTCCTTTAATTTCCTTTTCTTATTTTTATAGTTTTTGAGAACCAAGATATCCTAAATGCCCAAGGACTCAAAAACTCATAAGAAAAAATTATTTATGTCTTTAAATTATGTATGTTTTTTGAATGTGGGCAATGTGAGGCCTTGCCAAACCTGAAAATTTTGTTTGTTTTTGTTGGTTTCACCCTGATTATTTGGGGTTTGGGTTTGAGTGTTAATAGCAAAACTTTGAAAACTGTATTGTATATGTCTGAGTCAGAGAGGTTGTTTCCCCTCCCACTGAGTTATCTCTGTGCCTCTGTGTATACATAAACTTGTACATACACATCCATGTAAATAGAGCTTGAGTCATATGTCTTTTCTAGAAATCAAAGTGCTTACCAATGACAGAGATCCACAGATAAAGCGGTTACACAGGAAAGAGAGCTCGATACATTGTATTTGAACCTCTGATTCTACTCAATTCTGAAGTCCAGTTTTATCCTTAAAATTTCTATAGTTTCAGAGTCCAAATGTTACTGTGTTTGGGAGTCAGCCTACTACCCTCATCGAGGATTCTTCTACAAAATAATTAAAATTAAATTTTTTGTCCTACAGCTATGAGTGCTAGTACTTTCAGTCATAGGGGTAGTGATTTTCACCTCAGCAGCAAGCTTCTTGTACATGGCATCCAGATCTGGTTCACTTTGTTTATGTTAATTAATTTGTAATTACACCATAGCCCCAGATACAAATAGAGAAGACAGTACACTTTCAACAATGGGTGTTCATAAAATTACGTAAAACAAATATGAGAGATCTTTTGGAGAGAGAAATATTAAATTTATTTACATAAAAAGAGGCCAGGTCTAGTCCAGGAAACATGCAGAGAGTGAAACTGTTGTCAGAATTAGAAGTGGCCCTAAGTGTACATGAGCTTCAGATAAACATTTTGTTTTAATATTAATTTGAGAACAGAGAGTCATTCTTTTATTCTTTATCCTGCTCCTAAATAGGTCTAGGTGTCTGCTCCAGTGTTGCCAGCAGGCCTCTGAAGACTAGGCATTATATCACTGTACCAATATAATTTTCCCTAGGATTGGTATTCTTTGATGTTTTTGGTAACAGGGTTAGAAAAATGCTAGATTTCTACAATGATCACTCTCAAATATTGAAATGTCTTGCCTATTTGTTTCAAAAGTTTAGGTTAGCTGATACTTTGGTAGGATTCTTGTAGATTCTGTTCTGTATATAGGTAGAAAATGCATGCAATCAGTTTCAGATACCTGAATGTTCTTTTCAGCTATTAAATCAGCTCACCCTGATGCTTCAGCATTTCCAGTTTTATCCTATGTTTTCAAATACTATCTTTATACTAGAGAGTTGCCAATCTCAACAATGAGGAGGTAAGTTACATAAAATTAAAAGCATTTTACTTTGAAGCAGTTGCAAGGAATTATCTTCCCTCGTTATTCACCTTCTCCTATATTTTGCACCTGTATTATTATGTAGATTTTCCCAGCATTTTTACATAATTACCTTAATTTCAACCTGGCAGTTCAGAAAAATTTGCAACTAAAAAGTAATATTTTGATTTCTTAAGAATAATTTAATATGTTTAATGTTTAAGTGAATAGATCCAGAACTAACTATTTTTCAAAGGAAGTAATTTAAAGTGCAGTTTACCAAACAGTGGATTAGGAATGTTACACAATAAGATACATTTATTGAAAAAATGCTAAATATCTGCTTTCAGATGAATTATGGAAAAAACTGACTACAGTGTCAGAGTTTGTTCAAAGCAATTGAGATTATCTTTATATATCCACTTATTTATTAATCAGATTATAACATGTCCCCTTCTCTTTCATAGGTAAAGATCAATGTAACCTGGAAAATTATGTAACTACTAACTCCAGCAGTAAACAATAAACTGTGCTTATAATTACTTGAAGCACCATATTCTTCCATTTTACTCATTGTGTGCTCTACTGGCTCAAGGACACTGAGCAATAGCTACTACTAGTTGGATATATAGTATAATCCTGTTGATTGAGATTTCATTTTAATAAGCCAAGCTTATACTTTCTTCTCTGTTTTTTCAATCTAATAGTGAAAAGAGTTCTAAGTAACAACTGAAAACAGAATAGTAATAGCTCCTGAAACTAAGTAGATCTATATAAACCTAATCTGGTGATACCACTTCTAGGTTTGCACACAAAGGAGTTTGTTATATGGACTCATATCTGTCCACAAATATTCATAGCAGCTTTAAGCAACTCAAATGTCCTTTCACAGATTACTGGATGAATGGCTTATGGTCTGAACCCACAAAGACATGTTAAGCTATCTTAAAATGAGATTTCTGAGAGTTTCTCCAGTGTGGATGAACCAGGAAGACATAGTATATGAAACAATCCAATCACAAAAAGACTGCTGTAATTTGATTTACCTTCATGTACACACAGCATCTAGAAGGAGTAGTCAGATTCAGACACACGGATAGTAAAATGCAGGCGCTCAGAGACTGGGAGAAGGATAAAGAGTCGGAGTTTAGTGGGCAGGCTTTCATTTCAGAAGTCGAAAGTTCATGATCTCATTTGAGTAATATGAATGGACTGACATGGATTTTGAAATCAGAGAACACAGAATGTACTATGTAGTAACGATGGATCACATACTACCTTGTTTTAATCCCAATAATGACCCCAAAGAGAATGGGTCAGATCATTTCTCTCATTACAATTCTGCAATTCTGTCCAAAAGTTATGGATACTTTGTTCAGTTTCATTTATCTAGTTATTATAAGAGCTGGAATATAAGCACAGCGTCTCTAACTCCCATGCCAGACATCATCAACATGTCTGTCTCTTGTCTTCCAATATTTTTGTTGAAGAGTCATCAGGTGAGTAATTAATTTTGTTTTCATTGATTAGTATCCATTCAATTGCTTATTCTGTGTCTTTTATTATTGCTGATTTTTTACTCATTCATAGAACTTCATAAATCAATGGATTTATGCTTTTCTTAAATTTTACAAATGCTCTGTCTATTACCTTAATAAAAATCACATCAGGCTAGGTGTGGAGGTGCATGCTTTTAATCCCAGCACTCCTGAGGCAGAGGCAGGCAGATTTCTGTGAGTTCAAGACCAGCCTGGTCTACATAGTGAGTTCCAGGTCAGCTGGAGCTACAGGGAGACCCTGTCTCAAAAAGAAAAAAAAATATATTTCTACTATCATAAGCATTTTTTATCACCATGTGTGATTTCTATAAAGTTAGGTTCACCATTTTCCAAATTTCAATCTAATTGTTTGCTGTTACTGTTTATATTCATTGCGGTTTTGCTTATCTATCTTTAATTCTCTAGTCTTTCATTCTTTTCCTCAATTGATGCAAGTTTGTTCAATTGAATTTTTATTTTTAGCTATTTTATTCTAATCTGGAATATGATTTTATTTGTTTAGTATAAATTCTATCATGTGATAAAAATCATCTTTCCTTTTATTATTGTTGGCATATTAACCACATATGTTTTCTACTCTGAGTCCAGTATCTGCAGCAGGTCTATTTCTCTTTCTTTTGTTTTTCACACCTTGCTCTTTACCTCTGGTATGTCCCATCCTGTTGATTTACACAATATTGCTTATTGTGAAATGTAAAACATCTTAACTCCCTGGATGAAACATACATTCCAGTTAAGATTCATGTTTATTTTTCCCCATTTGAATTTAATTATTGATAGACTGAGTTTTATTTGATACATTCATTGTACATTTTGCCTCTAGAAGTCAGTAGGGGTGGATGGTGAGAATTACCTTCATAACATCTGGAAGTGAAGTTAATATGTTTGAGGATCTCTCTGTCTCCTCATTCACCAGGCTTATCTCAGTTAAAAACACTTGATTATTTGTAAAACAAATATCACTTTGCTAATCCTGATTTTGTCTTTTCTTTTGTTGTAAGAGTTTCATGGGGCTGGAGTGATGGCCTAGCGGTTAAGAGCACTGACCGCTCTTGCAGAGGACCCGAGTTCGATCCCCAGCACCCACATGGTGGCTGAGAACTGTCTGAAACTCCAATTCCAGGAGAATTCCAGTTCCAGGGGAATCTGACACCCATTTTTGACCTCCGCGGCATTGCACGACACAGGTGCACAAACTTGCATGCAGACAGTACATTCATATACATACAGAAATAAATAAAATTAATTTTAAAAATTAAAAAAAAAGAGTTTCATAATGTTTGTTAAAGTTCTTAGCACATCAGCATTTTCCATGCATAGAAGTTTCCTCAAATGTAAGAACCTGGTCCTCCTCTGGGTGTCTTGGAGTGCTCCTCTTCGTTAAGATGCTGTTCTTTGAGACCTTGGTCCCTTGTCTCTTGGTCCCACTTCTAGAACTTCAGCTCATGCTTTCACATAGCCCTCTACCCTATCCACTAAGTATTTTGGTAATTCTGAGCAAGAAGTTCGGACCAATTACAGGTGGGTAAGACTGATGATTATTTTGCTCCTCATAGAGCATGCATGGCATCTTGCAGTGTTAGGAAAGAGATCCAGTAAGGATGAAGCCTGAAGAATGTTACCAACTTGATGTGCTCATGCTCCACGACTTAAACAAAGCAAACGGTGTCTTCAGCAAAAGGGTCTTCTCATAAAGTTGTGAAGGGCAAACAGGAGCAATGGTAATGACGCATAAAAATGGACACCTCCTCGTGCACCTAAAACATTTAAATGTTAATTTTATTTTACTTTAGTGAAATCAATGCCTTGAATAATTATCTTGAATTTGTTTTCTGGTCCCAAACATTTATACCAAAGCTCTAGCTGTATACAGCATCAGATAATGAAATTAGAAAAATTACCTTCAGTGGACTGGCAGGTCATGTGGACTGGGCAGGTTGGCCCAGAGGGCTCTGGGAGCTAGGAAATAAGGTTCCAACACAGACTGCTTCTGGAACATTTGAGGGTGGGGGGTGCTGGTGCAAGGGCTAAGCAAGTGACCCAACTCCCCTCCAGCCCCCACCAACTGGAAAACCCCAACTGGAACTCAGGAGAGAGTGGCTGGCAGCAGAGAGAATACAGTGTTCAGAAGGTGTCATCCAGGTTGCTACCCACCCAGCTCTTGCAGAACAGAAAGGGAAAAGTGAACTAACTATACCTTCCAATATATAACCAAAATTGAAAGCCTAAAACCTAGACAAGTCAACACTCCATTCATAAGGAAAATACAACAAAGACACCCAAAAGAATCAAGGAAAGCAATCCTTCAACAAGGTGAAGAGTTATTCAAGATTCGCATCAGAATACAAGCAAAAGGCTAACCACATGCCCAGAGCACAGTGAAAGAACAGTATGGGAAAAGCACAGACTAACTCCACACCAAACTGTGAGGAGCCAGTGGAGGACTCCTACAATGGGATCTCCCTAGAGGTAACCCAGGACACATATCCCAAAATAACAATCACGATATAACAATATCACAAAATAACAATATATTCAAATAAATCATAAAATTAAGGGGAGAGAAAGAAAAACTCAGAAAGGACCTAGAGGGAGACAAAGACAAACAAGAACTAAAAGGAGAAAATGACAGACTCCGGAAAGAGCTAGAGGCACAAAATTACAAACTCTGGAAGGAAGTGGAAACACTGAAAATATCCCATGCTGAAATGAAAAAGGAAACCAATGAGATACAAGAAAAGATTGAGAAGCTCCAAAAGGAAATGGAAATAGTAAATAAAACACAGGAAGAAATGAAAAAGGAAATCGAACAGTCATCCAATCAACAGGAAAGAATGAGAAAAAGCCTCAGAAGCAGAATGGAGGAAGCAGAAAAAAGAATATCAGACCTAGAAGACAAAACAGAACAACTAAAAAGGTTAAGTAAAGACTATGAAAAATTAAAAAATACACAAGAGTGGAACAACCAGGAAATGTGGGACACTATGAAAAGATCAAACCTCTGCATCATAGGGATAGAGGAAGGAGAAGAATCCCAAGAGAATGGTATTGATCAGATTGTCAACAAAATAATAGAGGAAAATTTCCCCAAATTAAAAAAAGACAAACCCATACAAATACAAGAAGCAAGTAGACCACCAAATAGCCTAGACTAGAAAAGAAACCCCCCCTGCTATATCATAGTTAAAATGCTATATGCCCAAAACAAAGACAAAATTCTGAAAGCCACAAGAGAAAAACAAGTTACATATAAGGGAAAACCTATCAGAATTAGAGCTGACTTTTCAGCACAAACTATGAAAGCAAGAAGCATGTGGAGCCAGAAAAGAAACTCCCCCTGCCAGATTATAGTTAAAATGCTAGACGCCCAAAACAAAGACAAAATTCTGAAAGCCACAAGAGAAAAACAAGATACATATAAGGCAAAAACCTATCGGAATTACAGCTGACTTTTTAGCACAAACTATGAAAGCAAGAAGCATGTGGAGCAAAGCATTCCCAGTGCTAAACGAATATAAATGCCAGCCCAGGTTAATATACCCAGCAAAATTGTTGATTACAGTTGAAGGAAAGAGAAAAATCTTCCATGACAAAAACAAGATGAAAGAATACATCTTTGGAAAACCAACCCTTCAGAGAATACTTGAAACAATTCAAAAGACAGAAGAGAGGAGCAACTCCCTGCAGGCACCTTGAAAGAAAAATTAATAAAAACAGAAATACAGAAGTAGAAACCTACACATGAAATCCAAATGGATAATAAGGTGAAAGGAAGCAACACATACCTCTCAATTATAACCTTAAATATTAATGGGCCAAACGCCCCAAGCAAAAGGCATAAATTGGGAAAATGGATTAGGAAACAGAATCTATCAATAGGTTGTCTACAAGAAACTCATCTCACCCTTAAGGATAGGCATCATCTTAAAGTGAAAGGATGGAAAAAGTATTCTGAGCAAAAGGTACTAAAAAGAAAGCAGGAGTTGCTATCTTAATATCAGACAAAATAGACTTCAAAGTAGAAGCAATTAGAAGAGACAAAGAGGGCCACTCTATCCTTATCAAAGGGAAAATTAACCATGAAGATTTCACAATCATGAATATATATCACCAAACTCCGGTGCACCAACCATTGTAAATAAAACTCTATCGGACCTCAAGGCACAGATTAACCCCAGCACGCTCATAGTAGGGGACTTCAATACCCCACTGAGTCCTTTGGACAGATCAACCAGACAAAGAATAAACATCTGAACTGAACAATACAATAAAGGAAATGGACTTCACAGACATCTTCCAAATATTCCACCGAAGCACCAGAAAATATACTTTCTACTCAGCACTCCAGGAAACATTCTGAAAAATCGACCACATACTTGGACACAGAAAAAAACCTCAAAAAATACAAAACAATTGAAATAATTTCATACATTCTATCAGACCATAGTGCAATAAAGCTCACTATCAACACCAGGATAAGCCCTGCTACCTACATGAACACATGGAGACTAAACAACACACTCCTGAACAATGAATGGGTCAAGGAGGAAATAAAGAAAGAAATAAAAACATACCTGGAACTAAATGAAAACGACAGTACAACACAACAAAATATATGGGACACTTTAAAAGCAGTCCTAGGGCTGGAGAGATGGCCTAGCGGTTAAAACCACTGACTGCTCTTGCAGAGGACCCAGGTTTGATCCCCAGCACCCACATGACAGCTGAGA
Organism: Rhizomys pruinosus; assembly: GCA_009823505.1. Lineage (NCBI taxonomy): Eukaryota > Metazoa > Chordata > Mammalia > Rodentia > Spalacidae > Rhizomys > Rhizomys pruinosus. The sequence continues at coordinate 6,021,548 of VZQC01003012.1, read as the reverse complement.
ACCCTCTCTAACTCCAATTCCAGGAGAGCTCCAGTTCCATGGGAATCTGACGCCCTCTTCTGACCTCTGCGGCATTGCAGAACATGGGTGCCCAAACCTACATGCAGACAGTATATTCATACACATAAAATAAATAAATCAATTAAGTAAAAAATAAACAAATAAAAGCAGTCCTAAGAGGGAAATTTAGAGCCCTGGGTGTCTACATTAAAAAAAAAACAGAAAGAGCACAGATAAATGAACTAACACTGCAGCTAAAAACACTGGAAAGACAACAACAACAACAACAAATAAACCCTAAATGCAACAGACAGGAAGAAATAACAAAAATCAGAGCAGAAATTAATGAAATAGAAACAAAGAAAACAATACAAAAAATAAATGAATCAAAAAGTTTGCTCTTTGAGAGAATAAACAATATAGACAGACCCCTAGCCCGGTTAACCAAAAGAAAGAAAGAGCAACTCCAAATCATTAGAATTCATGATAAAAGGGGAACTATCACAACAGACAGTGAAAAGATCCAGACAATCATACAAGAATACTTCAAAAACCTATACTCTACTATATTTGAAAACCTAAGAGAAATGGATGAATATCTGCAATCTGGGGAATCACCAAAGCTAAACCAAGAGGAGATTGACAGCTTAAACTGACCCATAATATATGAAGAAATTGAAAATGTAATAAGAAACCTTCCAACTAAAAGAAGCCCAGGTCCAGATGGTTTCACAGCAGAATTCTATAAAACATTTAAAGAGGACTTACAACCATTATTACCCAAACTGCTGAGAAGGATACAAGCAGAGGGAAGTCTCCCAAAATCCTTCTATGAATCCAGCATCACTCTAATACTAAAACCAGGCAAAGATGCAAACAAAAAGGAGAACTACAGATCTGAGATCTCCCGAGACCAGCTGAGGCAAGTGCAGCTCTCTTCACAATAGCAAGGAGCTGGAACCAACCCAAATGCCCCTCAAATGATGAGTGGATAGAGAAAATGTGGTACATCTACACGATGGAGTTCTATGCACCAGTAAAGACGACATCATGAGCTTTGCAGGAAAATGGCTGGAGCTAGAGGACATCATGCTAAGTGAAGAAACATAGTCCCAGAAAAACAAATGACCAATGGTATCCCTCATCTGTGGATGCTAGTGCCAATTACCTAGTTGTAAGTATTTCTTGTGCATGGCCCCTTGAGGTTTTGTCCAACGCAGTTGGGAGTGATGCATATTGGAAACAACAACAACAACAACAGAAAGGACTGCATCAAAGAACTGACTGAAACAGTGAACTTCTGCTCAAAACAGTCAACTTCCACATAGAGAATATTGAGAAAGACTGAGAAAGAGATGAAAAGCATGTTTGGCAGAATGCATGAGCTCTGGTGGGGTGAGGGAATGGGGGGGACACGGGTCTAGATTTGATAAAAATTAATTAATTAATTAATTAATTAAAACAAAAAATAAAAAAAAACTAAAAAGAGAACTACAGACCCATCTCATTAATGAACTCAGATGCAAAAATTATCAACAAAAAACTTGCAAACTGTATACAGACCCACATCAAAAACCATGATCAAGTTGGATTCATACCCTAGATGCAAGGATGGTTCAACATACGAAAATCAGTAAATATCATAAAGCACATAAATGGACTCATGGACAAAAAAATCAGGATTATCTCAATTGATGCAGAGAAGGCCTTTGACAATATCCAGCATTCCTTCATGATTAAAGTATTAGAGGGAATTGGACTAGAAAGATCATTTTAAATCAGACAGCAACTGCTCAGGAAATAAGGTCAACAATTGATAAGTGGGACCTTATTAGACTCAAAAAGTTTCTGTACAGCAAAAAAAAACAGTTAGGGAAGTGAAGAGAAAACCCACAGAGTGGGAGGAAACCTTCACTGCTGATACTTCTGACAGAATATTAACTTCCAGAATATATAAACTATTCAAAAAACAAAGAAGTAAGAAAAAAAAATGACTTATTCCAAAGATCAAATAAAGAGCTGAGCAGAGACTTCACAAGTGAGGAAATAGAGATGGCTGAGAAACATCTTAAAAAGTGTTTAAAATCACTGATAATTAAGGAAATGCAAATTAAAACCACTTTCAGATATCATCTCACCCTGATAAGGCTGGCAAGGATCAAGAAAATAAATGATACTAAATGCTGGAGAGGTTGTGGGTAAAGGGGAACACTCATCCACTGCTGTTGGGAATGCAAACTTGTACAACCACTATAGAAAGCAGTATGGAGAACTCTTAAAAGACTCAAAATGAGCCTACCACCTGACCCATCCATACCACTTCTGGGAATATATCCATCAGACTCTTCCTACCACAGAGATACATGTACAGCCATGTTTATTGCAGCTCTCTTCACAAGATAGAAGAGCTAGAATGAACCCAAATGTCCTTCAACTGAAGAGTGGATAGAGAAAATGTGCTACATCTACACAAGAGAGTTCTATGCAGCAGTAAAGAAAGATGACATCATGAAATTTGCAGGTAAATGAATGGAACTAGATGATTTTGTGCTAAGTGAAGTCACACAATCCCTTATCTGTGGATGCTAGTCCAAGCACCTAGTTGTAAGACAAACTGAACAATGTTAATGTTATATTCCTCATGATCTAAAGACAACTTTGCTCTTGCAATGTGTATCCCTAAACAGGTTCTAGAGCTGACCTAACATTTATTTTCAGGCCTTGGGTTTTTGGTACATGATGGAGGGTATGTATGCACCTTTTAGAGTAATATGGGATTGAAATGGAAAGATGCAAATCAAGAAATATGACATGGAAATAACATACAATTTGTTTACAAAGGATACAATCTCAATATAGGTGTAATAGGCTGGTACAACTCAGCCTTTCTGGGTGCTTAACAAACATACTTAACCATACTTAACTCCCATACCAGTTAGGCCAAGACCTAAGGGATAACTTTGTTCCTTGCCCTCAGAGGTCAACCAAGTCTTAGGGGATTATGCATGGGGACACCTCTTGAAATGTTCTACAGACGTGGGTCACCAGTCTTCCTGTGCAGGGAGGTCTTGGAGAGCCACTGATGGGACCTCAGCCAGTGTCCAGTCTAAAGAGAACCTGGTCTAGCAAGACCTGCTTTTGTCCTCTAGTAGATGGAACTGCTGAATGAAAAGCTGAAAGGAGCAAGGGGCTCCCACCCTTCTCCTCTCTCCCCCTCCCCCCCCAAAAAAACCCCGAGAGACACCTGATGACCAGACCCTCAACTGACCTTGAGAAAACAAATACGTTGGTTAATATGGACTAACTGTGTGGCCTTAAGCATACAAAAGTATAAAGTATAACCAGATACAAATAATCAGTAAGACTAGAGAAACTGTACTGCAGACACAAGAACTTGAGATTTTAGTAAAAAAGACAAAAAGATCGGGAGGCAGAGGCAGGCGGATCTTTGTGAGTTCAAGGCCAGCCTGGTCTACAGAGTGAGTTCCAGGACAGCTGGGGCTACAGGGAGACCCTGTCTCAAAAAGACAAAAAAAAAAAAAAAAAGACAACAAGAATAAAAGAGAGTAATGTTGTTTGGGCCTATCTCCAATTTCTTATTGGCAAGTGATATACGTATCTCTGTGGCTGCCACTGTCTGTTGCCACTCATCAAAGCATGAACAACAGCTTTTAAAAGAAAAATACCCCCTAATATGGAACTGAGGGGTCTCATGTTTCCCGTCCCAAGAATCCTCCAAAGCGTTTCTTCAATGCCAGATGGGGACTACTGAGATCCAGCCTTGTGGACTAAACAGCTAAGGGGATGTACAGCCTCATCAGATTAGACTGACTTCATTTGCTTTGGAACTACCCCTGGGCCTGTGTATCATGGCAGCCAGTACAAGGGGAATCAAGACAGGTCCGGGCTGTGGCTTACTTGGACTAGCTTTTGTGGGACCAATGGGAGAAAGGAAAGACCCCAATGTGGAGGCAAAAGTGCAAGATCTGATGATTGTTTGAGGTATTGCCAAGGAGGAAATTTTGAGGACCTCCTTAAGGAAAACATGGACATTTCTCACCTTTTAAGGAAGAAAAAATATTCTCCAATTCAGTGATATGTGTAGATATATATGTAATATATATAGTCTCTCCAATTCAAGTGATATATTATATATATATATAGTAGATATATATATATATATATAATGTAGCAATACAAGTTGGAGAGAACAACAACAAAAAAATAAAAAAAAACTCTGGAGAAACTTGGAGAGAGGTGCAGGACATGTACTGGGGAGTGCAGGGACTTGTGTGGGATGGGAGCAAGGAAGGGGAAGTGACTCCAGATTCAATCAGGAAATGATGTGTGACCTATGGAAAAAGTTTAATAATGGTAATAATAAAAAATGGAAAAAAGAAAAATTACCTTCCTACTTCCTTTTTCTTCTATCTTATCTCCATCTTCTACCTCCTTACGTTTTAGTTGTCAATATCTGAAAAGCTCCCTAACCAAAATTCAATCCTTTATCGTTATGAAATTTACCTAGTTTATATTGATGTAAATTTCAACATTGTATATTACAGAATGAAGGACAAATTAAAGTTATTTTCCCTTCACCAGAGCCTGATTTTATAAATGGAAGGCACTGGAAGATGTAAATATCAGTCTTTCTTCTCTAACCATATCAGGAATATTCCAAATCAGGTCACATATTTGAATATGCATACCTCTACTGCTCTATGTAAAACTTTACCTTGTCTTAGAATCTAAAATTTAGTCTTAGTTCCATTCTTCCTGTGTGTGTGTGTGTGTGTGTGTGTGTGTGTGTGTGTGTGTGTGTGTGTTTCCCCTTCAAGTGCAGCCTAGCTCTAATTCTAAAGGAGCATTTCATAATGGGCACTCACCTCAGTCTCATCAATTTTGTACTTCTTCAGTCATAGCATGTGTCACATTCTCAGTCATGGAACTCTGACATGGGAGCTGTCTTATGCATTTATATACTGCAAAATGTTTGCCACGATTTCTTGCAGCTGCCCCTTAGATGCCAGCAGTGTCTTTTCTTGGCCACTCGTGACAATCAAAGATACCAAACATTGATAAATGCACCCTGAGCTATAAAGATCACCCTCCAATTGAGAACCACTGGTCTAAATAATCCATTATGTAGCTTGATTGACCATATTTGGAAATACTGAAAGGTCTAAAGACGGTTTGTTTGGTGAACTGTTTTCTCCTTTCATAAAAGGCTCTGGGATGGTAAAAGGAAATGGAACAAATGTCATTGTCTCCTAACAGGTCTCACTGTGCATGTATTTCTCTTTTAGAAAGATTGATGGGCAAGCTGACATAATTACCAACATATCAACTGAGTGGATAAGGCTAAACATAATTGGCAAGACCTGATTCCTCACAAAAAGCCTTGACATTGAAATGATGGGAGAGCATGATTTCATCTCTGTGACCTTCTAATTATGAATCATAATGCTGATTATGAGCATCAATTAAAATAAGCTGGAAGGGTGTTTAATGTGGAGCCAAGGCAGAATTAGATTTTTTCTGTCTTCAATAAGGGAAACAATTCCAGGATTTAATGGGTCTAGTGTACTAAGAATTCTACCCTCCAAACTGCTTTTTAGGAATTATAAAACAGAAATCTGGATTGTATTTTAAGAGTAGGAAATCCAACTTAATACCCTTAAATTCAAACCAGTAGTCTAACTGAATCCATTTTCCCAAACTTTAATTCTTCAATCAGGAGAAAAAAACAGACTGGAAATCTGTGAAAGTAAAGTAACATTGTTTTTAGCTCTTCCTAAATCAGACAGTCAGTGAGCCTTTTTAACTTAGAAGACTTGTAATACTAACAGCATTTACCTCCTCCTCCCACCACTTTCGCTTTCTGTGACATTATATAATGTATGCAAGTTCTTAAGAGGAGTGACAAGGTCTTAAGGGGAGTGACAGGTAGCACCAGGGTTCAAATCTGAATCAACAAGATCAGAGTCCACACTTTCTAGTGAGCTGTTCTTCTCTTGGGGATAGTGTGTCTCTCCTTAGGAATAATATGGCCTGTTGAACTACATTTTCACATAGCACAGTAACATATGACTCAGAAATAATTGTTTTTCTTCACTTATCTGTGATGAGGAATGCTTTATATACTTCTGCTTAGAGGAGCAGGTCATAAAGATTCTTAGTATTAATAAACTGTTGCTCCTTTGATTACTGAGTTTTAATAAGTTCATTCAGGAATCTAATTTATGGGGCATGAAATAATGTTATTCTGCTACACTGCATGGAGTGTGTGAAGAAACTCATAAACTCAGAGACTCAGAAACAGAGAGAATTTATACTTCTGATTCCAAATACTTAACATGAATTTCCTGCCTGCCTTTGTTTGGCGTACAGTTCCATAAGCATACTCTCTCGTGTATGTTTTCAAGGGTTTCTGGGACATAGGACCACAAGTACAATGCCATAACACAACAGAAATCTATTTTGTTTCAGTGACACAGGCAAGCAATCAGAAATGAAAGTATCAAGAGAGACTCTGTTACCCTGAAGGCTGTGTAAGATCAGCTTCTCCTTTCTTCCACAGCATCTGGGATACATGCAGTTGATCCTTCACTAGTTGTAGTATCCCTGTAATCTGTGCCTTGCTTGTTATAAATCTTATTGTTTTTATTTCTGCTCTGAAGATATGCATCATTTAAAGTTTAATTAGAGCCTTACCAGTTAACCTAAGATGATCTTATTTGGGGATCTTTGAATTAACTTTATCTGTAAGACTACCTCATTTAAAATTTCCAAGCAAAAGCACAATCATTTGATCTGGTGTACAGCATGATAAGCCCTGGGGGGCACCCAGAGTGGCCTAGGTGAGACCAAAGGCAAGCATAAATGTAATCTTACAAGAGATTTCACCAGTGTTTAGGTGGTATACCAACAGGCCACACAAGTGGGAGACATACATTGTCTGGAAGGAATTTACAAGTGATTAGAAATGAAGCTTCTACTTGAATTTGGTCATAAAGTAGAAGAATGAAAATATAGGGGAGAGAGAGGGAGAGAGAGAGAGAGAGAGAGAGAGAGAGAGAGAGAGAGAGAGAAAGAGAGAGAAAGAGAGGGAGAGAAATTGGAGTTACTATTGCATTGCCTACAGATGTGTTTTGTTTGGCTCACAATGTGATTTTTTATAAAGTGTTTAAAAATTAGTTGTCGACATTTAAATTCTGGAACATTTCACACAATAATCTGGATTTCCTGCTTCATTTGGAAAAAATAGTAGAAGCACTAATGATATTGGGTTTATGTTACTGCATGACGATTAACTGGAGATGAACAGAAGCTTCCTGTTTGTGGCAGTCCTGGGCTGTCAGGCTGTAACATGTCCTTGTTATGTGCCATTTGTCCTTTGTGGTCATTGCTAATTTAATTTATTACCTTCTACATAATTTAATTAGTAAGACAGACAACCTGGTGTTTACCTATGTCTCTAAAAATAGGTAAGTAGGTAACAAAGAGGACTTGTGATTCAAAAAGTGTGAGAGAAGGGATGAGGAATGGCTCAGCCACTAAAGTGAACGAAGACCCAGGTTCCAACCCTGGCCCTCACAGGCACAGTGGTGCACAGCTGACATTTCAGTGTTAGGTAGACAGACTGCAGGATCCTGTGGGCAGAGTGGACAGAAATCTTAGATGAGTTGGTTAGCCCCAGGTTCCAGTAGAGACTGTGTTTCAAACACAAAGTGTTCAGCTCATGAGGAAAGACAGCTCTGTTTGATATCTGAGCTCTGCATATCTTTGGATATGCATATATACAAGTACCACATATGTGAATATACACATAGGAATGTATACAAAACCAAGTTAGAGATAGCTTAATTACATATGAAATAAATATTTGTTTACCTTTAATATACAAAGTATGTTTTTCTTGATAACATGGCATCTATTATCCTGCTCACTGAGTTTTTGCAGCATGTGAAATTGCATAATTGGGCATCTAAATTTTAACCACTGACTTTGCATCCTTTATCTGGGAGAACACATTTCAAGTAAAGAGATTTCTGAGATAGAAAGCTTTGTCTGCTGAAGCCCTCACTGCTATGGCCTACTAAAAGCATAATTTACAAATGGGAAACTGGGTCCACTGCCTGGACAAGGGGGAAAGATCCCAGAGATGTTCCTACTGTTGTCTATGTCACTTCAAAGGCCTGTTCTGCTAATCAAAAGACATACATTTAATGTCTATGTTACCTTGTAGAGAATTCCATATATGGAAATATTCTTACGGATATAGGTGTAGGGGCAAACCTAACCACACATTGGTCTAGGCAAAGGAATATAGACTTCTTTTATGGTGGGTCTCTGTGAGATCAAGACCAGCCTGCTCTACATAGCAAGTTCCAGGCTAGCTGAGCCTACAGTGAAACCCTGTCTCAACAAACAAGCCCTAATGTGGGAAGATCCAGTTTGAATTAGGGCCTTGTTCTCAGTGAGCATCCCTCAGGGCACCATGTGGGAGTCATGGGATTCCTCTGACCCTGCCACAAGTGGGAGCAAGAAACGTGGCCCAGGCACATGATGCTAGGAGGAGCAGCAGTATACAGTGGCTTGAAACTGGGGGACTGTGATTGGCTCTGGGAGCTGATGTCATTTTGCTTGTAACAGTGAGTTGCAGCAGGCAATAAAGCAAATTCTCCATTACCATCATTACACAGATTTCCTGAGCATTATTTTTGCACGCATACAGGCCAAAGCAAGCCTGGATTTCGAGTATCCTGGCTGGTGGGCTGGACAGAGGTCTATCAGATCACCAGCCCAGGTAAGGTAGCATGAGTACTGTGGGGCTGGACAGAGACCTATCAGGTCACCAGCTGTGGCCAGTGGGTTGGATGGCAGTCCATCAGACGCAACCTGGGTGAGCTGGAGTAGGGGTAGACAGAGACCTATCAGGTGACCACCCTGTGAAGTAAATTGTGAGTGATCAACTGACCTCTTCAACGAGGGGTCAGTTCAGCACAGTGATCACGGGTGGCCACTGTGCTCCACTTCCCTTAGCAGGACTGCACTGTGTCTGCTCATAGCAAAAGAAGTTCTCACACCTCAACAGTAAAACAATGAAATACCAGAAAGAGAAACATAAATTTATCAAGTTAAAATTTTATACAAATTTATTATGGAAAGGAAGAATAAGGTAGAAAATATTATTTCTAGATAAAGGGAAGCTACACTAGAAATGTCTAAGAATTAAATTATGAAAGGAACAAAAGGCTTGCAATACTAGCATATGATAAGATAATGAAACATGAGTCATAGATTTTTTTAAAAAATATATGATGGATTTTATTTACAACTTCATTGGCAAAAAAGGGGATAACTTTTAAGTGGCTTAATTAATAGAGGGTGTTATAGATGATCCTGTCAGATTAAAGTCTCATTTTCAGTACTTGTCCAAAGACATACAATACTGAATCTGCATATGCAGTTTTCTTTATCAAGTATAGTGTTCACCTTCAGGCAGTCTTTAAAGCATAAATATAATGAAAATCACTTAAAACTGCATTAATGAAAATATGAATTTGCTGTTCTTGGTAATCACACATGCCCAATGAAAATGAAAAGCAGGAAAGCAGTTATACTTCCTACTTTAGTGAGCATTCACAACAATAATTTTTTGTAATGACCGCTTTTAATTTGTCATGAACTACTCTGAACCTACTGAAATGTAGTCAAAGTCAAAAGAGAAGATCTGAAGAGAATATTTCTTTCTTGAAGGAGAGAAATCCCTCCAGAATCAGTGTAGAAAATAAACATCCTGGTGATTATAGGTGGAAAACCATTAACGTAGTCAATTTCAACTCGAGTTTTCCCTTCAAGTGTTTGGTGTCATTCTTCTAAGTTAAGTATGTTTAAGTCTTCTTCTAGTCGTCCAGATCTTCCCCAGTAAAAGGATTTTCATCAACAGGAATGGCATCAATGGATCCATTTTCCTGTCTGCTGCTCTGTTGTCTTCTTCCAAATGACTTCTTATACCATTTTTGACCTGACCCTCAGAGGCTTAACTTATTTTCATCTTATATGAAGCATATGTACTGAATCTTTCAAGACTGGCTACAGTAATACCCATCTCTTCCACATCTCTTGGGCTGTACAGGCTTAAATCTATGTTATTGACACCCACAGAATAATCAACCTTGTCACCACCTGCTCCCTGATGTAGTAGGTATCATCTGCTTCCTCCTTGTCATCATTGACCAGCTCAGGATGAAATTCAACACTTCATGACCACTGATCACCAGTGCTTTTCCTGCTTTGAAGTCAGCTTTCCTTCATTCCAGATTTTGTTCAAATTTGTCAATCTTGTCTTGTCTTTTTCTTTTCTTCCATGCAAGAAAAGATTCTACAGTGATTTTGGCAACATATGGACCTTAGGCAGAACGCTGTCTTTCAATTAGATCTTCTAAGACATTTCATTCTCTATTCTTTCTTTCTATCTTATTTTTGCACAAGCCCAGGAGGACATGCATGGCAATACATGGCAGTAGCCTCCTCCCTCCAGGGCACGCCCCAAACCACCCATACTTGTTATTTTCATATCTTCAAGGAAATGTACGTACACTATTTGAGTTTTTTATTTTTTCTTTTCTGCCCCACTGTGCTTCTTGTTCACTACTTCTTTCAGTTTTTTCTCATCTCAATTATCCATAGAATCTTTTTTTTCATTTTCTTCATCTCTTGCACCAGTGTAAACACTCATTTTTTTTTCACATTTTCTCTCCAAAGTCAGCTCATGAGAGAACTTACATCTCTCTTCATTAGTATACTGTCCTTGCTTGAAGAATGCACATCCCACAGATTTGCGATCTGCACCTTTACTTATTTTTCTTGCAGCAACTACAGGTTTGAACAGCACGTTTAGTTTAGTTCTTTACAGTTCTTCTTGTCATCTTCAATTTCTTTTCAGCTTCACTTTGTGCTACCTGGCGTGGATTTTGTTGAACAAACTTAACTTGATAAGTGACACCCTTAGTAAACTTCTGTTGCTTTGCTCACTTCTTGTTCTTTAGACTCAAAGTTTTATCCTTGATGATCTTCTCCTTCTTCTTCTGCTCCATCTTCTGGCTGCCCCCAGCCTGAACCTGTTTCTTGGGGGGCATCACAGAGGGGGGACCGGGCCCACTTCTGTGCACATGGCTTCAGTCAGGGCATCCAGCAGTGCAGTGGGAGGAAGAAGACCAGGCAGCCAACCCCCCCCCGCCCCCCCAGACAGAGAGCAACTACTTCATTCCCACCAGGAAGCTGCCTTTGGTGGTGGTGGTGCACACTTGTAGAATAAGCTGAAGAGGTAGAGGCAGGAGGATCTGGAGTCATAGAATTTTTAGTGCGTGTGTGTGTGTGTGTGTGTGTGTGTGTGTGTGTGTGTGTAATGTGCATGCATAATTGTGTGGAGGCACAGTTGCACATGTGTAGAGCCTAGAGCAGGACTTTCTATTTCTTCCTCAATCACTTTTGACCTGACTGCCTTGAGACAGTGTTTCTCAGGGAACCTGAAATTCTTCATTCAGATAGGGTGTCTGCCCAGCAGTTCTCAGCTGCTCCCTGTTTCTGGAGCAGCCCTGGTAAACTTTGTGAGTGCTGGGTGCTGTGCTTTGGGTGTTGGGTATTGGATGCTGGGTGCTGGGTGCTTTTTCTTTTTTTTTTTTTAACTCAATTCCTTCTGCTTGCTGAGCAAGTGATGTTATCTACTGAGCCCTCTTGCTAGCCCAAGCCATAACTTTGAAAAACTCAGAAACAACTTGAAGGTAATCCCAAAGCAATAGAAATAATTATTTCCATAAGTAAAATCTAAGAACTAGTAAACACTATAAATAATGACTCGGGAATATGAAAAAGTTAAAATAAAAATATTAACAATGCTTTAAATTGATAGGAAATTAAAGAAAAATAAAAGAAAGGAGAAAATACTCAAAGACGGGAAAATGTATAACTAAAAGTTTCAGGAGCCCCAGCAGATCTACACAGGAAAATGAAGAAACCAATTTAAATGCAACGATTCAAGAATGCTTTTTAAAATGAGAGAAAGGAGGGAGGAATTGATGGATGGAGGGAGTAGAGGGAGAGGAGGGAGAAAGGGAGAGAAGGCGGAGAGAGAGAAGGATAGAAAGAGGGACAGAAGAACAGGAGACCATATCAAAAGAAAAACTCAGAAAAATGATACCAGGATATATTCTAATAAACTTCTCTTAAGGAAAAACAAATCTTTCATATAAGATCAAAACTGTACTCAATATTAAGAGAAAGAATGTTAATTTAAATTTGATTTCTTGTTAGCAATATGTGGGTGTCACTTTCTGATGGTGGCCCCTATGAAAGTCCATGGCAGGAAGGAGGTTTCCATTTTTGCCTGCTTGCCTTCTCTCTCACTAGGGAGTTGATCTTGTTACTGTAACATTCTTTCTACATCATAAAGCCTACTTCTTCAGATTCCAATACACTGAAGACTTACAGATCTTCAAGAAACCTTCAAGCCTTCAGCACCAGATTGAAACTGCAGAAACATCCAGCCTCTTGAACTGAGCAACTTCTACTGGATCTCAGCCTCTTCAGTGTGGGGAGGGAATTGCCCAACTATTCATATTCCATCCCCTAAGCCAATCTAATAAATCCCCAAACACACACAAACACACACACACACACACACACACACACACACACACACACACACACACATATATATAATAATATATATATATATATATATTGGTTTTATGAGTTCTGTTGTGGTAGGGAACCCTGACTAATAGGGAAGTTGTTACCAGGAGTGGTTCTAGAGAAATAGAATTGAATGGATGAACCTTTTTAACGGGCATGGTGGTTTCTGGAGCATTCTCTCCCACTGAAGGAACCCTCCAGCTTTTAAGGACTCCCCTGGTAGCATGGAGTGCACTGAAATTCTGTGATGTAGGTGTAAACCATTTAAAGACATTATGATGGTGCATGCATTTGAGTCCTTGGATTCACTTCCTGTAAGGATCAAGGAACTTAGAGACTCCATATATAAAACATTTGCAAATTGTAGAAAAATAAGGAAATAATGATGCTGGCTTTCATATCTGGATAAAGTGATGGAGGAAAATAATGTTCACAGTTAGGAAATTAACCAGCTTCAGATTTGCATCAACATTTTAAAGGTTTAAAAGTGTGCTCTGGAAGAGTTTTGTCTCCAGCAGAAACAGAGCTCAAGTTGCAGAAAATCAAGCTGAAGCCCTCATCACATGATTGGATAACTTACAACACAGTTTTAAAACCCAGCCTAAGTATGTCTGCAGTTAATATTGAGGGAACTGTTAGGGAAAGACTGGGATTCTGAAACTTTGGAGAGAAGTATGTGTGGAAACCCTAATGGGGCCAAGGAACTTGAACCCCAAGACTCTGAAATGCTTATATCACCTGATGAATTAGTCTTCTTGCCCTCAGCAGAGATGCATCCCTACCCTCAACCCCTTCAGAACAGCCCTCCCCACCACAGCCTGGAAGAATTGATCTTGAGATGTTTGGTGAGATGGCAGTGACCTTCTTGGAAGGAAATTCCATGCAAGACAATCCTCATGGCCATCAGCAACCACCAACTCTTGCCTCTAACCCTGTAGAACTAGACCCAAGGTTAAGCAGGGGTCTGGAGGTGGACTGTTGCCTCTAAGCCTATAGAACTAGACCCAAGGTTAAGCAGGGGCCTGGAGGTGGACTGTTGCCTCTAAGCCTATAGAACTAGACCCAAGGTTAAGCAGGGGCCTGGAGGTGAGCGGCAAATGTGGTCCATGTGGAGCTGTGTTACACACATAACGAATTTAATGAGGTTGTAAAATTTGTATTTACATTTTTATTCTTAAGTGTATGAGTTTATTGCTGACATGTATTTAAGTGCACAGGCTTTATGCATTGTCTACAAAGGGCAGAAGACAAATCCCCTGGGACTGGGGTTGTGAATTGTTTTTAGCTGCCAAATGGATGCTGGGAACCAAACCCTAGTCCTCTTACCTGTGAGTCATGTCGCCAGCCTCATAGAACTTAATGGGCTTTCCAGTTCATTCAAGCAGAAGCCTGGGGAATATGCGTGGGAATGGCTTTTAGGGTGTGGGACAACACTGAAATGAACATAAAATTGGATCATGCTGAGTTTATCTATCTAGGCTCACTGAGCCTGAGCAGAGGTTCTAGGATTAATGAAAAGGCTTGCATAATTAACAAAAAGTGTCAAAAGTTTACTTGAGTGGTTGTTTGAACTCTTCACCAAACATGGGCTACTGAGATAGAGTTTGTGAGGTCTGATGTCCATTGGATTTGTGTTGATGAAGGGGTTTTAAGCTTCAGGCAAATTGGAATGTTCCAGTGGTTTCCCTGGGTAAAATTAAAACTTCCACCATGGGAGGGCCCAGAGGACATGTCTTTCACTGACAGAAGATGTGAAGTGGTGAGAGACAGCAGTACTTTGAAGGGATTTGTTTTTGTTCTTTCTTTGAACCAAATCTTAGAGTTGGACCAACCATAGTGTTTCCAGGGACCACATACATAGGAAGCCTACTAAGTTTTATTAGATTCCATAGAAGCAGAAAAGTTACTGGAGTTATACTGTTGCCTTTCTCTGATCCTTCCCCCAGAAGGCCTGTAGCCTTTCACTAGTTTATCTGTACATTGGGAAAAGGAAGTTATCAGACATTCCGAGGCCTACAGATACTGTTCTGAATCGGCACTGATGCTGGGAGACAGTCAAATGCACTGTGGCCAACCAGTTAAAGTAAGATGATAAATGGAATTTTGGCTAAAATTAGTGGGTCTGCAAAGTCATCCTGTGATTATTTCTCTAACTCCGGAACATATAATTGGAATAGTTGTACTTAGAAGTTGGTGGAATCCCACCATTGATTCCCCTAACCTGTGGAGTGAGGGGTACTATGATTGGAAAGGCCAAATGGAAACCATTGGAATTACATCTACAAGAGAATAGTGAACCAAAACCAATACCACATCCTTGGAGGTACTCCAGAAATTAGTTATACTATCAGAGTGGTTTGAAAGATACAGGGTGGCGGTTGCCATTGCACACTTACACCTGGCCCATCCCTCTAACAAGAAAGCACAATGATTAGAAGCCATCCTTGGATTATGGAGGCAGCACATTTCTCACCTGGACACGTTACCAAGACCCATATTCCAAGTGAAGGAAGGCAGTTATCTTTGCCAGGGACATAGAACAGGAAAATGCTCTTCAGCAGTTGTTATGTAGGTTGTTCTGTGCCTTAGACATATGATATAACAGACTTGGCAGTGCTTGAGATGTCAGTGGCAGACAGGGAGGTTATTTGGAGTTTCTGTCAGGCCCAGATAGAGGAATCACAGTGGAGGATATTGGGATTTGGGAGTAAGGCTTGGCCTTCATATGCAGTCAACTATTTTCTCTCTGAGAGGCAGCTCTTAGCCTGCTATTGGGACTTAGTGGAAACTGAACTTTTGGCAATGGACCACCAATTCACCATAATACATGAGCTGCCCATCATGAGCTTGGCGTTATCTGAACTCTGACAGACAAAGCCACAAAGTAGGACATACACAGCAATAATCCATTATCAACTGGAAATGTTATATATGAGATCAGGCCAGAGCAAAGTCTGGAGGCATCAGCAAGTTACATGAAGAATTTTTCCAAATACTTATGGTTCCTACTCATGCAACAACACCTCCTGTTCTCAAGCATGTATCTGTAGCATCATAGGGTGTGTCTCATGATCAGTTGACTGAGGAAGAGAAGACTAGGGCTTGGTTTACTGATGGTTCTGCATGCTGTCCAGGCACCACTCAGAAGTGGACAGCTGCAGCATTACAGCCAATTTCTGGAACAACACTGAAGGACATTTTGCAAAGAAATCTTCACAGTGGACACAACTTTGGGCAGTGCACATGACCATGCAGTGTTCTTAGAAGGAGAAATTAAGTGGAATTTATACAGATTCATGGGCTGTACACAATGGATCGGCTGGGTGGTCAGGGACAGAAGGAGCGTGACAGGAAATTGGTGAGAAGACACTTATGTATCTTTGTATTTTCATTTCATGTAACTATGCATGAAAAATGACTTGTTTACAGAGGATGAGTTCAATAGCTATGTAGATCATATGACTCTTTGTGGATAGTCAGTCCTGTTCTCCAGTTTCTATATCTTGGGCCTAGTGCACCTATGAACAAAGTGACCATGGAGGCAAAGGTGAAGGTTATCCATAGGCTTGATACCATGGCCTCCAAGTCATCAAGACTGAACTGGCTATAGCTGATGAGCACCAGAAGGCCAAAAGCGAGACCGACATTGAATCCCCATATGACACTACTCCCCAGGGTGACCACCTGGGAACCTGAAAGAAGGTTGACTGCATTGAACCACTTCCATTGTGCAGGGGACAGTGCTTTGTTCTCACAGAAATGCACACTTATTCTGGTTATAGATTTGCCTCCCTTGTATGCGATATTTCTGCAAAAAATACCATCCAATGACTTAGAGATTGCCTTATCTCTCACCATGATATTCCACACCATATCACTTTTGACTAGGGGACTCATTTCACAGTCACAGAAGAGTGGCAGTGGGGCCATGGTTATGGAATTCACTGCTCTTACCTGTTTCCTGCCACCCTGAAACAACTGGCTTGATAGAAGGGTGGAATGGCATTGCCAATCAGACTGCTATAGCCTGGACGGCTCTGGTGGGGTCCTCCAGAAGATGTTATATGCTTTAAATCAACATTCAGTATATGGTACTATTTATCCCATGGCCAGGACTCATGGGTCCAGGAATCAAGGTGGTAGAAACAATAATGGCTCCATTGAATATCACCCTAGTGACCCACTAGGAAAATATTTTCTTCCTGTACCCATGACCTTTGCTCTGCATGCCAAGAAGTTTTGGTTCCAGAGGGGTGAATGCTTCTGCCAGGAGACACAACAAACACTTCATTGAAATGGATGCTGAGACTTCCCTCTGGCCACTTTGGGCTTTTGATCCCCTTAAGTCAACAGCACACACTCCAGGCCAGCTAGGACTAAAGGGAGACCCTGTTTCAAAAAGACCAAAAAAAAAGAGAGAGAGAGAGAGAAAGAAAGAAATAATAGTATTATGAGGAGTGACTTATACAGATTACTGGGGGAAATCAGACTATTTCTCTACAATGAAGATCAGGAAGATTATATCTGGAAGTCAGGAGATTTCTTAGGGCTTCATATGATAGTTGTGTTTTGCTTTCTTTTTTAAAAAAATTTATAATTGAAATGTGTTAAGTGCAACAAATACAAACACACATATGTTTGTGTGTGTATGTGTGAAAACAATGTTTAATGTTTATAGTTTATATTACAGATGTAGATACAAAGGCTGGTTTGGAAGGGTTTCACATGTTTAAACCAAGGAATAATTTTTTTTCTCTGTATTCCTTTGAGAACCAGGATTTCCAATGAGACAGGAAGATAAAGACTTAAGTACGAACATGACATTTACTAAGTTGAGTTACAAGTATCCACACGAGCCAGGCATGGTGGTGCATGCATTTAATCCTAGCACTTGGGAGGCAGAGGCAGGTGGATCTTTGTGGGTTCAAGGCCAGCCTGGTCTACAGAGTGAGTTCCAGGACAGCTGGGGCTACAGGGAGACCCTGTCTTGAAAAGACCAAAAAAAAATGTATCCATATGAAGTCAATATTATTGTTTATATTACAGATGAATACCGGAATAGTGGTGATTTTGTCTGGCACCAAAATGTTGCTCTTGCAACATATTTTCTCCTAAAAAGAACTTGGTGCTTCTTGAGATAGTTCAATTGATTTTGTATGGCTGGAAACACAAAAGAATGGGGATTATCTTTATATACCATGGGCTATGAAAGACCACAGAAGATATGTAAGCAGGTTAGAAGCTTCAACAGGAAGATGATAGCAGTGCCTTGAGTGATATAAAATATATTTGCAGTCATGAAATCACAAGATCCTTAAACAAAACAGCATAGCAATATTTGAAGCTGTCAGGAAAGTGATGAGTTATATTGGAAGTTATAGTGGCTTGTGTAAGAATTGTCACTAGAGGGTTCCAAGTCTTCAACTAATTTACCCTCACTTGTGTTTGTGGATATTTAGGAGATTAGCAATGTTGGAAGAAGCACACCACTGGCAGAGGGGTTTGAGAGCTCTTAGTTCCACACCACGTCCAGATTGTCTCTCTGATTCCTCTGCTTGCTTGAAGATTTGAGCGCTCATTATTTTCTTAAGCTACCATGACCCACCCCCGTCATGATCAAATCATTCCTCTGGAACCATAATCCTAATAAACTCTTCCTTCAGTTAGTTTCCTTGGTCATGGTATTTTATCACAGAAGAGCAATACCACCAATATAGAAACAAATAAATAATATTGTCAAGCTCATGTTAAATTGAAAGTTGGGTAAATATAGAGACCAAGTTTGGTGTTTGTCTTTCTATTTCCATCTGAAACAAACAACTTAGTTATCACATACTGGATAAATAAAATGACTTCCTTAAAAATTATCTCTGGGGCTGGAGAGATGGCCTAGTGGTTAACAGTTCTGACTGCTCTTGCAGAGGACCTGGGTTTGATCCCCAGCACCCACATGGTGGCTGAGAATCGTCTGTAACTCCAATTCCAGGAGAACTCCAGTTCCAGGGGAATCTGACACCCTCTTCTGACTTCCAGGGCATTGCACGACATGGGTGCACAGACCTGCATGCAGACAGTACATTCATACATATAAAAATTATTTTTAATATAATGGAAATTAGATTATGAACTTATATCATTATTATTATCCCTAATAAATTAATAAATCTAACAATGGAGAATCAATGACTAATTTACAGCACAGCTAAATGCATTGAGCATCATGAAAGACAAAAATTGTCTCAGACTTGACTGTAGAGATGGAACTGAGAGCCCATTTTTGACAGCACAGAATTCAGAGGACCACTGTATGCCTCACATGAAATACATAATCTCCAGTTTCAGAAACTATCAGTCAGTGGAGAGCATGACTTTTCATACAACATATTTCAATAGCATTTAGAGTCCTCCAAATCTTTTTTTTTTTTTTTTTTTGTTTTGTATTTTTGACACAGGGTCTCCCTTTTTTAGTCTTACCTGGCCTGGAGCTCACTCTGTAGACCAGGCTGTCCTTGAACTCACAGAGATCTGCCTGCCTCTGCCTCCCAAGTGCTAGGATTAAAGGCATGCATCACCACACCAGGCTTAGATTCCTCCAAATCTGCACCACAGGTACTACTCAGCACTTAATTTCATGCACTCTACATAAAGTCCTATAGAGTCAAATTTGTGTTCTCCAATGCCCTTCAATTAAGGGAATATCCCCTGGATCCTGGTTAACCTGACAAGAGTTGCCAATTTAAAACAGATTGATGCACCCCCTCCCAGATGCCACTGTTTGACAATAGCTCATCAGGGAGAGTTGAGGCTTCTTACCCAATTCTTCCCATTTATAATAGGGATTTTGTCTTCATTGTGCTTACCTGGGGCTTGTGTATGTTGTCACCATTATTCAGATGAGTAACTGCTTAGCTGTCTGGAAAACGCAATTTCCTTGAATTCATTCATTACCTCTGCTCTTACAGTATTTCTTCCCATTCCTCCTCAATGATCCCTGAGCCTTGGGAAGCAGAATTTTGAAACAGGCATCCTATTCAGTGATAAAAACTCTGTATTCTCTTGTAATCTACATGTTGGCTTCTGGTGGGCATGTCTGTTAAGCCAAATTTGCTGCATAAAGGAAGTTTTCTGGTAAGAAGAGATATATTATCTATGAGTGTAACAAGAAAATAGGTCAGTTTAATATTTTATCCTTTTAGCAAAATAATAGTATTAGGTTGTTATTCATCTATGACCTGTGTCATTTATTACCATAGGTTCCTAGGACTGATATAAATATTACGTATGGGTTTCATCTTATGAAATAGAATATATACATATATATTTCAGTTTTGTTTATTTCATACATTTCTCAGTCCAATTTAGACTCATTCCTCTTTCCATGCCCCCCACCCCACCCAAGATCCAGCATTCTGCCATATATGTCTTATATCTTTTTCCCAGTCTTTTTTTTTATTTGTTTATTTTTAAGGGATTGTACAATATAATAACACAGTTGTTTTCAGATAACATTGATGTTGCTCAGTTTGCCATACAATTAGGTAATTGGTGCATTTTGCAAGTATCTGTGCCCAAATTTTGAACAACCCAAGGTTCCCATAGTCCAGTTTGAGAAGCTTCTATGCACAGGCATGTTGATCAATTAGGAGTCCAGATTATATTCCTGTAGTCTCATGATTCATCTCTATCTCTCTGCAGCCCTTACATTCTACCACACCTCCTCTTCCGCAATTTGTTCCCTGGGCTTTGGGAAAGGGGCACAAGTGGGTGAGAAGGAAACAGTCTACTTTCTTTGGAGTTGTCATTTTGGACTCTAGTCTGTTCAGGTTGTTTCCCTTATGGGTTGACAGCTTTTCTAGTGATACTAACAAAGCACAAGCAATTGGATGTACAGGCATTTAAGCAGTACTAATTATTATGTCAAGCTAAGCTGTGAGCATAGACACAGATGCTGGGATGGTATGCTAATCCACAAACTGTGGTTTCTCTACAAAGTGTGACAAGTTCTTATTGTGGCTTATAACATCTCCTAACCACTAGAGGACATAAGCTTGTGGCATCCAATGTGAGTTATTCCTCCAAGGAGAGAAGTAATAGCCAATTAGATTTGGGATATACAGACATATGGCTGCCACTGCTGCACAGTATTTCCAGGCAGGTGAGGTGTAGCTGATGCTGATGGAGGAGTCTTGCTTGACTCAAGGAGACCAATATTTGCTTTATTGGTTTAGTGGCCTTTGGTAACACTCTCTGGCATTCTAGAGACAACTGTACACTTGCAAGTGTGGTCTCAATACATCTTTCCCATGCTTACACCAGGTCTTCAACAGCAGGGCCTTACTGCCTCTCTTCTTGTTTCTTCTCTCCCAGTTTATAGGCAAAAAGCCTTTACCTTTGGGGGGGGGGCTTGGATCCCCTAGCCAACATCTCCTTGGCAGAATAATTCATTGTTGATATCAGAGCTCTCCTGTATTAATATATTTTGCTTAATTACACAGCTTATAAAGACTTTAGTATTATATTTGGCTCTGAATAGAGAATTATCCTTTCACAGTTCCTCTGTCAGTCAATTAAAGATAGCAATTTACAGATTCAGTGCAGTTCCTATTAGTAGACATTCTTATTCTTCACCAAAAGAGAAAAAAAATAAAATTCTTTAAGTAAAAATGGAGTTCTTTATACCCCAAATAGCCAACAGAATCTTGACTAAAAAGAGCAAAGCTTGGGCTGGAGAGATGGCCTAGCGGTTAAGAGCGCCGACCGCTCTTACAGAGGACCCGGGTTCGATCCCCAGCACCCACATGGCAGCCGAGAACCGTCTGAAACTCTAACTCCAGGAGAACTCCAGTTCCAAGGGAATCCAACGCCCTCTTCTGATCTCCATGGCATTGCACGACACGGGTGCACAGACCTGCACGCAGACAGTACATTGATACACATACAGAAATAAATAAAATTTAAAAAAAAAGAGCAAAGCTTGAGGTGCTATACCACCTGACTTAAAAATATGCTGTACACCTATATTAACACAAACAGAATGCTCCTGGCATAAAATTGACCACAAAACAAATGTCACAGAATAAAGAACCCATAAATAAATTCATACACTTGCCATAAACTTATTTTTGGCAAAAGTGGTAAAAAATACAATGGGGAATAGAATGTCTTTCCATTACAGAATAATCAGGGAAGCTAAGGATGTAAAAGAATGAAATTATATCATTGTCTTTCACCCTATGTAAAAAAACCCAGCTCAAAATGTATTTAAGATTTACACATAAGACTCTGAAACCTGAAACTTCTGGAAGGAAACAGGACAAATCTTGGTGACAGTAGTCTAGGTCGTGATTTTCCAGGGGGGACAGGACTTCAAAAGCCCAAGCAGTGAAGGTAAAAGTAGCAGATGACATTACACCAAGGCCAAACAATGTGCAGAGGAGGCAGCTGAGTGAAGAGACACCCTATAAAAATGAGCAGAAGACCTGAGTGGAAATGTCTTAGGACAGCTTGCATTCTGATGTCCTACAACCTGCTGTGAATGACTACTGAGACCATTTTCCCAGTAGCACAGACTTTAGAATTTTCTTGTTTCATTTATTCTGTCTACCTTAAATACTGTTGTTGTATGTTTTATCTCTTAATAGGCAGTAAGAAAGATTATTTGTTCTATAATTCATATTCTGTTTTCACTTACCCCGTTTCTGTTTTCTTAATTGTTTTTCATCTTTGCTGAATCTTTTCATCTCTGTCTTGTTTTTCTTTTCTTTTATTGCCATTATTATAGTTTTTTAAATGTGATTATAGCTGACAGATTTGAAGCTTTGTCTGAAAATCTCATATGCACGTGAGGGGCGCTGTTCATGCTGGATCAGATTTCAGCGCTGTCCCTTCTTCCCCTCTGATGATCTTCTTGGGTTCTTGCTTTCCTTTTCAGGAGCTTTAGTGTTGTAAAGCATAATGTCCTCTTGTGTTAATTTTCTTGATTTGTTGTGCTTCCTGAAGCATTCAATTCCAGGAAGTCCTGGGTTACAGAAAGGAGTGTCCATCTCAAAAAATAAGACAAACAACACACACACACACACACACACACACACACACACACAAACACACCAAAAAATAAAGCACTCATGTTCTTCACTGGGTTAATTGCGTAGAAAGCCAAATAGATGATAGATGATAGACAGACACACAGATTAGATAGATAGATAGATAGATAGATAGATAGATAGATAGATAGATATTAGTTCTATTCATTCTGGTTTTTTGTTTGTTTTTTCTCTCTCTAAGCCATCCTGGAGTTAGGTCCTTTACTCTCTGATCTGTCCTGGAGGCAGGTCCTTTACTCTGATCTGTCCTGGAGGCGGGTCCTTTTACTCTCTGGTTCATCCTGGAGGCAGGTCCTTTACTCTCTGATCCATCCTGGAGGTAGGTCCTTTACTCTCTGATCCATCCTGGAGGTAGGTCCTTTACTCTCTGATCCATCCTGGAGGTAGGTCCTTTACTCTCTGATCCATCCTGGAGGCAGGTCCTTTACTCTCTGATCCATCCTGGAGG
>VZQC01003012.1:5980367-5997247 GCA_009823505.1 Rhizomys pruinosus | reverse complement strand
CAACTTCCTCATGGAGAATATTGAGAAAGACTAAGAGATGAAAAGCATGTTTGGCAGAATGCATGAGCTCTGGCGGGGTGGGGGAATGGGCGGGAACACAGGTCTAGATTTGTTAAAAAAATAAAAATAAATTTATGTGAAAAAAAAAAAATAAAACAATTAACATTTTATATTCCCAATTAGTTCAATTGTATTACCATTTTCACCAATACCTACACCTAAATTTAACTAATCTAAACATTTCACTAAGCCTTAAAATATCCTATACTTTGTGGATAAAGCTTGGGCAGATTTGAGTACCTGCTAAATAAATTTTATCCAATATATACTTTGCTCTCTTTTTAAAGTTTTACTCTACAGAGGTTTATTGTTTTGGGTAGAAGTTTACTGTTTCAGTCAGTTCTTTGTCCCAGTCCTTTTGTTGTTGTTAATCCCTCCAAGTTTTATTGCTCCAAAATATGCATGTATATATCTCACACGTATACCAAAAATTATGACATCTGAAAATAAACTGTATGTTAAGTTCAAATCATGTTTAGAAATTCACATTTCCCTTTAATCTTATATTACTTTAAAATATGCACACATAACCTCCAACCATCTACCAAAATTAAACAGTCTGAAAATAGGTGGTAGTTTAATTCTATAGGGATTCATATTCTAACAGCACTGTTGTTTTCAGATAAAAGGAAATATAACATTAATGTTGCTCAGTTTGCCTTACAGCTAGGGATTTGGTGCTAGAATCTACAAATGAGGAGTACAATTTGCCTTAATATAGATGGCAGAGTACATGAAATTAGACAAGGGGATTTTAAGGGGGTTATATAGGGGGGCTGGAGAGCTGGCTCAGCCGTTAAGAGCACCGACTGCTCTTGCAGAGGACCCGGGTTTGATCCCCAGCACTCACATGGTGGCTGACAACCATCTTTAACTCCAGTTCCAGGGGAATCTGACACCCTCTTCTGACCTCCACAGCATCGCACAAAAGGGGTGCACAAACCTACATACACACAGTACATTCACACACATAAAAATAAATAAAATAAAAGAGGGGTATATAGGGAGGGGTCTAATTATGGTCAAACTATATTGTATGTTGCTTGTAAACATTCAACAACATTTACCCACTTCTCATATTTTTCTTCTAATTTGTGAAGAGCCTCGCTTCATCCCTTTTCTGACAGTTTCTGAAATGTACAGTACCATTACATTTGGACACACTGCTTGTGGGTATCTCTTTTTTTTTTTTTTTTTTTTTTTTTTTTTTTTTTTTTTTTTTTTTTTTTTTTTGGTCTTTTCGAGACAGGGTCTCCCTATAGCCCCAGCTGTCCTTGAACTCACATTGTAGACCAGGCTGGCCTTGAACTCACAAAGATCCGCCTGCCTCTGGGTATCTCTTTTTTTAAATGTCTTAATAATTGCTTGTTGGATTATAATAAAATTAGATTAAAAACATCAATCCACTTTATAGTAAAATATTGTAGATGCTTATATTAGTCAGAACACAGGAAAATGAATCATGATTAAATAGATGTTACAAAGAGGGGTTGTGCTTATTTGTTAACATATGTATGGGTATAAAATTTGCATGTGTGTAAGTGCAACATGTCCTGCCATGCCTATGGAGGTCCGAAGAAGACATCAAATACCACTGGAACTGGAGTTGTGGATGGTTGTCAGCTGACATGTGGGTGTTGGGAATTGAACCTGTGTCCTCTGCAAGAGCAGCCAATGTTCTTAACCACTGAGCCATCATTCCAACTCTATTTTTTGTTACTCTGTTTGAGTAAGTCTTACTGTGGATCTGACAGAGCTGAATAATTCATTTTTATACTAAATTTATTTAATGGTCTCAAACATAATTAATTTTAACTCTTTAATATTATTTTTATTATCTATGTGTATGAGTGCATTGCCTGCATGTACTTGTGTCATAAAATGCCCACAGATGTTAAAAGATGGTATTGGACCCCTGTAGCCAGAATTTTGAATGGTTGTTAGGTGCTATGTGGGGGAGGAGAGCCCAATCTGAGTGGTCTGGAAGAGCCACCAGTGCTCTTAATCCCTGACTGATCTTTCAATCCATAACTTGGATTGTCAATATCAGAAGTTGTTAATCACTTCTTGTATCTCAGCTGTGATCTGTCATTCTAATTTTTATGAGCTTCTGACATTGCCTGGCTCTGTGCTTATTTGGTACATTTCTTTCACTTGCCTTCTCCATGCTCTGTATTATAAAATAGTAATGCTATGCACAGCATATCCAGAAAGATTAAAATGAATCTTACAACCTGGGAACAACAATCCTGTCCAGAGGCTGAGGCAGAGATAACAAATTCCAGACCAGCTTGTGGTAAATTATGAATTCCTGCACAACTTGAACAAGAAAGACCATGAGTCTAAATGAATGAATGAGGATATATAAGTAAATACTGTAAAATAAAATCAGCAGTATGTTTAAGGCACATTCCACAGTGCTTAACGAATGGATATTTCAATAAGCACTTTTTTTGTTGTTTTTCATTGATTAATGTGCATCTGAAAATCTCAGCTATTAATATTCAATTGGAAAATACTGAACATAAAATCATAATGTGCACTTTTTGGATGTATATCTTGATAACATCCTTAAATGATTTTTGGAAAAGTCAGATACATTTAATCCCAATTTGACAAAGAACAGGTTACATAGAGCTTTGTAAATTTCATAGCAGTAGGGGGATGTTTTTAGAATGATATTTCCTTCTTATTCTAAACCTCAGACTGAAGGAACAGTTCTTCAGGCAGGGTTGGGCTTGTGTCCGATTTCCTCATGCCTATACTTGAATTTTTTCTGGGTTGAACTTACAGTGGACATGTGCATTCCATCACTATTGCTATGAATTAGTGTAACTGACTAAATTTCTGGAAAATTCTATTTCCTTGTGGTCACCCATCTCCTCTTGCTCATACAATCTTTATGTACCCTCTTCCACTATGATCTCTGAGCCTTGGGAGGCAGATGCTAGATATAGGTGTTTTATCTGGGATAGGCAGTCTGCAGCCTATCGTTCTCTGCAGGTTGGTCAGTTGTGGTTTTCTCTATTAATCACCATCTGATATACTAGACTGCTTCTATGATGAGCATGGAGATATGCTTCAACGAGTTATTTACAATGTTGTCTGTTACATGCAGTTTCAAACATCTGTTTGCTAGTGTCTCCTTCTCACTGGGTCTTTCTTTTCCTCTATCTCCATGTTTCCTTCCATTCTCCTGGTTCCTGCTATTATATCAGAATATATACTCACATTTAAGGATGGGAGATAAGATCTGCAATAAGGGAGAACATACTTGCTATTCTGAGTCCATGTTATTTCACTTAATATGACAGTTTCTAGTTCCACTCATTTAACTGTAAATTCCATAACGTCATTTTCCATACCACTAAGTTGAACTCCTTTGTGTAAATGGACCATATTTTCATTATCCATTCCTCAGTTGAGGCATATTTAGGTTGTTTCAACTTCTTAGAAATTTTGAAAACAATAGATCCTGGGACTTCCTGCCTGGTCCAGACTTGCCCTCTGCATCCTGAGCCCCTGGACTCACTCTAGCTCAAGTTTCTAGCCTGGCTAGTTGGGTCCTGCACAGGCCTTCTCCACCCCCATCTTGGCTTTGGACTCTGGAGAGCAGGCATCTTTATATTGGAAACTTTGTTTTGTGTTTGATTTTTGTGTTCTTTGTATATTCTGGACATTGGTCCTATCTCAGAGGCGTAGCACGTGAAGATTTCCTCTCACTCACTGGGCTTCCATCACACTTTCTTGGTTAATTCTTTTGCTGTAGGGAAGCTTTTTAGTTTAATGAGGACCCATGTGTTGATTATTCACCTTATTTTTTTCTGCTACAGCTATATTTTGGAGGGCACTGCCTTTGTTTTCCTCTAGCAATTTCAGGGTTTCAGGTTTCATATTAAAGTCTTTGATCCGTTTGGAGTTGACTTTTGTGCAGGGTGAAGATAAGCATCCAGTTTCATTCTTCTGCAGGTGGAGATCCAGTTTTGGTGGCACCATTTGTTGAAGATGTTGTCTTTCTTCTATTATGTGCTCTTGGCACCGTTGTCAAGTATCAGGTGGCTGAAACTGTATGTGCTCATGTTTGGGTCTTCTAGTATGTTCACTTGCTCTACATTTTTGTGCCATTTTATGTGTGTACCTGAACGCTATATAACAAGAAGTACACTGTGAGACAGGATAAACTTATCTTTGAATTGTTCTAAAATAACTCGGGCTATTTCCACCACCTTTAGTACCACCCAGAAGTGGAAGGTAAGACCCTATTACTGATGGCAGGACCTATTTTGGATACAAGACCTAGATCAATGGATCTGAAACTTACTTGGATTAGCTCTCATACATCTAGAGCATATTATCCAAGCTGCTAAATCAGGAAATCAATTAATAACTCAACCCAGCTCCAAAACCTAATAACCACAATGAATGGCTCAAGAAAGAATCTATATTACTGCAGGAGTGGCACTTTCAACTAAGAGGTTATGAGAGGAAAAATATTTATAAGAGTGAAGCTAGACGGTTAGACTGGACTCCAGTGGATGAACTTGCATGAAGAAACATCTGGACATGATTGGATAGGTCTTAAAATATGTGACATAGTGTAGGAAATCCAGTGGTGGGAGGGCTATTACATGAAATGCACAAAACACAATAAAAACATTTTCAAAACTCATTTTTCTTCATTGCTTCCTGTGGTTCAGAACAAGATTGCATAGTTCTATTTCATCTCCATTCTACATTTCTGTTTGCAGTAACATCTGATAGGGGTGTGCAAAGTGTTCATTCCCAAAGTCCTTGTACACAACAATATTCAAGAGTGAGCATGTATTAGTGCTGATCTTGTTCACACTACAGACAGTGGTCTGAATTTCACAGCATTCTCAGTAAGCTTCATTTTCTAGGAGAGTGGAGGTGCAAAGAAGAATACTAGAAAACTGAAGAAATTGTATGGATAACATCCCACACTCAGAAATACATTAGTTGTTTTCTAGATTCCCATGCAGAGAAGGAGAGCTATTTCCTGCACTCAGTGATCAACCATGACTTATTTCTGTTCAGAAGCTCTATTTTCCTTCTGGTCTCTTGGACCTTTGGAACATATCTGTCAAGGCTTCTTTCTGACAGCTAGCGTTAGGACATCTGCATTGAGTCCCCATGTAATGTCTTCTGCATACTCTGTGATGGGAGAGTTCTGTGTGTCCTCCCATCACATCCCACCACATTCACACAATTACATATTTGATAACCACCCTTTGCAAATAATAATATCTTTGAAATTAGGGTTTCTCTTCACATGTTCCTCATTTTAACCCCACTGGTATAATGCTGCAGTATTTTAATATAATGTCACAGTATTTATTTGCTAAATTAACTAATAAAGGATACTGCTGGAGACAGAAGTAATACTTATATGTTTAACTTATATGTAAATGATGATACAGACTAACAAACGTTTACATAAAGATTAAATATTTATTTAATTAGCATTAAAAGGAATATCTGTTCTCTTTGATTTGTTCAAGGCTATAGACTATGCATAACTAAAATGTAATGTGCTACAAAAATGAAATGGATTATTATAAGACTCTTAAGTCCGATATTAGAATTATGCCTGACAGCAGAAGGATAAAGTTTTTATACTATGGAAATAAATATATATGCATGTGCATAATAATTCATATTATCTTTGATTTTTATAAAATTGTTCATGATAACACTATAAACAAGATGATATAATCATAAATTTAATGAGTTAATTAATTATATATAAATCTTTACAATCAGAATATATATTCACTAAAACTAACCAGTGCCATTAAAATGTCTTTACTTTTTAAAAACACGTTCCTGTCAGATCCTCCAAGGACTGCAAATCCATGTTCATCCAATGTGTAAGAAGCAGAATAGGCAAGAACAATGAACATATTCAGATCCTTGTCTCCCATTTCTTGGATGGACATGCAAACAGCAGAGACATTTCCCTGGGATCTGAGAAGATGGCAAGTGATTCTGCTTCATGCCCTGGTGGTGCTTCCAGTAAAGCCCAAGCTACAGAAGGGGTCACCTGTGGGGTTCTCCACATGGAGAGATTCTGAACTCACTCTTCCTGCCTGTATCTCCTGATGACAAGATGTTAGCATCGCAGTGGATATCCTGAGTCTCTGTGCCCAATTCAAGCGAATGTGATTCAGAGGGTGAGGAGTGAAGTTGGATATTGAGAATTTCTTTGCAAGTATGAATTTAATTTATTATCATTGGCAAACAGTATTTCCTTATTTGTTAGAAACATGTTTCTTCTCTTTATTAATTTTTGTTAAATTTTCGTGTATTTCATACATAAAGTATTTATGTCTTAATCACCTTTATACTCCTTTCTCCATTGCCTCTGTTCCAGAGTCCCCCTACTGAATATTCTTTCATTTGTGTCAAGGCCTATTGTGCCACGTTAGTGTCCATGGTCAATCCTCAGTGCAAGTTCATCCACTGGGCTCTAATCAGCTTAACCAAAGTCCCTAGCTTTAAGACCAGCTCTTCTTCACCCAACAATAATTGGTTGCCAATTTTTCAGCTAAGATTGTCACTACTGATGCCAATGTGGTCTGCTGCCTATGTCCCAAGTTCCTTGCGGGGATTTTGTGTGGTTGAGCTTGTATGGGTCTTGTGCAAGCTGACACCATTGCTGTAGGTTCAGATGAGCAGGTCCCCAGGAGCTTGTAGGATTCTAGTTTCATATGGTCATGCACCTCCTCCCTGACTCTTACAATCTTTCCATCTTTCACAAATTTCCCTGAGTCTTCAGTGACTGAAGATTAATATAGGAGGCCTGTCCATGGGACCATACTGTGCAGACTCCTAACCTCCATGTTTTGGCCATTTATGACCTTTTGAGTTAGTGGGCCTCTGTTGTATGAGGGAACTTCCTTAATGAGGGTTTAGAGACTCAGTGTTCTCGTGGCCCCTGGTTCTGTGTTGAGTGAATCTTAGGGGTAGAGATTGCTTTGTAGATGTGCCACTTAGGTTTGAGCATTTCATGGACAATGTCTGTGTGTAACCAGTTGTGGTATTAAGTGACTTTGATGAATGGCATCTGGGATATTTCTCTGTAAATATAAGGATATATATTTTGTACTTACTAAGAAGTGACATTAGCTTAGGGATTTGACAGCCTTGTAACTTTCTCTAAGTTCTGTAATCTCTCTATTTATGTGTATTTGGCTATATATAGAGTGCCACACATTGCTTTCCTCCCACTGAGTGGGATTTAAGTCCAATTATTTAGGTTGTCCCTGAGATAAAACTGCCCTACTGCACCATTGTCCTCTGCTGCACATGGCGATGTGGTTGCTTGGTCTTAAAGCTGGTATTAGACCATGGATTTTTGTTCTCCCTTAGCAGCTTGCATAGTCTTCTGCAAAGCTATGAAACCTAGCCCACAGAAGAGGCGGCTTCCAGGTCAGTTCTAGCTCCATTGATCCAATTCTGGTATCCAACGTATGTCCTGTCTCTTCAGCATAGGATTTTACCTTAAGCTATAGGAGGCAATCAAAGGCTGTGGCCATAGCCTGTGTAATTTTGAGAGTCTCTTGGACTGTCTTGGCCAACAACTCCAAGGAAGGTTTATCTGTTTGGCACTGTTTCTTTTTATGTACACTTCAGCTATGAACATGGACTCATTTAGGGTTATCATATGTGAAATTCTCATTAGATTATTAGAATAATATGAACCCTTCAGGTTTTTTACACTAGATAGGCATTACTTATCTCTTGTCTGTCCCTCTCCCTGGCTCTCCCTCCCTCCATGTCTTCCCCATTCAAAGTCTCCTCATTTTTTTCATCTCTCCTGTGATAATACCAGTCTCCTATGACCTTTTCCCCATCTCTCCTGTGATAATACCAGTCTCCTATGACCTTTTTTTCAGCTACTTCTTTCCCTTTATCCCCAAATTTCCTTCTATACCCTTCCCTCTCCCATCTCATTTAAATATTCTAATTTTGTCCATTTCTCAGGTTCCCTCTTTCCCTTTATCTCCCTGGATCCTTTCCATTTTCCTGCTCCCTGCAGTTACATCAGGATACACACTCACACACAAAGATTCGGTGCTAGGATCCACAAATGAGGGAGGACATGTGTCATTTGTTTTCCTGAGTCTGTGTTACTTCACTTAGAGAAACATTTTCTATTCCATCCATTTCATTGCAAACTCCATGGATGTAGTCTTTCTTTACACCTGAGTAGAACTCCATTGTTTAAATGTACCACAATTTCATTATCCACTTATCAATTGAGGGGAACTTGGGTTGCTTCCACCTTTTCACTGTTGTGAAAAAAGCAACAACAAACATGGCTGTGCAAGTATCTCTGCGATAGGATGAAACTTTTGGGTATATGCCAAGGAGTGGTATAACTAGGTCAAATTGTAGGTTCCTTTTTAATCTTTTAAGAGTTCTCCACACTGCTTTCCATGAGGTTTGCACAAGCTTGCAATCCTAGCAGCACTGGTTGAGTGTTCCCCTTTTCCCACATCTCTCTAGTATTTGGAATCATTTGTTCTATTGACCTTAGCCAATCTTACCAGGTAAGTTGAAACTTTAAAAAATGCTCTTAACTTACATTTCCCTAGTTACTAATGAAGTTGAAAACTTAATAGATGTTTCTTAGCCATTTTATTTCTTCTTTCTGAGAGCTATTTTCATATGCTTAGTCCATCCTTTAATTGGGTTACTTATTATGTTATTTGTTTTTTGAGTAGTTTATAAATTCTAGATGTTAACCATCTCTCAGATGCTTCACTGGTAAAGATTTTTCTCCCACAGCATGGGTTTTTTCTTCACTTATTTGGTGTTTTCTTTTGCTGTACAGAAACCTTTTAATTTAATGAGGTCCCACTTGTTGGTTAATTATCTTAATCCCAAGCAACTAATGTCTGATTTAGAAAGTCCTTTCCTGGGGCTGGAGAGATGGCTCAGTGGTTAAGAACACTGACTGCTCTTGCAGAGGACCTGCATTTGATTCCCAGCACCCACATGGCTGCCAAGAACTGTCTTTAACTCCAGTTCCAGGGGAATCTGATGCCCTCTTCAGACCTTCGCGGCTTTGCACAACAGGGATGCATTAACCTACATGCAGACAGTACACTCATACACATAAAAAAAGAAAGTCCTTTTCTAAACCTATACCTTGTGGGTTACTAGAGATGTTTTCATCTAACTGTTCAGAGTTTCAGGCTTTTGATCCATTCAGAGTTGACTTTTGTGCAAGGTGAAAGAAAGGTCTAGTTTCATTCTTCTACAGTTGGGGATCCAGTTTTGCCACCATCATTTGCTAAAGATGCTGTCTTTCCTCCACCGCCCTTTTGTCAAATATCAGGTGGGTGAAATTGTGTATACTCAAGTTTGGGACTTCAATTATGTTCCATTGATCTGTGGGTCTATTTTGGGGCCAGTCCCATGCTGTTTTGATGACTGAAGCCCTGTAATATAGTTTGTATAATTTGAAATCTCCCACCCAATCCTGCATTGTTTTTTGTTCTCAGGTCTGCTTTGGGTATCTGGGGTATTTTGTGATTCCATATAAATTTTAAGATTTTTTTTTCTAATTCTGTGAAAAATGGCATGGGGATTTTAATCGGGATTACATCGAATCTATATATTACTTTGGGCAAGATGGTTATTTTCACTAGATTAATTCTTCCAATCCATAAACATGGGCAATCCTTTCAACATCTGGTGTCTTCCTCAATCTCTTTCTTTAATGATTTAAAATTTTCATTGCAGAGATCTTTAATGTCTTTCACAGGTTCATTCCAACACAATTTTTGGGAGGATTTTATGAATGGGAGGGTTTCCATGTACTTGTGTTCCAATTGCTTCTTATTAGATAGAAGGGGTACTGATTTTTTAGACTAATTTTGTAACCTGCCACTTTACCGATAATGTTAACCATCTCTAGGAGTTTTCTGGTGGAATTTTTGCATCTCTTAGGTGTAATATCATATCATCTGCTAAAAGGGATAAATTGACTTTTACTTTTCCAATTAGTACTCTGTTAATATCCTTCTCTTGTCTTATTTC
Source organism: Rhizomys pruinosus (assembly GCA_009823505.1). NCBI lineage: Eukaryota > Metazoa > Chordata > Mammalia > Rodentia > Spalacidae > Rhizomys > Rhizomys pruinosus. Next base: position 5,987,119 of record VZQC01003012.1, on the reverse strand, counting down.
TAACTGAGAATTTTTTTAAAAAAATCATTTTTTACACAATAATCAGCACAATGTCTGGAACATCTCCCCTGATATGTATTTCTTTAAAATGAGTGATAATTGAAAATTTTGTATTATCACTGTTAGTATCATTGTGATAATTTCCTTGTAGCTTCTACAAAGAGATTAAAAAGAAAACAGTATGTTCTCACATATAAGAATCTAATGTACTTGCTTTCTCCTTATTTCCCAATTATTATGTCTGAAATAGTAGGCATGGGCAAAAATTGACTTTTATTTTTCTTCAGTTGGTATCAAGAAGAAAAGACTCATTTTCGTATTTTAGAATATCAATTGTATTCTTTTCCTATATTACATATAATAAAAACCTCGTGTTTATTTCTTTCATCATCTATTTTTCTTTGTATTATATTGCAATAATATATAGATATTATTTGGCAGAAAAAATGATTACTTCTCAAATAATTACTGGAAGATATGAATGTATTTTTAACTTTTATCTGCTTTAAAAATGAAGACCTGTATATTGCCTGATCTATCAGAAGAATATTTCAGAGTTGTTTTTTTTTTTCTGAACACTCAATGCCTTTGTGTGCACATGCATGTGTAACACACACAAATACACACATGTTCTTACATTAATAACCCATCAGCAGTATTCACCACTAAAAACCTTCTGTGTGACTGTCTAATTCTTGACCTACATTATCAACAAAGAATTAAATGAAACCAGACATGTTTTTCATGGTCTTTGGAGCAGTTTTCTTCCTATTAGATATTCAAGGCGAGTAGCTGTCAAAGGTCTTTTGCAAGTTCACCTAATGTATTGTTTCCACATGTGTTAAACTTATAGGTTACTGCTAACTTGGAAACTAGAGGATATCCAGTTGCCAAAGCTTTCAATGAAAGGCAGTTTTATTCAGATTCAATGTGGAGGTACTAGGGGAACATTTTTATTCAAGAAGTTGTTGAAGGTTCCTTCGTGCCAATTGCAGTTTAAATTTAGAGAATGTTCCCACTAGTAAAACTTAGATTATTCATGTCAGTGCCTCTGATTGAATTTTAGAGCATACTCTTTCATCTAATTTCTGTAATAAAATGTACAGGCTTCTTCATCCCACAAAGTAGTCACTGTCTTAAAATGAGGCCAACAAACAGCACAATCCCCCACAGGCTACATGCTCAGGCAAGATATTCTGCTTTTCAGCTTACCCTTGATATATTTTATTTATGATCCAAATAGTTTTTATTAAAATTCTCCAGAAACATATTTTAAATTAAAATAGTCCACTGCATACTTACATGGGAGTGTGCTATCTCAACTTGCCATTAAATAGAAAAAGAAAAATTTTAAAAATGGTCTGTAGTTACGGACAAAATTAGATGTCATCTTTCTATTGCTCTTGTTTATTTTCTCTCCCTCTGCCCCTTCATCTTGCTCTTTCTTTGCTTCTTTCATTGCTCCTCTCTTCATTTCTTTCTTCTCTTCATTTCCTCCCTTGTTTGTTAATTCAGTAAATACCTACGTATTAAGCACACTGTGTAGCACATTGTTAGATTCTATTTATATTTCAAATTATGGAGTTTGTGTAAGAAATAACACATATGGTTGCTGACACAATGGAACATACACTTGGAACGCAGGCAAAGTCAATGATTAAATGTAAATGATTTTGTGTGCAGGTTTAACTTAGAAAAATGGGTGTTAGGAAGAAAAAGAATAGAAATTTGCTCACAGGATATGAGATGTCATGGGGGGCTGGATAGGGCCTCTTGTGAAGTAACAGGGAAGGGCTTTTCATTTTCCTGTTCAGTGCTGATGCTTCAGCAGGGTCCCTGGGTCTCTTCCAGCTTTCTTGAACTTCTTCCTCTGTTGACTTACTGTTCCTCACACTTGTTCCTTTAACTATTTTGTTACCAAGACACAACTTTCCCTTCCCTGAAACATCTGTCATTCTGTTAAGAACAAATTCTCACCATCTTGTTTCAAATCAATTTTTAGTTGAATTTTTGGGTCTATTATATAACATATTTTGATCATTTTTATATCCTCTCTATGATCTATGTGTGATGATTATTCACACACTGAATTCTATGTATAAACACACACACACAGACACACACACACACACACACACACACACACACACACACACATCAAGCTACTAAGAGTATCAGCCATAAATGAGACTGCCTCTCCAACTCCCAGCAGAGATCAGTCACCTATAAATTTTCAGGTAGCGTTGAGATTTCTAACACTCACTTTCTCAAGTCTGTGATGAGATGTTTCAGCTTAGGTTTGTTCACATTTCAGCTTAGGGTTGTTCACACTGACACCATTGGTGTGAGTTCATAAGAGTAACTGCACCCCTGTCTATAATCTCGTTTCCTTAGAGACATCCACCACCTCTGGCTCTAACAATTTTTCCACCTCCTCTTCCACTAAACTCCTTCAGTTCTGGGAGGCAGAAGATTGATATAGGCGGCTTATTTAGGTATGATGGATCTGAAGTCTAGTATTCTAGTTTGCCTTCCACTGCTGTGACAAAACACTCTGACAAAAACCAACTTGGGGAGGAAAAGGTTTATTCAGCTTACATCTCCTGGGTCACAGTTCATCACTTAGGGAGCCCAAAGCAGGAACTCAGGGCAGGAACCTGGAGGCAGGAGCTGAAGCATAGGCCATGGAGGAGTGCTGTTCACTGGCTTTCTCCCCTGGCTCATGCCCAGCCTGCCTTCTTATACTGTACACAACAACCTGCCCAGGGTGGCATTACTCATTGTGGGCCGGGCCCTCCCACAGTGCTCGACCATCAAGACAATACTCCAGATGTGGCCACAGGCCAATCCAATGGAGACAATTCCCCAACTGAGGCTCCCTTAACCCAGGTGGGTCAAGGTGACACTAAAGCTATCCAGCACAATTGACCCCTTGTCAACTTGACACACAAAACACATCACTATTAAACCACCACCTTTCCAGTTCTTATCCCCAAGTATGATGTTAACATTCATCATAACCTAAGACAACCTTAAAAACCCCACAGTCCTTAAAATGTTCAAACACTTAAAAGTTCACAGTCCATTAAAAGCCTCTTAACTGTGGGCTGCTGTAAAATCCAAAACAAGTACTGTCTCATTTCAAAGGGAAGAATCAGGCACACTCAAACTAAACCTAAGTCCAGAAAGTAGCTCGAGGCTGGACACCTGGGACTCACTCACGATCTTCTGGGCTCCAAATGGTCTTGGCAGCTCCCCCTCTCTGACTCTGCCATCCATGGCACACACAGCTCATCTCGCAGGCCCAGGCCGACTCCATTCCACACCTACCGCTGCTCTTGGTGGTCGTCCCATTGTCCTGGCATCTCCAAAAAGCTGGGGTCGCCACTGAAACTGAGGCAGCACCTTCACCAATGGTCTCTTCTGACCTCTCCTGGTGCAAAGCCTCAGCTTCTCTCCATGACCCCTGCAATCCTGGGGTCTTCACTGCAACTTAGGTGCACTTCCACCAATGGTCTTTCCTGACCTCTCACAGTGCCAAGCCTCAGCTGCTCTCTGTGACCCCCTCAAATTTCAACACCAGAACCATATAAGAGACTCTTACACACTACCAAGTCCTGCTTCTGGCTTGAGATGGAGGCGCAGGCCCCTTCTGGACCACAGCTTCTGTGTGCTGACCTTGAAGAAATTTTTCCCAGAAGATTTCACTACAGTGATGCTGGTCTGTTACTTACAGCTGATTCTTCAGCCCCAGCTAACCAGCATCAATTGTCCCAGTACAACAAAGATTTCACTTCAGGTTCTGGTCTCTTGTTACTTACAGCTGATTCTTCAGCCCCAGCTGACCAGAACCCACAGATTACAGTCCTGATGATCTCTGTTCCCCTTTGAAACTAGAAACTTCACAAGCCAAGCCTCCATCTTCTACAAATCCTTCAGCAAAACTGCTCCAAGCTCCACAGCAACAAAACAATCTTTAGGCATTCAATGATCTTCCCAGCCCAAAGTACCAAATGCCTCCACAATCCTTCCCCAAAACACCAAGGTCAGGTCTGTCACAGCAATATCCCACTCCTGGTACCAATTTCTATTCTAGTTTGCCTTCCATTGCTGTGACAAAACTCTTTGACCAAAACCAACTTGTGGAGGAAAGGGTTTATTCAGCTTACATCTCCTGGGTCACAGTTCATAACTTAGGGAGCCCAAGGCAGGAACTCAGGGCAGGAACCTGGAGCCAGGAGCTGAAGCACAGGCCATGGAGGAGTGCTGTTCACTGGCTTGCTCCCCTGGCCCATGCCCAGCCTGCCTTCTTATACTGTACACAGCAACCTGCCCAGGGTTGCACTTCTCATTGTGGGCCGGGCCTTCCCAAACTGCTCGACCATCAAGACAATACTCCACAGATGTAGCCACAGGCCAATCCAATGGAGCCAATTCCCCAATTGAGGCTCACTTAACCCAGATGTGCCAAGTTGACACTAAAGCTATCCAACACATCTAGTATTCTCTGCATGTTGGCCAGTTGTGAAACCCTATGTTAATAACCATCTGCTGCATAAAAGGTTCTCTGTTAAAACTTGAGAAATGCATTAATCCATGGATATATACAAGTCTCGAATCAGGTAATACTATATCTATTTAGCAGAATAAAAATATTAGACTCTCTCTCCCCTATGCACTGTGAACCATCTAGCCTCAGGTTCCTAAGCCTAATATCAGTGTCAGGTATGGCTCCATCTTATGAAACAAAATCCCACTGGAAAGTGGTTGGTCACTCCTACAGTAACTGAGCCATTATTGCAGCAGTGGGCATATCTTTCCAGGTCAGTTGCAGCTCACAAGATTCACAGCTGGGTAACTCTGATGATCATTCTGTAATTCCAGTAGCATATATTGCACTGTCCAGAACTATGAAAGCTTCTCAGCATGTATGAGACATTTTTAGTCAGTACCAGCTTGATTCTCCTGTTTGCTCTAAGCTCATGAATGTACTTTCTTCACCTATAGGGTCATGTTGACTTATGGCAGTTCACCAAGATTGGAGCAATGGCCAGTATCGTTTGAGGGTCTATGGGGCCCCTGGAAAACAAATTCAAAATAAGAATTCCATTCCTGGCACTTCTTTTTCATTTGCTGGCTTATGCTGTCTACTAAGGGCAATGTCCTCCTGTTAAAATGTAACCCAAATTAATCTTTTTGTAGTGTATATGTATATTACTAAAGATGTGGAGCTCTTTAAAAACTAAATAATAGCAATTTGTGACTCATCCATTTAGGGCTCCATGTCCAGCTCGGTTTTTAAATGTTTTATTTCTTTGATGTTTAGGGATATTTTTTAGTTATTAATATATTCTTGATTATAACACTCTGACAAAAGTATAGCTTTTAAAATTGTTCCCATTCTGTAGGCTGCCTCTCAACTCTAATGATATTCTCTTTGCTGTATAGAAGCTTTTTAGTTTCATGAGGTGGCATTTGTTAATTGTTGGATTTAATGTTTTAAATATAGAGTCCTTACTTGTGCCTCTAAGTTCCCCTGTGGTCACTATTTTTCCTATAGCTTATTAAGGTTCTTGTTTTTTTATATTTTTATTTTTATTTTTTATTATTTTTTTTTTTTTACGTGTATGAATGTACTGTCTGCATGCAAGTTTGTGCACCTGTCTCATGCAATGCCTTGGAGGTCAGAAGAGGGCATCGGATTTCCCTGGAACTGGAGTTAAAGATGGTTCTCAGCCACCATGTGGGTGCTGGGGATCGAACCCTGGTCCTCTGCAAGAGCAATTGGTGCTCTTAACCACTAGGCCATCTCTCCAGTCCCAAGGTTCTTGGGTTTTAAGTGTAGGTACCTAATCCATTTGGAGTTAAGTTTTATACAGGGTCAGCAATAAAAATTCATTTTAATTTCTCTACATACCAGTATCACGTTTGGATTTTGTCTTAGGCCTTTCTGTATCTAATGAGATAGGCATGTGCTCTCTGTTCTTGAATCTGTATATGTGATGGATTATATTTATTCATTTACATATTGTATTAGTCACTTTTCTGTTGCTGTGATAAAACCACCATGAGCAAGGGAACTTATAAGAGTTTATTTGAGCTTACAATTAATGGTTCCAGGGAATCAGAGTCCATCGTGTTGGGAAGCATGGTGGCCGGGGCTGGAGCAGCAAGCCAAGGGTCACATCTCGTAATGTGCGCAGGAAGCAGAGAGAGAGACTGGAGACCGCAAAGCTTGTTAAACTAAGTCCGCCCCCAATGATGTACTTCCTCCAGCACGGCCACATCTTCTAAGACCTCCAAGAACAGTGCCACCAACTGGAGACAAAATGTCTGAATACTTAAAGCCTATGGGGGACACTCATTCAAACCACCACACATATGTAGAACCCTTCCTGCATTTCTGGATTAATGCCAACTAAATCATGGTGGATAATACTGTTAATGAGTTCATGCATTTTTTCTGAGTATTTTATCAAGAACTTTTCGTGTGTGTGTTCATGAGAGAGGCTACCATTTTACTTTCTCTTTTCCTGGGGGGATTTATAGGTTTTGGGTAATACAGGGACACTCATTTCATTGAAGTAATTTGGGAGTGTCCTTTCCTTTTATATTTTATAAAATATTTTGAGAAGTATTGGTATTAGTTCTTCTTTGAAGGATTGGTATAATTTTGTGAGCTATCCATCCATCTGGCTGGTATTAAGCTCTTTTTATTTAGAAATTTCTGATACCTGTATATATATATATAT
>VZQC01003012.1:5907801-5980326 GCA_009823505.1 Rhizomys pruinosus | reverse complement strand
ATATATATATATATATATATATATATATATATATATATATCATCATCAGTTTAAATTATTTATATAGTATTGATTTTACTTTGGTAGGCTGTATATTTTTATTTTTTTAATTGTTATTATTATTAAACTTTTTCCATAGGTCATACATCATTTTTCGATCAAATCTAGAGTCACTTCCCTTTTCATGCCCCCCACCCCACCAAAGTCCCTGAACTCTGCCATACATGTCCTGGATCTTTTTCTGAGTCTTTCCAGATTTTTTTCACTTCTTTTGTTGTTGTTCTCTCCAACTTGTATTGCTACATTATGTATACATATATATATACAAATTTACATATACATAAATATATGCATACATACATACATACACATATCACATGAAGTGGAGGATTATTTTCTTCCTATAAAAGATATCACTTAAGGAAGTGCTTGAAGGTTCCTCCTTGGCAACCTCAAACAACTGTCAATCCTGCACTTTTGCTTCACATTGGGGTCTTTCCCTCCCATGGTCCCCAAAATGAAGTCCAGTAAGCACGTGTCCTGTCTTGATCCCCCTGCACTGGCCTCCATGATACAGCCCAGGTAGTCCAACAGTGGCATTCTATATTCTGAGGAGGCTGACATCCCCTTAGCTGTTTAGTCCACAAGCTGGGTATCTCAGTAGTCCCCATCTGGTATTGAAGGTTATGAGGATTCTTGGAGAGACATGAGTCCTCAGTCCATATAAGGAGGTTAAAAAGCTGTGTCTCATGTCTTTGAGGAGGGTCAAAATTAGTGGCAGCCACAGAGTAGATGCACATGCCAGTAAGAATTGGAGTTAGGGCAAACAACAGTGCTCTCTCTTTATTCTTTTTGTCTCTTTACTCAAAAATCTCAAGTTCTATGTCTGCAGTACAGGTTCTCTGGTCTTACTAATTATTTGTATCTGGATGTATTTTCCTTTTGGATGCTTAAGGCCACTCAGTTACCCAGATTAATCAAGGTTTTTGTTTTCTCAAGGTCAGTTGAGGATCTGGTCCTCAGGGGTCTCTCGGGGTTTTTTGGGGAGAGAAGTGTGGGAGCTCCTTGCTCCTTTCAGCTTTTCATTTACCACTTCCATCCACTCCAGGACAAAATCAGGTCTTGCTAGACCAGGCTTCCTTTTCTGAAGCATGAACAGTTTTTCCTCACTTTAGAATGGACACTGGCTGAAGTCCCATCAGTGGCCCTCCAAGATCTCCCTGAGCAGGAACACTGGTGACCCTCATTTGCAGGACATTTCAAGAGGTGCGCCATGCATAATCCCTTAAGACTTGGTTGACCTCTGAGGGCAAAGAACAAAGTTATCCCTTAGGTCCCATGGCCAAATTGGTAATGAGCATTAAGTATGGTCGTTAAGCACCCAGAAAGGCTAAGTTGCACCAGCCTATTACATTGCATTTATAATAAAATTGTATCCTTGGAAATAAACTGTATGTTATTTCCATGGCATATTTTTTGATTCACATCTCTCCATTTTAATCCCATATTACTCTCAAAGATGCACACATACCCTCCAGCATGTACCAAAAACCCAAGTTCTGAAAATAAATGTTAGGTCAGCTCGAGACCTTGTTTAGGGATTCACATTACAAGAGCATAGTTGTTTTTAGATCATGAGGACTACAACCTTTACATTGTTCAGTTTAACTTATAACTAGGTACTTAGTACTAGCATCCACAGATAAGGGATACCATTTGTCTTTTGTTTTTCTGGGATTGTGTGACTTCACTTAGCATAAAATCTTCTAGTTCCATCCATTTATCTGCAAATTTCATAATGTCATTTTTCTTTACCACTGCATAGAACTCTATTTTGTAGAGGTACCACATTTTCTCTATCCACTCATTGGCTGAGGGGCATTTGGGTTGGTTCCAGCTCTTTGGTATTATGAAGAGAGCTGCAATAAGCATAGCTGTACATGTATTTCTGTGGTAGGAGGAGTCTGATGGATATAATCCCAGAAGTGGTATTGCTGAGTCAGGTGGTAGGCTCATTTCGAGTCTTTTAGGGGTTCTCCATACTGCTTTTCATGGTGGTTGTACAAGTTTGCATTCCCACCAGTAGTGGATGAGTGTTCCCCTTTTACCACACTCTCTCCAGCATTTAGTGTCATTTGTTTTCTTGTTCCTAGCCAGTCTTATCAGAGTGAGACGATATCTTAAAGTGGTTTTAGTTTGCATTTCCTTAATTACTAGTGATTTTGAAAACTTTTTAAGATGTTTCTCAGCCATCTCTATTTCCTCGCTTGTGAAGTCTCTGTTCAGCTCTTTACTCCATCTTTTGAGTGAGTCATGTTTTTTCTTACTTCTTTGCTTTTTAAGTAGTTTATGTATTCTGGAAGTTAATGCTCTGTCAGATGTATCTGCAGTGAAGGATTCCTTCCATCCTGTGGGTTTTCTCTTCACTTCCCTGACTGTTTCTTTTGCTGTACAGAAACTTTTGAGTTTAATAAGGTCCCACTTGTCAATTGTCGACCTTATTTCCTGAGCAACTGCTGTGTGATTTAGAAAGTCTTTTCCTACACCTATGTCTTGTAAGTTGCTGCCAACTTTTTCTTCTATGACCTTCAGAGTTTTGGGTTTCACAGTGAGGTCTTTGATCCATTTGGAGTTGATTTTTGTACAGGTTTAATTTTATTCTTCTACTAGTGGTGATCCAGTTTTGACAAGACCGTTTGATGAAGAGTCTTGCTTTCCTCCATTGAGTCTTTTTGGCCCACTTTTCAAATAGGAGTGGCCTGAAATTGTATGTGCTCAAGTTTGGATCTTCAGTTTTGTTACATTGGTCTCCAGATCTGTTTTTGTGCCAGTACCAGGCTCTTTTTATTCCTATAGCCCTGTAGTATAGTTTGATGTCTGGCATAGAAATCCCCCCTGCATTGCTCTTTTCAATCAGGGTTGCTTTGGCTATTTGGGGTCTTTGGTTGTTCCATATGAATTTAAGAATGTTTTTCCAAGGCTGTGAAGAATTACCTTGGGATTTTAATTGGGATTTTGTTGAATCTGTATATTAATTTGGGTAGAATGGACATTTTTACTATATTATTTTTCCAACCCATGAGCATGGGGGTCTTTCCATCTTCTGATGTCTTCCTCAATCTCCTTCTTCAGGAGTTTATAATTTTTGTTGTAGAGATCTTTGCGGTTTTTGGTTAGATTTGTTCCTAGGTATTTTATTGTTTTCGAGGCCATTGTGATTGGGAAGGTCTCCTTGTATTCCTTCTTCATTTGCTTGTTGGTGTAAAGAAAGGCTACTGATTTTTCTAGGTTGATTTTGTATCCCGCCACTTTTCTGAAACTCTAATTGTTTCTAGGAGTTTTCTGGAGGAGTTTTTAGCATCCCTTAGGTAAACTATCATATCGTCTGCAAAAAGGGATAGTTTTACTTCCTCTTTTCCAATTACTATTCCTTTATTTGACTTTTCTTAGCTTATTACCCTAGCCAGTATTTCAAGCACTATATTGAAGGGGAGGGGTGACAAGGGGCAGCCTTGTCAGGTTTCTACCTTTATGGGGAATCCTTCTAACTTTTCTCCATTTAGGATGATGCTGGCTGTGGGCTTCTTATATATGGCTTTGACTATGCTGAGGAATGATCATTCTAGTCCAACTCCCTTTCATACTTTAATTATGAAAGGATGCTGGATTTTGTCAAAGGCCTTTTCTGCACCAATTGAAATGATTGTGAAATTTTTGTCTTTCAGTCCATTTATGTATTTTATGATATTTATTGATTTTCGTATGTTGAAACATCCCTGCATTTCTGGTATGAATCCAACTTGATCATAATGGATGATCTTTTTGATGTGGGTCTTATACAGTTTGCAAGCATTTTGTTGAGAATTTTTGGATCTGAGTTCATAAATGAGATGGGTCTGTAGTTCTCTTTTTTGATTACATCATTGCATGGTTTTAGTATTAGAGTAATGCTGGCTTCATAGAAGAAATTTGGGAGATTTCCCTCTGCTTGTATCCTTCTGAACAGTTTTAGTAATAATGGTTGTGAGTCCTCTTTAAATGTTTTATAGAATTCTGTGTGAAACCAGCTGGACATGGGCTTTTTTTAGTTGGGATGTCTCTCATTACATTTTCAATTTCTTCATATATTATGGGGTCTGTTTAAGCTGTCAATCTCTTGGTTTAGCTTTGGTGATTCCCCAGATTGTAGATATTCATCCATTTCTCTTAGGTTTTCAAATTAAGTAGAGTATAGTTTTTTGAAGTATTCCTGTATGAGTGTCTGGATCTTTTCACTGTCTGTTGTGATATTTCAAAATGAATTCTATTGATTTAGAGTTGCTCTTTCTTTCTTTTGGTTAACTGGACTAGGGGTCTGTCTATCTTGTTTATTCTCTCAAAGAACCAACTTTTGGGTTCGTTGATTTTTTGTATTGTTTTCTTTGTTTCTATTTCATTAATTTCTGTTCTGATTTTTATTATTTCTTCCTGTCTGTTGCTTTTAGGGTTTATTTCTTGTTGTCTTTCATGTGTTTTTAGCTGTAGTGTTAGCTCATTTATCTGTGCTCTTTCTGTTTTTTATTTATTTATTTATTTATTTTTTTTTCTTTTTACTACAAGCACCCAGGGCTATAAACTTCCCTCTGTTTTTAAAGTGTCCCATAGGTTTTGTTGTGTTGTGCTGTCTTTGTTGTTTAGTTCCAGGAATGCTTTTTTTTTTTCTTTATTTCCTCCTTGACCCATTCATTATTCAGTAGTGTGTTGTTTAGTCTCCATGTATTTGTGTAGGTAGCAGGGCTTATCCTGGTGTTGATATTGAGCTTTATTGCACTATGGTCTGATAGAATGCATGAAATTATTTCAATTGTTTTGTATTTGTTGAGGTTTTTTTCTGTGGCCAAGTGTGTGGTCAATGTTGGAAAATATTCTTTGTGGTGCTGAGTAGAAAGTATATTCTCTGGTGCTTTGGTGGAATATTCGGAGGATGTCTCTGAGGCCCATTTCCTTTATTGTATTGTTCAGTTCAGATGTCTCTCTGTTTAGTCTTTGCCTGATTGATCTGTCCAAAGGACTCAGTGGGGTATTGAAGTCCCCTACTATGAGTGTGCTGGGGTTAATCTGTGCCTTGATGTCCTGTAGAGTTGTATTTACAAAAGTTGTTGCACCAGAGTTTGGTGCATATATATTCATGATTATGAAGTCTTCATGGTTAATTTTTCCTTTGATAAGGATATAATGGCCCTCTTTGTCTCTTCTAATTGCTTCTACTTTGAAGTCTATTTAGTCAATAATAAGATAGCAACTCCTGCTTATTTTTTGGTACCATTTGCTTGGAATATTTTTTTTTATCCTTTCACTTTAAGTTGATGCCTATACTTAAGGGTGAGATTGGTTTCTTCTAGGTAGCATATTGATGGATTCTGTTTCCTAATCCAGTCTCCCAGTGTATGCCATTTGATTGGGGAGTTTAGTCCATTAATATTTAAGGTTAAATTGAGAGGTATGTGTGTTACTTCCTTTCACCTCATTATCCATTTGCATTTTTTGTGTAGGTTACTGCTTCTGCATTTTTGTTTTTATTAATTTTTCTTTAAAGGTGCCTGGGGGTAGTTGCTCCTCTCCTCTGTCCTTTGAATTGCTTCAAGTTTTCTCTGAAGGGTTGGTTTTCCAGACATGTATTCTTTCATTTTGTTTATGTCATGGAAGATTTTTCTCTTTCCTTCAACTATAATCTACATTTTTGCTGAGTATACTATCCTGGCTTGGCATCTATAGTCCTTTAGCATTGGGAATGCTTTGCTCCACGTTCCTCTTGCTTTCATAGTTTGTGCTGAAAAGTCAGCTATATTTCTTATAGGTTTTCCCTTAAATGTAACTTGTTATTTTTCTCTTGTGGCTTTCAGAATTTTGTCTTTGTTTTGGGCGTCTAGCATATTAACTATGATATGGCAGGGGGAGTTTTTTTCTGGTCTAGTCAATGTAGTGTTCTACTTGCTTCTTGTATTTGTATGGGTTTATCTTTTTTTTAATTTGGAAAAAAATTCCTCTATTATTTTGTTGACAATCTGATCAATACCATTCTCTTGGGATTCTTCTCCTTCATCTATCCCTATGATGCAGAGGTTTGATCTGTTCATAGTACACCACATTTCCTGGTTGTTACACTCTTGTGCATTTTTAAATTTTTCATCCCTTTACTTTAGCTTTTTAGTTGTTCTGTGTTATCTTCTAGGTCTGATATCGTTTTTCTGCTTCCTCCATTCTGCTTCTGAGGCTTTTTCCCATTCTTTCCTCTTGTTTGCATGGCTATTCGATTTCCTTTTTCATTTCTTCCTGTGTTTTCTTTACTATTCCCCTTTCCTTTTGGAGCTTCTCAATCTTTTCTTGTAGCTCCTTGGTTTCCTTTTTCATTTCAGCATGGGATCTTTTCAGTGTTTCCACTTCCTTCTGGAGTTTGCCATTTTGTCCCTCTAGCTCTTTCTGGAGTCTGTCACTTTCTCATTTTAGTTCTTTACAAAGTTTGTCCTTGTCTCCCTCTAGGTCATTTCTGAATTTTTAATTCTCTCCCCTTAGTTTTATGATTTCTTTGAATATATCTGTGATTGTTATTTTGGGGTATGTGTCCTGGGTTACTGCTAGGGAGATCCCATTGTAGGAGTCCTCCACTGGCTCCATACAGTTTGGTGTGGAGTTATTTTGTGCTTTTCCCATATTGTTCTTTCTTTGTACTCTTGGCATGTGGTTAGCCTTTTGCCTGTATTCTGATGTGAATCTTGAATGCCTCTTCCTCTGTTGAAGGATTGTTTTCCTTGATTCTTTCAGGTGTCTGTTGTATTCTCCTTATGAGTGAAATGCTGACTTGTCTAGGTTTTAGGCTTTCAATTTTGATTATATATTGGAAGGTATAGTTAGTTCACTTTTCCCTTTCTGTTCTGCAAGAGCTGGGTGGGGAGCAACCTGGATGACACCTTCTGAACACTGTATTCTTTCTGCTGCCAGCCACTCTCTCCTGAGTTCCACTTGGAGGTTTCCAGTTGCGGGTGGTGCTTGCTTAGCTGTGCTGGTCCCTCTGCCCCCAGCTTCTTGGGCAGCAGGCTGTATTCAAACCTCAGCTCTTGGCTCCCAGAACCCTCTGGGCCAACACACTCCACCCCCAGCCACTCAGGCAGCAGTCTGTATTCAAACTTCAGCTCCTGGTTTTTCTGTACATTTTTAGAATGCATATATATTTCTGGGCTGGAGAGATGGACTACCGGTTAAGAGCACTGACTGCTCTTGCAGAGGATCCGGGTTCGATCCCCAGCACCCACATGGCTATAATTCCAATTCCAGGAGAACTCCAGTTCCAGGGGAATCCGACACTCTCTTCTGACCTCCGCGGCATTGCACGACACGGGTGCACAGACCTACATGGAGACAATACATTCATGCACATAAATAAATAAAATAAAATAAAATAAAAATTAGAATGCATATACATATTTCTTTAAGATTTTTCTAGTTTAGTGTCTACATATTGCATGTTTATTTTTAGAATGCATATATTTCTTTCAGATTTTTCTAGTTTAGTGGCTATATTTTGCGTGTTTATTGGAAAAACAAGGTGGGTCCCTTCCCTCTTGGATTAAACTGTCTAAAGGGTTTGTCAATCGTCATTTTTTTCAAAGAAACAACACTCCATTTCATTTATTCTTTATATTGATTTCTTCAGTACTAGCACATTAATTTTGGACATGACTTTGTTTACTTCTTCACGTTTACTAATACTATATGTTTGTTTTTGGTTTTCCACGGGCTTTATGTGATGTGTATTATTACTTTATCTAAATGAAATGTTTGTATTTTTTTTGGAATGGTACATAATATTTATTATTTCTAGAATTTTTCATTCACTATTTTCATACTAGTATTTCATGTAATTAAAACCTCAAAGCACAGAACTGCAAATACAGAGGTACTTTTACACAGTAAATTCTTGGATTTTATTTTTCCTTCTTTTTTAACAATATTTCTCATAAATTTATTAATACATGAAAGAAATTATCTTTAAACAGTAATATATTTTCACAGCTAAATTATATATATTGACATTTTATAAGAAGTAATTTTTCTTTCTTTCTCTTTTTTGTTTCTTTTAATTTTATATTATTCCAAAATATGCATATATACGCTCCACACATAAATCAAAATTACAAAATCTGAAAATAAAATATGTTAGTTCCAAAGCCTATTTCAGGATTCACATCTTAACAGTAAAGTTGCATGCAGGTAAAAAGAAGTATAACTTTCATTTTTTTTAGAATAGAAATACATATATTTCACCCATATATGGTAATTATAATGTGTGAATACAAGTGGGGGGACAATTTTAGAGCCCATTGAGAGATTCACATTATACTAGCACAGTTGCTTTCAGATACAATGATATATAATAATAAAGTTGCTCAGTTTGCCTGCCAACTGGGTATTTGGTGTTAGCATCCACAAATGAGGGAACATATTTTCCTTTTTTTTTTTTTTTCTGGGACTGTGTTACTTTACTTAGCATAATGGCTTAGAGTTCCATCCATTTACCTGCAAAGTTCATCTCATCTTTCTTTACTGCTGCATAGAATTCCATTGTGTAGATGTACCTCATTTTTGTTATCCAGTCATCAGTTGAGGGGCATTTAGATTGGTTCCAGCTCTTTGCTATTGTGAAGAGAGCTGCAGTAAACTTAGCTGTGCATGTATCTTTGTGGTAGGATGTGTCTTGTGGGTATATACCCAGGAGTGGTATGGCTGGGTCAGGTGATAGGCTCATTTTGAGTTTTTTAAGGGTTCTCCACACTGCTTTCCACAGTGGTTGTTCGAGTTTACATTCCCACCAGCAGTGGATAAGTGGTCAACTTTCCCAACAACCTCTCCAGCATTTGGTGTCTTTTGAGTTCTTGAACTTGTCCAGTCTTGTTGGAGTGAGATGATACCTCAGAGTGGTTTTAATTTGCATTTCCTTAATTATTAATGATGTTGAACACTTTTAAAGATGTTTCTCAGCCATCTTTACTTCCTTACTGCTGAAGTTTCTGTTCAGCTCTTTACTCCATCTTTTGAGTAGGTCATTTGTTTTCTTTCTTCTTTGTTGTTTAAGTAATTTATATATTCTGGATGTTAATCCTCTGTCAGGTGTATCAGCGTTGAAAGTTTCCTCCCATTCCATGGGTTTTCTCTTCACTTCCTTGATTGTATCTTTAGCTATACAAAGCTTTTGAGTTTGATGAGGTCCACTTGTCAGCTGTTGTCCTTATTTCCTGTGCAGCTGCTGTTTGATTTAGAAAGTCTTTTCCCATGCCTATGTCTTGTAGGTTGCTGTGGACTTTTTCTTCTATCACCTTCAGGGGTTTGGGTTTCAAGTTGAGATCTTTGATGCACTTGGAGTTTATTTTTGTACAGGGTGAAAGGTAGGGTTTTAATTTTGTTCTTCTTCAAATGGTGATCCAATTTTGCCAATACCATTTGCTGAAGATGCTATCTTTCCTCCATTGAGCTTTTTTGTCCCCTTTGTCAAACATGAGGTCACTGAAGTTATATGAGCTCAAGTTAAATCTTCAGCTTTGTTCCATTGGTCTACAGGTCTGTTTTTTTCGCCAGTACCAGGCTGTCTTTATGACTATAGCCCTGTAATATAGCTTGAAGAATGGTAAACTAATCCCTTCTTTATTGCACTTTTCACTCAGGGCTGCTTTAGCTATTCAGGGTCTTTTGATTTTCCATATGAGTTTAAGGATTTTTCCCAAGTCTGTGAAGTACCACATGGGGATTTTGATTGATATTGTATTGAATTTGTGTATTAATTTGGGTAGAACAGACATTTTTACTATATTAATTTTTCCAACCCATGAGCATGGGTGATCTTTCCATTTTTGATGTCATTTTCAATTTCCTTCTTCAGGGCTTTAAATTTTTTGTTGTAGAGTTCTTTGCTATCTTTGGTTAGGTTTGTTACCAGATATTTTATTATTTTTGAGGCTATCGTGAGTGAGAAGGTCTTCTTATATTCCTTCTGCACTTGTTTATTGTTGGTCTAAAGAAAGTTTACTGATTTTTCTAGGTTAATTTTGTATCCTGCCAATTTACTAAAACTCTTAATCATTTCTAGAAGTTTTCTGCTGGAGTTTTTAGCATCCCTTAGGTAAACTATCATATCGTCTGCAAAAAGGGCTAGTTTTACTTCCTCTTTTCTGATGATTACTCCTTTAATTTTGCTTTCTCATCTTATTTCCCTAGCAAGCATTTCAAGCACTATATTGAAGAGGAGTTGCAATAGTGGACAGCCTTGCTATGTTCCTTCCTTTAAGGGGAATGCTTCCAACTTTTCTCCATTTAGGATGATGTTGACTGTGGGTGTCTTGTATATGGCCTTGATTACGAGGAATGATCCCTTCAGTCCAATTCCCTCTAGGACTTTAAGCATGAAGGGGTGCTTGATTTTGTTGAAATGTTTTTCTGCGTCTCTTGAGATGATCGTGTGGTTTTTGTCTTTTGTGTTTTATGATATTTATTGATTTATGTATGCTGAACCATCCCTGCATCTCTGGTACGAATCCAAATTTGTCATGACGGATGATCTTTTTATGTGGGTCTTTATGAAATTTGCAAGTATTTTGTTGAGAATTTTTGCATTTGTGTTCATTAATAATATGGGTCTATACTTTTCTTTCTTGTTTCTTTCTTTGCCTGGTTTTGGTATTAGAGCGATGCTGGCTTCATAGAAGGAATTTGGGATATTTCTCTCTGTTTGTATCCTTCTGAAAAGTTTGAGTAGTTATGGTTGTAAGACCTCTTTAAATTTTTTATAGAATTCTGCTGTGAAACCACATGGGCCTGGGTTTTTTTTTGTTGGGATTTTTTTTATTACATCTTCAATTTCCTCAAGTATTATGGTTCTGTTTAAGCTGCTGATCTCTCCTTGGTTAAGTTTTGTTTTTTCCCAGGATTTCAGATATTCATCCTTTTCTCTTAGGTTTTCAAATTTAGTAGAGTATAGGTTTGGAATATTCTCATATGGTTGTCTGGATCTTTTCTTTATCTGTTGTGATGTTTTCCTTTTCATCACAAATGCTATTGATTTGGAGTTGTTCTTTCTTTCTTTTGGTTAACTGGTCTACAGGTCTGCCTATTTTGTTTATCTTTTTAAAGAACCAGGTCTTGGATTCATTGATTTGTTTGTTTGTTTGTTTTTGTATTATTTTCTTTATTTCTATTTTGTTGATTTCTGCTCTGAGTTTTGTTATTTCTTCCTGTCTGTTAGGTTTAGGGTTCATTTGTTGTTGTCTCTTCAAGTGTTTTTAGCTGTAGTGTTAGATCATTTATGTGTTTTCTTTCTGTATTTTTAATGTGGGCACTTAGGGCTATAAATTTCCCTCTTAGGACAGATTTTAATACACAACATAAATTTTGTTTTGTTGCATTGGCATTTTCATTTAGTTCCAAGAATGCTTTTATTTCATTCTTTATTTCTTCCCTGACCCACTCATTATTCAGGATTGTGTTGTTTAGTCTCCATGTGTTCTTATAGTTAGTGGGGCTTATCCTGGTGTTAATATTGAGCTTTATTGCACTGTGGTCTGATAGAATGCATAGAATAATTTCAATCCTTTTGTATTTGTTGACATTTCTTTTGTGTCCCAGTATGTGGTCGATTTTGAAGAATATACTGTAGGGCACTTAGTAGAAAGTATATTCTCTGGTGTTTGGGTGGAATATTCTGTAGATATCTGTGAGGTCCATTTGGTGTATTGTATTGTTCAGTTCTGATGTCTCTCTGTTTATTTTTTGTCCAGTTGACCTCTCCAAGGGGCTCAGTGGGGTATTGAAGCCCCCACTATTAGTGTGCTGGGATTAGTCTGTGTCTTGAGGTCCTGAAGGATTGTTTATAAAGTTCAGTGCACCAGAGGTTGGTGCATAAACATTAAAGATTGCAAAATCTTCCTGTTTAATTGTTTCCTTGATAAGGATATAATGGCCTTCTTTGTCTTTTCTGATTAATTTTACTCTGGGTTGTATTTTTTTTTTTCTGTTGTTAGAATAGCCTCTCCAGCTTGCTTTTTGGTATCATTTGCTTGGAATATTTTTTTCCATTCTTTCAGTCTAAAGTGGTGTCTGTCCTTGAGGGTGAGATGGGTTTCTTGTAGGCAGCATACAGATGGTTTCTGTTTCCTAATCCATTCTGCCAGTCTATGTCTTTTTATTGGGTAGTTTAGACCATTAATATTTCAGGTTATTATTGAGAGGTGTGTGTTGTTTCTTTTGAATTTATTTTTCGTTTGCATTCTTGGTTTAGGTGTTTATTTACTCTGTTATGCTTTTGTTAATTTCTCTCTTGGGTTGCTTGATCTTAGTTGCTCCTTTCGAGTATTGTCTGAAGTATTGGGTTTTTTTGACACATGTTCTTTCATTTGTTTATGTCATGAAAGATTTTTCTTTCTCCCTCAACTATGATTGACACTTTTGCTGGATATAGTAATCTGGGTTGGCGTCTAAAGTCATTTAGCACTGAAAATACTCTGGTCCATGTTCTTCTGGCTTTCATAGTTTGCATTGAGAAATCAGCTGTAATTCTGATGGGTTTCCCCTTACATGTAACTCATTGTTTTTTTCTCTTGTGCCTTTCAGTATTTTGTCTTTGTTTTGAGCATCTAGTGTTTTAATTATGATATGGCATTGTCTATTTGGTGTTCTATGTACTTCTTGTATTTGTATGGGTTTGTCTTTTTTCAGTTTGGGGAAATTTTATTCTATTATTCTTTTGAAGATCTGGTCAATGCTATTCTTCTGGGATTCTTCTCATTCCTCTATCACTATGATGTGGAGGTTTGGTCTTTTCATAGTGTCCCACCTTTCCTCGTTATTCCACTCATGTTTTTTTTTTTTTTTAATTTTCATAATCTTTACTTGAGCTTTCTAGCTGCACTGTGTTATCCTGTAAGTCTGATATTCTTTTTTTTTTTCTGCTTCATACCTTCTGCTTCTGAGGCTTTTTCCCATCATTTCCTGCTGATTGGATTAATGTTCAATTTCCTTTTTCATTTCATCCTATGATTTCTTCAGTATTTCTACTTCCTTTTGGAGCTTTTCATTTTCTTCTTGTAAGTCCTTGCTTCACCGGTCAGTTTATTTTTTTCCTTTCAGCCTGAGATCTTTTCAGTGTTTCCACTTCCTTCTCAAGTTTGTCATTCTTTCCCTCTAGTTCTTTTCAGAGTTTGTCATTCTCACCCTTTAGTTCTTTCTGAAGTTTATCATTCTTTCCTTCTAGTTCCTTCATGAGTTTTTCCTTCTCTCCCTTTAGCTCTCTGGATTATTCTTTATATTTGATTTCTTTGATTATGTCTACAATTGTTCTTCTAAGGTAGTTGTCTTGATTTCCTTCTAAGGAGATCTTGTTATTGGGATCTTCTACAGGACTGGTTGACTTTGGTGGGGATTTATTTTGAGCTTTTCCTATATTGTTGTATTTCCATTGTGTCTTTGGCATGTGGAATTTTTCCTTTGTTTGTTTGTTTGTTTGTTTGGCTTCTGTTGCTAATCTCAAATGTTAATATGGAAGACTGCTTGGTCATTCAGTTTGCTTCCTGCTGGTTTCTTCCTCAGATTTGGTTATGCAGCCTAAAATCACTGACACTGCTAGATTGTCCCAACCACAGCAAATCACAGCAAAACACAGCACCAACAGCTTATCCTCTCCACCACACTACCAGTAGCTTGAGCGTGGGGGTGGGGGTGGGGGGCTATTTCTTTGACCTGTCCTGGCCATCGAGTGTGTACACCACTGTCTTTCCCTCTATCCACACACACACAGTTCTCTATGTTTCTAGCAGTGGACAACAGATGCCCTGGGTGGGCTGTAAGCCTGTATGCAGACACCCTCCTGGCTGCCGAGTCTGTTTCTAATTTTTTGATGTAGGAATTTATTTTTTTTTAATTTTATTTATTTTTATATGTGTATGAGTGTACTGTCTGCATGTAGGTCTGTGCACCCGTGTCGTGCAATGCTGCAGAGGTCAGAAGAGGGTCTTGGATTCCCTTGGAACTGGAGTTCTCCTGGAATTGGAGTTACAGATGGTTCTTAGCCACCATGTTGGTGCTGGGAATCAAACCCAGGTCCTCTGCAAGAGCAGTCAGCACTCTTAACCGCTAGGCCATCTCTCCAGCCCCTTGATGTAGGAATTTAATGCTACAAATTTTTCTTCTAGGATTGCCTTCACTGTGTCCTATAGATTTGGCATACTGTGCTTTCATTTTCATTAAATTCTAGGAATAATTTCATTTCTTTCTTGGCTTTTCTCTTAATTCAATTTTATACATAAATTCTTATTTATTTTCCATTAATTTATTCATTATTTCTCATTTTTATTATTGTTGATATCTATCTTAATTCTTTGTGGATAGAGAGAAAAAGTGATGATATTTCTATTTTCCTAAATTTGTGGAGACTTGCTTTCTGTCTGAATATATTGACAATTATGGAGAAAATTCCTTGGATATTGAGAGTAAAGTGTTTTCTTTGATGTTTGAGTGGGATTTTCTGTAGATACCTCTTAGATCCATTTCATTTATGGTCATAAAACTGCAATGTTTCCCCATTTAGTTTCTTTTTTCTTGTCAATTTTCCTTAGTGACAGTGGGGTATTGAAGTCACTATGCTGCAATTAGTCTAAGTATTTATAAAAGGTATTTGAAACCATTTGTACTGGGAGTTATTATTGCCCAATTTATTAATTCTTGTCCAGTTTATTAATTCTTATTCTGTTGATGCAGTAGTGCTGGTTTTTTACATATCTTTAAGTTAATGTCCTGTCATAATTTATTTTTTATACTTCCTTCTTTTTTCTTTTTTCATTGCAGTATATGTCCTTACTATTTATTGAATAATAAATATATTTATATATACATACACATGTATATGTACACATTTAATTCTGAAAAAATTGTCATGAAAAATAATTGCTTTGGGAATTCAATTTTGTCAATTGATAAAGCTGTTTTGTTGAGAAGTCTAGTAATAGGAATGATATACCCAAACAAATTTAATAGAAAAAAGCCACAGAACTGAAGCTATTTTAGTTTACTACAGTAGGTTGTAAGGGCCCTACCCTTACAAGCTCATTCTTCATTTGACCTTAAATACCATATTAAATGCAGTCAATTGTTAGAGACCATAGTTCAGGGTATGTCATATTTCTTTTTTTTTAATTTTTTATTTCTTTTTTTAAATTCAATTTTTATTGATGATTTGTGTATTTCATACATCATTTTCCAATTCAGATCAGGCATATTTCCCTTTCCCTCCCCCCCCGACCCCCCCCCCATCCCAGATCATGCATTCTGCCATAACTGTCCTGTGCATCTTTCTCTCAGTTTTTTTTCTTCATTTTTTAGCTATAAGTGATAATCCATGAGTACAAGCATCCTTCGTGCAAAACCAATCTGCAGGCATGCCATAACTATTAGTGCTGCTTAAATACCCATATATCTAATTGCTTGTGCTTCATTAGTAGGATCAAAAGGTTACTCCTGGACAAACTGTCAGCCCATGAAAGGAAACAGCCAGAATTGACCAGAGTCCAAGTCAACAGCTCCAAAGAGAGTGGACTGTCTTACTTCTCATCCACCTGTGCCCCTTTTCTAAGCCTAGGGAACAATCTGCAGAAGAGGGGGCGTGGTAGAATGTAAAGGCTGCGATTGGGGTGAATGGTGAAACTACAGCAATGTAGTCTGGACACTCATTTGATCAACTTGATTGAACAAACAACCTGTCACCCCCCACTGGATGATGGGGCTGTGGGGGTTTGGGCACAACAGCCTGCAGATTGGTTATTTTTTATACTTCCTGAGCATGTTTAATCTTCAAAGTATTTCATTGTGTATTCTTTGTAGAAGTTGTTTGTGCACATACATTCCTTACATCTGTTTTCATCATGTAATTTTTTCCCTTCAATTATAATTGATAGATTTGCTGGGTATAGTATTCTGGCCTGGAATCTGTGTTCTTTCAGTGACTTTTGGGGCATATGTCCAGGCCCTACTAATTAAAAAGTCAGTTGTTGGGGCTGGAGAGATGGCCTAGAGGTTAAGAGCACTGACGGCTCTTGCAGAGGACCCAGGTTCGACCCCAGCACCTACATGGCAGCTGAGAACCGTCTTTAACTCCAGTTCCAGGGGAATCCAACACCCTCTTCTGACCTGGGCAGCACTGCACGACATGGGTGCACAAACCTATATGCAGACAGTACATTCATACAAATAATAAAAAAGTCAGTTTTTAGTAACTTTATTTTTTTCTCACAATGCTTTCAATATCTTCTCTCCATTCTCTGAATTTCATATTTTGACTGTTATATGATGTAGGGATTGATTTTCTTTTCTGGCTGTATCTCTTTGGTGTTCTGTATGCATTTTACCTGGGATTCTTCTCTTTCTTTGCCCAAGGTTTATAGGTTTGGGGTTTTATAGTGTCACAGATACCATGCATATTCATTCCTTGCTTATGTTAAATTAGACTGTTTCTTTCATTGTGTCATCCATTTCATCCATCTTCCTTCACGATTCGGTTGTGTGTTATAGCTCCTCCACTTCATTTTCACTTCTTTTCATCTAAGATCCTTGTTAGGGTCTTTGTGCTTTTTATTTCAAGTTTTATAAGATTTTGGCTTTATTTCAGAGTCTCACCAACCTGAATGATAACTTTACCATTCCAAGTCATAACAACTTGCCTGGTTGCAATCCCTGTTATTCTCCTAATAAATGATGGTCTCAATACTTGTAGTCAAATCTAAGAGCCAGTGGTGGTCATCTGAATGTTTTTGGTCAAAGATCTTCTGTAAGCTGATGTAAGTAAAAGTCATTCCCCTTATTTAATTTTTCAACTTGTTATTTTATTATATGTTTATGACTGTTATTGCCTGCATGTCTGCAAGTGCACACATGTTGTGTAACCCCCATGGAGGGTAGAAGGAGGTGTTGCATTTCCCTAGAACTGGAATTACAGACAGTTGTTAACCGCCATATGGGTGCTCAAAGTCAGACCGGCATCCTCCTCAAGATCAGCCAGTGCTCTTAACACCTGAGCCATATCTCCATCCCCCTAATTTCTCTTATTTCTGTGTGTTGGAAAATAAAACTGTTTAGCTCCTTGGAAATAAGAAGTCACCCTCCCACCCCATTTTCAGTCAGGGTGTATTGTTTTTTTTTTTTTTTCATAATTATTTATTATAAGTAACTGTCACTTATAGTAATAGAATTTCAATTACATGCCCACCCTGCTGTAGTAATAGAATTTGGATCACATGCCCACCCTGCTGTAACAATAGAATTTGGATCACATGCACATCCTGTTGTAGTAATAGAATTTGGAACACATGGCCACCCTGCTGTAGTAATAGAATTTGGATCATATGCCCACCCTGTTGTAGTAATAGAATTTGGATCACATGCCCACCCTGTTGTAGTGATAGAATTTGGATCACATGCCCATCCTGTTGTAGTAATAGAATTGGATCACATGGCCACCCTGTTGTAGTAATAGAATTGGATCACATGGCCACGCTATTGTAGTAATAGAATTTGGATCACATGCCACGCTATTGTAGTAATAGAATTTGGATCACATGGCTACCCTGTTGGTTCTTCTTCCTCACCAGATTTCAAAGTTCAAGTCTCTCCTGTGAAAACTACATAAGCCAGAGTCTATAGAGGTAGTTCAGCTTGTAAGTGCAGTGGCTGTTCTTGCAGAAAACTCAGGCTCCTATCCCAGCATGTACATGGGGATAACAATTATCCACACTTCCAGTTTCAGGGGATCCAACACACTCTACTGACCTCCACAGAGATTGCAAGACACAGATGAACTTATACACATGCAGGCAATACACACATACATATGAAATAAAAATACAAAATAAAAAGCTTTAACAATTACACAAACCAACTTTTCTCAAGAGAGTCTCTCCATCTACACAACTACTTTTTCGTGTGTGCGCTTTTATTTATGTTTTGTGTATTTCAGACATCATTTTTCAATTCAGTTTAGGCATATTCCCTGTTCCCTTCCCCCCCACCCCACCCCAGATCCTGCATTCTGCCATAACTGTCCTGCATCTTTCTCTTAGTCTTTTTTTATGCTTAGAGATTCACATTTTCCTCCATTAATTTTATATTACTCTAAAATATGGATACATATTCTCCACCTATATACAGTAATTACAGAGTCTGAAAATAAGTGGTGGGTGGATTCTAGAGCTCCTTGAGAAATTTACATTATAAAAACATAGTTGCTTTCAGATAAACAGAAATATAACAATAATGTTATTCAGCTTGCCTTTCATCTGGGGGGGATTTGGTGTTAGCATCCACAAATGAGGGAAACCATTCACTGTTTATTTTTCTGTGATTGTGTTACTTCACTTAGCATAATGGCTTCGAGCTCCATCCATTACCTGCAAAGTTCATAATGTCATCTTTCTTTTTCTTTTTTTAAAATATATTTTATTTTTCTTAAAAGTTTTCATACATCATATATCATTTCTCTATACAATTTAGACTCATTTCCCTTTTCATGCCTCACCCCAGAATCTACTTCTTTTTTATTGTTATTAAAAATTTTTCCATAAGTCATACATCATTCCTCAATTGAATCTAGACTCGCTTCACTTTCCATGCCTCCCACCCTACCACCCTACCTGAGTCCCTGCACACTGCCATACATGTCCTGCATCTTTTTCTGAGTCTTTCCAGAGTTTTTTCAGTTCTTTTGTTGTTTTTCTCTCTAACTTGTATTGCTACAGTATCACTTGAATTGGAGGACTTTTTTTTCCCCTAAAAGATGCCATGTTTTCCTTATGTGCAAACCTAGGCTTGTCCCATATTCTTCCATATCACACTTACTTCTCTGGATTCCTTGTCTCAGTAAAGAGTGTCACAAGCCCTCTGTCCTCCCAGCTGGATCCTGACATCCATGAAGTGATTAAACTTGAAGGGTTATTATGAGAATGAAGTAAACTGCAAAAATTACCTAATTTACTACCTGGTCCCAAATGAGAAAGCATGAAAATTATGTTAGAAAGAAAAGCTATACTTGGCTGTAATAATTAAGGAAACTTCATACTGGTATACTGAGTAGAAATACCCAGTTATAAGTCTACTTTAATAAATTAGGGAGTTTGTAATATTCAGATTTCACATCTGGTAGATATGATCTTGCTGATCTTTGGCTGTTTCCATGAATGCGCTCTTTCAGGACAAGGCTCTTCCTACTCCCCCATATTCCCTAATAAAGGCTTTTGATGTGTCTGAAGACTCTGCTCAGCCTTGAAATTGCAAGGACCAGCTTCTGGAGACTGAACATTACCCTGAGGGTTTCCTGGAATCGTCTGATATCCCATTGCAGAGCATTTGTATCTTTGTACAGACATTACTTGTTTCTGAGCCTGTCTGTCCTGTAGGCATTGAACCTCTGGAGCGTGAAGGCTCAGCCTTAAACATTGCTAAATTTCTGAGCCTAATTCGATGAGAACTTTTTTGTGAAACATGCACATTTTAAATGGGCTATAAAACCCTCCCTTGGCTAATTACAAACTTGTAAGCTATGATGCATATCCAGAACACAGAATGACTTCAACCGTTAGTGAGATACCTCTCTTGCATTCACAGAGATAGTGTAAAACAATAGCTTTTCAGCTTATGTCCTTGATGCAATAAATACATGCAAATATTCTGTATTTAAAATAGGATCTTCCTTTTGAATACCTGCAAAGTGATACTAGGGACTTGCCCTAGATCATATCGGATTTAGAAAGTTCTCTGTAAACAATGTCTGTGTATCTCAGCTGTCTTTGATTTACTCTCTAGCTAGAATCCCCAGTGGCATCTTGTGATTTGAGTTTATTTCATGACTAATGCTTTGAGATGTTGATTGCCTGAATTAAAGCCTCTTTTCTCCTCAAAGCATTCACATGCAATCACTAACAAAAGACTGAAACAATGCTAACTCTCCAAGATTGCGAAACACTGTGTAGCGTTTTGGGTTAGGAGAAAGATGAACTGTCAGAGAAGAGACAGAAGGGTGGTTCGTGCTGGAAAACATCTAGAAATGTTAGTTTATAGGGCAGGGGATTGATTTTTGAACATATTTAACAGAGAAGTAGTATCTTTGTAAAAGTATATATGTTTACTATAGTGCTCCAAAGAAATTACAAGGTAAGTGTCTTACTAACATTGCAAATGCATTATACAACAGATCTAAGGGGTTAAATATAACAAGTATTTACAATTTAGAGTCACAGTGCCTGGGACACTGTGTTCCTTATGGAATAGTTCAACAGATAATAGCCCAGTTTGTTGTCTTCTCCAGTGTCTCACTTTCCTTGGTTCTGGCTCCTCAGTTTTCAAAGCAAGCATATCAGATCTACTCTTTTTTTAAATGATATCTCCCTAGTTCTTGACTCTGACCCTGCTTTTAGTAAAGAACTGCTGTGCTCTTACTGGAACCCCCAGGTGATTTGGGGAATCTCTCCAAACCAGCAAACTAAATCTCATCTGCAACATTATTTTCCTTTGCTCTAGAACCTCTTAGGATTGGCTAATCAAGTTATAGACAGTCTTGGAGAGTCGTGATGTGAATTACCACTAAATATTATAACCATCTTTGTTGAAAGTTGTCAAAAATATTTCATGCTTCAATTATTTTGGATTTGAGATAAATAACAAATATGTTAATTATATCTGTAGCCTATAAATCTATATATAAATATGCCTTAAATGTTACACAGGGTCTGTTCCCTCTAAATATTATTTGTTGTTTATCTGAAATTCAAATTTAACTAGGAGGCTTCGATTATCAGCGGCTACACATAATAATTCCACTAGGATTTTGTATAACTAATCTTGAATTCTGATCCAGATCCAAACAACCAAACAAAAACCACTATATACCTTAGAAATGTTACTGCTCTTGAAAATTGTTTCACAATTACTATACATATATAAGTAAAAGAAAAATTGATGATGCTAACTCTTTTGGGATTTCTAAGAACAACATCAAATTTTATTGTGAAAGAATATGTAAAAGTTATCATATGTATTATAATATTAGAGAGAAGTCCTATGACTTACTGATATAAAAAGCAGTATGCGAAATTATAAACAACAAAATAAAATACAAAATATAGTTAGAACTCTAATGGAAAGTTAAACCCATAAATGTACTGGATGCAGATTCTACAAAATGTTGAACGTGGTGTGTTTTCCTGTGTGAGTAGTGGTCATTGTTGGGAAATGGCCTGGTTATTCATCTTTTTTAGCTTCTCTCATAATCTGCTTTCATTATCTGAAGAGAGGGTATAGTATGAGAAGATAATGAAAATGTTTATGCTGCTGCCCAAATAATATTTATGAGAGAAATGTAGGTTATATTAGCTTAACTAAGAGACATTTATCACATATGAAACTTATTCATCATTTACAAATATAAAAATTGTGTATTGTCATCATTTTGAAGATTTTTACACTCCAGTCAATCCAAATGTAAACAGTCAAAATGTAGAATCTGCTCCTTTTAATGTAAACCCATTCAAAGTCTTGTTTATTTGATAACATTTGAAGGATCACTGTTATTGTGAGTATTTAAGTTGTGATAAGATCAAGCAGATAACAAACAGCACCAGGATTCACTGTCATCTCAATTCATGGCCTGTACTAATTAGCAACATTTGTGAGAACCTGGTCATTTCCAGCAACTTGCTCTTTTGATTAATGTCTTGAAAGTAAAACCAGCTGTTAATTATGTTAACAAACAATTCCTTGGGAATCATCATAATCCATTTTAATGGACTGACAATTACTATTAATCAAACCGAGAGACCTGAAGTGTTACAAATTTGGAAATTCAGTTTTGCTGTATGTCAGTGCATAAGACATGTGAAAGGAAAGAAGGACAGCACTGCTCTCATTTGTTTTCATGAAGAAATAGGCACTTTCTAGTTATGTGAGTAGTCCTTGTTTGTGCAACTCAGTTAAGCCTCCTCATGTGATGAAAACCTCATCCAGTTCCATAGGGAAAAAAGTAACTCAAAATTATTTGTTTGACATATTCTGAAAAGACAAAAAGATATTAGTCATAATTTGATAAGTGATGCTCAAGGAACTAAACCAGGAGATTGTTAGCACAAATCCAAGAGCAGTCATTGGAAAATGGAAAGAAGCAACAGAAGATTCAGACAGCAGGCCTAGGAGCATTTCCCATTCTCCTTCCAACTCCCATTCTGCACCATTTGTTACTTTTCATCCTTTGGGTTTACTAGCAGCTGAAGATTCAGTGACATTGTAACCACTAGTATCCTGGATGCTGAAACACCCCATAGACTTTGTGATGGAATCAAGAGCTTTATGATTGGGGATGGATGGGCTGGAAAGATGGTTCAGTGCTTAAGATCACTGGCTGCTCTTGCAGAGAACCAGGGTTCAGTTCCCAGAACCCACATGGCAACTAATAAACTTCTATAACTCCTGTTCCAGGGGAATCCACTGCCCTCTTCTGACCTCCGGAATCCACTGCCTCTTCTGACCTCCACAGGCTTTGCATGACATGGGTGCACTTATACTCATGAAGGCAATACACTGATACACATAAAATAAAGTAATGAATAAAATATTTTAAAATGAGTTTTAAGATGGAAAATTCCATAATATATTTATAAAAAGACTCAGGGAAAGAAAACTAATATATCCAATATTTTAATTTAGCTGACTACATACACACACACACACACACACACACACACACACACATATATATATATATATATATATATATATATATATATATATTTATTCAACAAAGTGCTTTTTGGTAATTATCAAGCTATTTTATTTGTTATTGTTGCTGCTATTGTTAAAGGACTTTTTGAAAGTGTTGCAGAGCAAAAGATAGAAAAAAAGATTATGTGATTATGTGCCCCCAAGGGGCACAAAATTATTGGGTGGCCATTGTAAGTGCATGTTATTGATATAAAAACAAAAGACTTAGTTGAAGAGAAAACCAGAAAGAAAATGAACCTCTCTTGTCCTTTTCAAGGTGGGAAAGAAACAAAGTTTAAATCTTCATTAGAAATTAAAAAAAAAAATGAGAAGCTGGAGAGAGGCTCAGCACTTAAGAGCACTGACTGTTCTTGAAGAGGACCAGGGTTCAGACCCAGCATAAGCTAACAACCATTCTTAATGCTAGGTCTAGGGGATCTGATGCTCTCCTTTGAACTCTGTGGGTATTGCATGTCACAGGTGCATTTACATAGATATAGACAATATGCTCATACACACAAAATTAAAATTATAAATAATATGTTTTAATATTTTTATTGGTTTTATGCAATTCATACAACAGTTCTCAGTTGAGATAGTAATGTGGGTGAACTTGGTCAGTCATGCTTGGAAGCACACCTCGAGTACACTAGAAACCTCATAATGGGCATAGATTTATGTATGACTTCCCAGAATAATTTAAACAAGTTCTTAGAAGAACGGTGACTTTTTATGAACTGATAAATCAAGCTAGAGTCAGTTAGAAAACCATGTAAACTCTGGAAAATAATTTATAAAATATTTAATGATAAAACTGTTTTCTAAAACAATATTTACTGCCTGATTACTTGGGCCAAGCTTTGTGTTAAACTCTGTATCTTCTCGGCTTGCTACTATCAAAGTACTCTTGGAAATGAGAAAACAGAGTCAAGATGTGTCTGTTAACTGAGCTGCACAGCAGGATTGAATCTAGAGCCTTCCCACCATGTGCCTTGCTCTACAGCCAGGCCTTACCAAAGGTCTCAGCCAGGTTTCTATAACATGTCTTTGTAGACAATAGAATGACATCAGAGGATTATAAGAATGGACAGAGTAAGCACGTGCGTTACAAAGATTGTCTATTAGGAAGGATATATTTCTTCCTTCCTTTGGCAATCTCCCTAGCTTAATATTTTGAAGCATAAAGAGAATTTCTTTGATTTATTGTTTGCTAAATTTGCTTTGCAGTACACATCCAGAGAAAGTTCCCTGCAATTTTTTAAGCCTTTTTTTTTTTTTTTTTTTTTTTTTGCCTCACAGGCCAGGAAAAGTGTTTGCCCACCAATTTCCTTCATTTAAACATTTTTATATTGGGTTTTATTTTGGTCTTGATACATTTTCCCTTTGATTATTTCTCATTTTGTGAATTTACAAGTTCTATTTGAAATCTGGGACAACTGTTTTTCCCTTCTCAGCAGTTATTGATTGTCTACAGCTCTCCATCTAGAGGTGTCTGTGGCAACTTCCAGTTCATGTCAGGAACACCTTATCTAGAAAGAGGCATCCTTCTGTTCTGGTTCTTAAAATCGCCCCACACCACCTTTTCAAATGCTCTTTGAGCCTTGGGTATAGGGGTTATATTGTAGATGAATCAGTTGGGGCTTGGAACCCTATATCGCTTACTCTCCGCGTTTTGGCTCATTGTGAATTTTGACAATAATTTCCATCTGTTGCATAAAGAAACTTCTTTGATGAGTGGTGAGAGGTACACTTGGCTGTGAATATAATAATAAATATTTAGAATATAGTAAGAAATTACACTGGTTTAAGAAAGTGGCAATAGTTATTTTCCCCTAGGATCTGTGAACTCTCCAATCTTACTTATTTGACAATATTCATAGTCCCGGATGTCTTCTTTTTGGAGAAATATAGAAGCAAGAACAAAAGACATAGAGAATACAGAAAGAGTGGGAAAATAAAACATGGACAGCTGGAGTCTCAGAAAGAAAGGTGAGAAAATAGGGAGATAAAATATGTTAATGCATTATGACAGGCTGAGGGTGTGGTTCAGTGGTACAACAATTGCATATCATAGAAGAAACCATAGATTTGATTCCCAAGTCTGCAAATCTAAATAAAATGTGTAATGTAACACAGCAAAATGAAAACAATAATCACAAAAATGTATAGCCATCCAATGACATAAATTGTCACATATCATATTCCATAAATATTTAAGAATTAAGTATATTCCAGCACAGTCAGCTCATAACCTACAACAAAAGTCATAAACAATAAATGAAAACAAATGACAAAACAGTTCAAGATTTGTAGGACTGCCAGGGGTTCTCAGGGCATGTGGAATAACACACTGCCATCCCCTCCCATCATCATTGTGGATTTTCTTCAGAGTTCTGCAGTAGACAACATGCATCTTTTACCAGCAATAGAATTGAGGAAGGCATTCGGAAGGAATTGCAGAGATAGACTTTCAAGCTCTATGATGAATCACTGCACAGACCCCACAGTGTCCTAAGTTTAAAAATAAATACAAAAAAAAAAAAAAAAAAAAAAAAAAAAAAAAAAAGACCAGGCCTTGGTCTGAATTATGACTAATGATTCAGGTAAGCTTAGAAACAAGTAAGTGGGAAAGAGCAAAGGAGCAAAGAAAGCCCATGACAATGGACTTAACATCAGAACCAAACACGACAAAATTAGATGTGTACTCTCTGAATCTAAACAATTTATGGCTACTGAACACGACATGTACACATGGCTAAGCACTTCCTAATATGTACAAAGTGTGCCATCAAATCTACATTTAATCATTATAGCATGAATCATTAAATTTTCAGTTTCAATAAGAAAAGCCCATCATCAAACAACAACTCAGAAGTGACACAAATGTTGGAATTATCTGAAAAAAATTAATGCAAATTTATGGGCTCACTGCTTGAGTCACCCCCACCCAAAACCATACATTTATTCCCTGAACTGTTCTAATGTGATGATATGTAGAATGAGACATATGAGATAGAGTTAGAGTTGGGGAGGCCTTGAGGCTAAGGCCTCCTGTGGTGGGATAGTTGCGTTACTGAAGGTCATGCTGGCCCATGATCCCAGCACTGGACCTCCAGAAACACTTTCTAGAAACACAACTCTCATGCAGCATCATATTTGTTTTGTTAAAGTATAAAAATAATTCAATATTTCAAGGAAAAGAAAATCTTTTATTTAAATGATGTAATTACAGAAATGTATTTAAAAATCCCAATAACTTTAATTATTTTTTTCTTTATTTTCTTTTTGAGACAGGGTCTCCTTGTAGACCCAGTTGGCCTGGAACTCGCTCGGTAGACCAGGCTGGCCATGAACTCACAGAAATCTGCCTCCCTCTGCATCTCCAGTGGAGGGATTAAAGCTGTGTCCCATCATGCCAGGCTATAATTTTATTCTGTACCAAACACCATATATGAAAATTAATTTGAAATAGAATATATTCATAATTATAAAATATGAAACTTTAAAAGCTGTTGAAAAAGACATCAAGAAAAAATGTTTGTGATTATGTGGTAAGCTAATTTGTTTAGAAACTAAATATAAATAAACAATAATGTTTATTTTATCAAATATTTACATTTTGCTTTTTGACAAAAGACATTTTTATGTATATGAAAAGATAAACTGATAAGCTCTCTAGTGGGAAAATATTTGCCATGTATTTATAAAAGGATAATTCATCTAGAATTATCAACATTTATATAAAAGGACAATACACTTTTTTAAGTGGGTAAAAGTATAATCACCAAAAACTATGTACAAAAGGCTTAAAATCAGCAAATGCAAAATGTAAATAAGTATTGGTTATTGGTGGGTGAAAATTAAAACTTTGTATTCATGAGGTGGCTAAAATGATAAACTCAAAATTGAAACCTCATTGCCCACATAAGAAGGCTGAGTACAATTTCACATCTCTGTAACCCTAGCATAGAAGGACCAGAGACAGTCTGACCCCAGAGCTCAGTAGCTAGCCAGTCTTATCAAGCACTGAGTGCTGGGCTCACCGAGAGGGCTCATGCCTTTGAGAGACAGAGGCAGATCTCTGTGAGATCAAGCCCAGCCTGGACTACATAGAGAGTTCCAGGCCAACTGGGGACACCACATGACCCTGACTCTAAAAAAGGGGGTAGAAGACACCCAACCTTGACCTCTGGCTTATATGTACACTTCTAGCCAGACAAACATGTACACACATATGCACTATACATACAGTTAACAAAAAATTACTGACAACACCAAATTTTCACAGGAGTACAGAGCAACTGAAACTGTCCCATGCAGGAAAACTATGTAGCAAACACTTGGGGAAACTCAAAGTTACATTGAGCGTTTCTTATTTAGCAAAACATGGAAGCTCTGTATGACAAAAGTCCTTTATATATCTACCAAGAGAAGTAAGAGAATGTCCAAAAATACATATGTGACAACTAACAACCATGAGAATACATGGATTTATAACTGATCCAGGTGAATATTCCATTTGTTCTTCAATTACTTTCATTCAAAGTAATACAATCAAATTAACAGAAAATACACACATGTGATTAATATCTGTGCATTTTAAGTGCATGTATTTATTTCTCAGAAAAATAAGATCAAAATTCTATCAGTGCTCAAGGAAGGAAGATATTTATTAAAACATAATTTATATAAGGGTAAATAAGAAAATTAAATAATGTTCATTGACTTAGATACATTGAAAAATCATAAAATTTAGTTGTATAACATTATCCTGAGTCATCCATTCATTAGAATGTAGCTTTTCTTTTTTTTTTTTTTTTTCTTTTTTTTTGTCTTTTTGAGACAGTCTCCAACTTTAGCCCTAGCTGGCCTGGAACTAGCTATGTAGACCAGACTGGCCTCAAAGTCACAGAGATCCACCCGCCTTTGCCTCCAAAGTGCTGAGATTAAAGGCATGTGCCACCATGCCCTGTCTGTCTTATCTTAAAGTATTAAATACACTAAGAAAATTATTATTTAGCCATGCTTGCCAGAGCAAATGATAGAGTGAATTCTTCCTTTCTCTGGTAATCAATTTTCCTATGATGTAACATATTTGTATATTCAACTATATTATCTTAAGGTGCCCTTGAAAATTCAAATATAGGAGGTTAAAGAGAGGTTGGGTTGGGTTTCAGCACCCACAGGGCCACTCACAACTGTCCTTATCCCAATACCAGGAGATATGGGCTCTTCTGGCCTCTGCCCATTCCACAACCTGTA
Organism: Rhizomys pruinosus; assembly: GCA_009823505.1. Lineage (NCBI taxonomy): Eukaryota > Metazoa > Chordata > Mammalia > Rodentia > Spalacidae > Rhizomys > Rhizomys pruinosus. The sequence goes on along the minus strand of VZQC01003012.1, from coordinate 5,952,255 downwards.
GGCAAAGCACTTACACAGATGTAGGCAAAGCACTCCTGCACATTTAGTAAATACAAATAAATAAAAAACCCTCAAATATATTTTGCTTTAGACACATGGAAAAATATATTTGGTTCTCTTCTGTAGGCAGAAAAATCATCAATATGAATATTCTTTTGTAACAAAGGAAAACTCAAATGAATGACTGAGTTAATTTCCCGAGGCTGTTGTTTCTTTATTAACATAGTTGTTATATTATTTAAGACACAATTTTACATCTTAATTGGCTATTAAATGTAGGGATAAAGGAACTGCAAATTTGATGCAAATGATATTTCAGAAATGTGTCTTTTAGTAGCAATTAATTATTTCCGTCCTTGATAATTCCTCCAGGTCTCTCGAGATTGATAGGGAAAAATCTATCTCCTTTATTTTTTTAACATCTGCGTTTGAGTCTTCATTAATGTTTTCTATTTATTTTTGAAAATGGGATTACATTTCTTAACTTGAAATTTCTATGACACTAAATACCTCCACATTTCCTTTTGTGGTAAACACCTAGAAACCAGGCAGGTGGAGCGCTAAGCACCACTTTCGGCTTGCAGCTAGCAATGGTGTGTATTCCTCAACTCATTTTTTTAACTTCAAACAGATTTATTAACAAAATTTGAAGGGTATATAATTTTCAAAGAAAAATATTGCCTCTGGAAGTCAAGGGCCTTTTGTATTGTAAGCCAAACCTGTCCTCTGCATTCCAGATACCCCTCAACATCCTGTTGGAAGTTCTGCAGCATGCTGTTTTTATTAAGGTCCAGAATTATAGGATCAAATGTGGACGTAGACTCTAATTAAAAAAATAATTAACAATATATAGTTGAAAACATTTATTATATTTCCCAAGTACCATTTGTCTTTCATTCACAAAGCTTTGATTCCATGATGTTGGGTACACAGCATTTCATGTTGCACAGCAAACCAGAGTGGAGGGGGTGGGGTTGGTGTTTGCCAAGTACAAATCAGAATTCTTTGTGTTCTGTTTCTTCCACTAACTCAGGAAAAACCATTAGAAAGGCAAAGCATGAATAATTTTATCCTCACAACCCACACGTTCTCCTTGCCTGACCCCAGTCCCATCACAAATATCACAAATCTTGGTTTATGTTGAATATGTTGGCCTTTTTCTAATTAAAGGTGGCTGCCCAATTCCCCAGGCAGCACAAAAAACCCTTCAGGTCCTAAAACGAAATGACTTTGAGATCGAAAAGTCAGTAAATAAGTCTGTTTGGAGACCAAAGCAATTATCATTGCAGGAAAGAATCTTGTTAAAAGTCTATCTTGAGTTGGTTAGTTCGGGTATTCAGTAATGGTGAGGCAGGAAGACAACTCTTTCAACCCCAAATATATACAAAGGCGATCTATGTTGCAAACCTTTTAGATAAAGTTATTTATTCTAGAAAGAACTAAACAAAGATAGTATTTATCACAATCTCCCTTATCCTACCCAAATTCGTGGGAAATACAGCCCTTATTTTTAAAACTTAGAAAAAATTATAATTCTATTAGTATTACTAGACATTTTAACTGTATACAATACAATCAAACTCGAGCTCTGAGTTTGTTTGTTTGTTTTTCAATGTAAAGTACCATGCTTATGCTCATCAGGGAAAAGGTTGTTAGCATTTAACAATCTTCAAGGTAAGGAGAAAAATCCCAGATTATAAGAGAGATTCAATAAAGGAAGTTCACAGAGCCACTGGGACGGAGGGTGGAGAAGCTGTAGCACTGGAACCGTAACTGAGGAAAAGTCAGGGGAAAGTGAAAGCAGAAAGCTGTGTTCGGTGCCCTTTTGAAGGAGCAGTATTTGCACAGACATAACTGCCTCAAAGGGTTCTGATGGAGAAGGCAAGAGCCTGGAGAGCTGTATAATAACATGGGAACTTATGAAAGCCTCAACCCTTCAGTTTCAGTGTAGGAGAGAAAATTAACAAGGTAGGAGTAGAGGATGTGTAACAGTAACAAACGTGAGAGACTTCCCGTTTTAAAGACATGAATAGGCAACAAAGTATTTTATTATGGAGCACTGAAAATAAGTGTGGAGAATAGTAGATGGGAAGTGGTGGAAATGTGTGTAGGTAAAGTTGTTGATTGTGAGGTAGGACTAACTATGATGATTTTACAATAGAGAAACATGAACAATTAAAATAGTTTAATATTTACTTTTATTCTGTGTTTATGTGTTTGAATACATGCATGCATGTGTATAATAAACATAGATCTGCAGAAGCCAGAAGAGGGTGCTGGATTTCCTGGAAATGGAGCTACAGAAGAATGTGAGCTGCCATGTAGGTGTTGGCTGTTGAGCTCCGGTCCTCTGCACCACAGAAAGTGCTCTAAACTGGTGATCTTCCTCTCCTGGCCCTGAATTATTGAAAATATTACTTCAGCTCAATGAAAACCGGCTTACTTCAGCTACACTGATTGAAGGGTTAATAAGACTTAAATGTTTGGCAAAAGATTTTATAAAAAATGTGGGGAACTTAGTGGGGAGAGACCCCTTAAATGTTTTGCCAACATGGGTTAGTGAAAATAATTTCTCTCTCACAGAACATCATCCATCATAGCTGTGAGACTATATCTATATCTATATCTATATATCAAATTACATTCATTAATTTAAAAATTATCTTCCTAAAAGAAAGTGACACTTCTGCACATAATTTGTTCTAAACTCAAACAATAAAATAGTTCATCCTCATAGGTAGAAGGTTTTTAGCTGCTGCCCCCGTTCTCAGTACTGTGATCCTTAATCCTCACATATGTTATTTGTATATGCTATAAGACTGAGGACAAAAGGGGTTGAAAATTATCCACAGGCACATCTTATCTATTATAAGCTTGATTAAATCAATGTCCATTTTGTTTCTATAGCAAATGGTTTTTAGTCTGAATGATCCTATTGAAATAGCTATTGGAAGCAAGGTATAAATATGGATAAAATGGTAATAGGAAGCCACCTCAAGACTGCCTAAGTCACTAACTCTTGAAAGTTAAAGAGGAGGCAGGTAGGTTTAAGACAGAGTGGTTAAGAGTGTGAGAGGAGGCATGGCTTTGCAGGCTGTGGAAGCAGAATGAGGAAAGGCCTAGTGGTACGAAGACAAAGTGCTTGGGGAATTGCTGTCCATCATGAGGTTGATAATACCATCATCAGTGGTGTCTCTGGAGAATGGGACACTGTCACATTCTTATTAATCTTGCAACATATCAGCAGCTCTTAAGTGAGATCTAAATTAAGTAGAGACCTCAATTAGTCAGATTTCATCCCCCAAAATATTATTGTTAATAAGAGAAAGCATAATACACATCCAAGTCTTCTTCAGGCAATCTCCTGGGTTAGGGCAAAATTGAACACCATCTATAAAGTGGTTTCAATTGGGCCATCTATGTGATCCATCAATAAAATAAATTTCTTTTCTTGGATTTATTGCTTTTATGTCAAGAAGACTCATGAAGCTCAGTTAGGGATGTCCTGGAAGTTAAATGGGGAGGCCAAGGCCAAGGCTTCACTTTTGCTCAAGGTTGTTCAGGGAGATCGTACTGGTTGGTTTGTTCAACAGAGGCACCAACTCTGAAGTACACTGTTTGAATTTCAATGCTGGTTCTGAATTCTTTGGAAAATACAAATTGTCCTTATTTACTATCAATGTATAAAAGAAAATATTACATACCACTTCTGAAAGTCAAGCATCTCAGAGAGACTCAGCTAGCCAGTGTTGGCTCAAGAATCCTCCTGAGAGGCTGACAATCTGAGTTCCCTGCTGAGAATGTGTGCAGTAGATTTCCATTCCCTCATGTGTGTGTCTGTGGGAGATAAAGTTGGCTGCTCATGAGAATGGAAATGTAAGATGAGTGAGCATGTGTGTGTGTGTGTGTGTGTGTGTGTGTGTGTGTGTGTGTGTGTGAAAAAAATGAGAGAGATAGAGAATAGTATGTTTACAACATTTTGAGAGAGGCATTCTTTTTTTTATTTAAAAATTTTTTTTAATTTTATTTATTTCCGTATGTGTATGTGTATGTGTCTGCATGCAAGTCCATGCACCCATGACGTGCAATGCCACAGAGGTCAGAAGAGGGTGTCGGACTCCCCTGGAACTGGAGTTCTCCTGGAATTGGAGTTTCAGACGGCTCTCGGCCGCCATGTGGGTGCTGGGGATCGAACCCGGGTCCTCTGCAAGAGTGGTCGGCGCTCTTAACCACTAGGCCATCTCTCCAGCCCCAGAGGGGCATTCTTGAATTCAGTATTCTATTATTGGATATTAATAGCTCAAAACAAACTCAGGAAAGGATTTATGTTTTGCAATACATAAGGGAAATCTGTAAATATAACTTTATTTTTGGGGGGTCTTTTCAAGACAGGGTCTCCCTGTAGCTCCAGCTGTGCTGGAACTCACTGTGTAGACCAGGCTGGCCTTGAACTCACAAAGACCCACCTGCCTCTGCCTCTGACTCCCAAGTGCTAGAATTAAAGGTGTGCACCACCACGCTTGGCATAACTTTAAATCACTATAGAAAAAACACTGAAATCCAATGTATGTTTTCCCACCAATTTTTCTTCCTTCGTTCCTTCAGTCTTCCATTCCTTCTTTCCTTTCCTTTCTTATCCTTTCTTCCTTCCCTCCAGCCTGCCCTTTTCTCTTCTTACCCCTTCCTCCCCCCTCTCTTTTGTCTGTCTTCACCTCTGCTCCCTCCTACCTTCATCTTCCTCACAGTCTTCCTGCCATCTACTTGCATATTGAAAATATAAGTGTAAACCACCATACCAACTGTTTCTCTGCCTTTTGAATGGAGATATCACTGGCATCTATAGCACAGGACAGAGTCTCTATGTGTTTATAGGAGCTTACCTTCCTACCCCTTCCATACACAGATGAATATTTTTCAAAATTAAAATAGGCTTATATATTTCCTGAGCCTATGAAGTCCCCAAATCTTCAGCCAGTATGCTGGAAATGCTGAGGAGTCTGTGTGGAGGGTGCACATTGAAAAGTCTAAAACCACTTTACGATCTCATCTTACTCCAGTAAGACTAGGCATGATCAAGAAAACAAAAGACACCAAATGCTGGAGAGGTTATGGGGAAAGGGGGAGACTCATCCACTTCTGGTGGGAATGTGAACTCCTATCACCACTATGGAAAGCTGTGCAGAGAACCTTAAAAGACTCACAGCGAGTCTACCACCTGACCCAGTCATACCATTCCTGGGTATACACCCACAAGAGGCATCCTATCACAGAGATATATGCACATCTATGTTTATTGCAGCTCTCTTCACAATAGCAAAGAGGTGGAATCAACTCAAGTGTCCCTCAACCAAAAAGTGGATAAAGAAAATGTGGTACATCTACACAATGGAGTTCTATACAGTGGTAAAGAAAGATGACATCATGAATTTTACAGGTAAATGGATGGAATAGTCATTATGCTAAGTTAAGTAACACAGTCCCAGAAAAACAAACGACGTATATTGTCCCTCATTTGTGGAACCTAGCACCAAATCTATTTTTATAACTGAATAGCCACCCTTTTAGTAAATATAACACCTGATGTTACTCAACTTGCTATGTAATGTAGGAATGTAATGTTTTTCTTTAGCTGAATGCAACTCTACTGTCAAAATGTGAATCCATGAACATAGTTTGGAATTGACCTATAGTTTATTTTCAGACTTCATAATTTTGGTATATGTGGGCCATTTATGTAGGCATATTTTTGGAGTGATACAAATTGGATGGAACAACAACAAAACACCAACAAAAACAAAAAGACTGGATCAAGACTGAAACAGTAAACTTCTGCCCCCCAAAATTCAAAAAAAGAATGAGAAAAAGATAAAAGACATGCATGGCAGAATGCATGAGCTCTGGCAGGGAGGGACAAGGAAGTGGGAATGGGCCTAAATTTGATTAAAAAGTCTTGTATGAAATACACAAAACCTCAATAAAAATAAATGTGTTGAAAATAAAAAAACTAGATAAAAATGGATTTTTTTAGTAATAGGTTAAGTCCAAAAGGCAGCTTTTTGTGATCCTAAAGAGATGCTCTATTAGCTCATGCCTCAGTACAACCTCCCCAAGCAGGAAGAACTTTACCTTCAGCAATTACATGATGTCAAGGCACTTGCAGTCCACCCATAGAAATGTCCATCTCATTAAGAGGCTGGTCCATGAACATCAGGAGACAGAGGCTGTCAAGCCACTGGGGGGTTCATGTGAACAAGAGGCACTGGGGGCATCCTGGACAAGATCCAGGCAGACTCAGCCAGACAAGGGTCCATGAGGAGTGACAGAAGTGTGTTGAGGGCTTTAGGCCCTACACTGGGAATTGTTGGCAACTGATTACTACTGGGTCAGGGAAGAGTGGATCCTTTTAAGATCTCTAAATAGGCTAACTAGTCTCCAGTGGATGAACTCACACCAGATGACATCTGTGTACAAATGCTTGACAGAATAGGACTTAGCATGTGTAACAAAATCCATGAGATTTGATTAGGGGATATGGAGGAGTATGGGTAGAGAGGGGTCTAAATTTGATTAATAACTATATTACAAAATCCAAAAAAATTTGACTAAATTATTTTAAAAGAAGAACTTCCTTCGGAGGCATATGACACATGTTTGGAACCTAGCATTTCTGTCAAGTTGACAAACAGAATTATCATTACAGAAATTTAGATAATCTAAGTGTTTAAAATACAGAAATGAATAATGAGCATTTGTCAACTTCCTATCACTTTTAGATGAAATTGAAGTCCTCTTGGATATCTAGGTAATACAAGTTGAATTTCTGCATATCAATACCATATTTATTATGTGGTATTTTTGTCTATATTTCTTCTATTATTGATTTTTAATGTGGGTAGGTGGCCAACTACCCCCCCCCATTTTCTTTATTGAAATCCCCAGGAATGAGTGTAGGGTTTCTGCATGTGAGAAAAGCATTTTTACCACTGGGCTACAGCCCCAGCTCTATCACCCTCTAAAAGCAAAGTATTTTCCTCCATCAGACTTATTACATGATATCAAATACATTTATGTTTATTTACATTACTCATAACTTTCATCAGGCAATTTCCTTAGAAAATTTAATGAGACTTATTAAAGTACTTGAAGAAATGTCCAATATATTTGAGTATTTTAATAAATGAGCCTGACCTGCTGGGGGCGGGTGGGGTGGAGAGATACACAAGCTCACAGTGACCCCAGCGATGTTACCCTCACAAGGTTGTGTTGTTTCCCATTCACAAAAGCACTGAGAATTTCAGAAAGGAAGAAAAAATGATAGAGGAATAATGCAGTGAAGGAGAAAGACAGACCAAAGAGCCTTCAACTTCCCCATGTGGCTGTCAGACAACATAGGGAAATGGCCAAGCAGTCTAAACAAAAGGGGAAATGAACTGCAGCCTGCTCATATGCTCTAACCACTGCACTGAAACAGTAACTTCTCCCCCCTCAGAAGGGGCCAAAGAGCAGAGCAGAGTGCATCCAGGTTTGCAACTCTCCACTGGACAGTTGGGTCTGAATTCATCTCTCTGAGGTCTGAAGAAAGTATAACCGAAGAAATTATTTCTAAATACACAAGAGCCCCTGGAATCCCTAAACAACAAGAAGATATTTTAGCTCTCAAGCTAGAATTGTCTCCTTGAGGTCACCAGGTTACTGTGGGATTTCAGTAAACTGAAGCCTGAATTCCATGCAGAGGTTTTAGTGAGGTTTTCATGAGCCGAGGAAAATCCATCACTGTATTCATCCCTATTGCTTCTATGGCTGTTCATGGAAAGAAAAATGACAGTAAAAATACTCTGAGAATGAAAGAAAGACACTGTCTTTGTAGATAGAAATAAATAATTTAATGGATCTCAAGAGTAATGCCACACTATTGTTTTGGTTATTTCCTTATCCCTTTTTTATCTTACATGGAAAGCTTTTGTGTATTTAGAAATAATTCTTTTGGTTATATCTTCTTCAGCACTCAGAACCAGGAATTCAGACCCAAATGTCCAGTGGAGATTTGCAGACCTGGAAGCTCCCTGAGAACTACCTCTCATAGTTTTGGAGGATATTATGGAAGCTTCTAAGAGGGAAAATCAATCAAAGGGCCATCTCCAGCCTTAAAGCCTAACAGCCACAACGGTGGTAGGCATAGAAAGCTATCTCTATTGTGCAGTAGTGGCACTTTTATTGTTGGGGAAATCAACAGCTATCTAATTCTACCTAAAGCCCATTGAATGGGAGGGAATTCATGGGTAGCACTGTAAACATAGCTAAATATACATAGCTGGAGAGCTCAGAAATCTTACGGAAAACCCTACATCTGTCACCTCCTTAGACAAAATATAATTTCTTATTGTTTAGTAATATGGATCTTTACATTTACAGACAACTCTCCCTGTCACCACCCATCAAAGAAGCTTCTTTTTCAGCAGATGGAGAATTTTGCAGGGTTCTACAACTGATCAAACAGAGACCAACTGTCCAAGAGATGTCCAGACCTAAGTGACACATCTACAAGGAAGCCTGGACACCTAAGGCTCAAATAGCATAGTCTCATAGAGGATACAGAGAGTATATTAATGTATCTCTCAACTCTCTGCAGTGAAACTACCTCTTGCAAGAGAGAATGGTGAACACAGAAGGCTGTAAGTGACTGGAGTGAAGAGAGTAAGAGACTGCAGAGTGTGCGTCCTTGGATAGGACTCCATATTATAAACCTCACCCAGCAAGGGCTCAGGGACAATATATTGATATTTTCAATAGAAGCTAAATGTGAAAAACAGTTGCACAACTGTAAATAGTAAAATGGCCAACACATCTATACATTTGACCATTCTTAATATGTAACTATATGGCCATCACACAAAGTACTAAAATGTTCAGTCCACTGATTAAAATTGCACAAAGATATAATTTGTAATTAGTTGAGCCAGTGATTATAAAGAGCTTCATGACTCCAATTCTGCTCCTTTTCCAATAGAGCATAAAACATTCTTACCAGGATTATATGCCTAATTTCTCTTCAAAATGCAAGCACTGAAGTGGATCTGCACAGCACACCGAATGCAGCATGGAACTGTCATCATCTTCAGTTCCTATGAGGCAGGATGATGCCTGCCACATAGTAGACACATTACCTCCATCTTCCTCCAAGCTGAAATCCATTGACTGCATGTGTCTATCCTGATGGAATTAGGAACAGACCTGAGTTATAGGAATTAAAGTTGAGGGAAACGACAGCTGTGGATAGGATCTATTTGAGTTGTGGTCCAGGTGGTTCTAGCACTTTCTCATCACAGGGAGGCTGCCTCCTCAGACTGAAGTCTCAGGATAGGCTACCAGGAGTTTGGGAGCTCCACAGTTGATCTTACCCTTCAGCTCTTTATTCTGTCCACACGCGTGTCCCAATTAACAGAACATGCTGAATTGAAATGGATTTCCCCATCTTTTTGAGGAAACAAGGAAGCCTTAAAGTCGACTTCTAAGCAGAATCCAGAGGGATTGCACCTATTTAGATCAAACATTAATTCCCTTCATGCACTGCAAGAGAGGCCCATCAACTTCCAGTGCCCTGAGGGCCACAGAATAATTTTTATACTCCACTTATAGTAGCCAGCCTTTCCTGAGGAGGAGAAATAAATCAACAATTGATCTTATCCCAAAACTTTACAATACTGGGGGATGCTTCCTAAATCAGAAATGAGGTGAACCTTTTGTCATTCTAGCATTTTCACATAAAAAGAAAAAAAGTCCTATATATGTCCCATTAATCACTTCTGTGCATTTCATTTGGTTACTTGAATAATTATACAAATAAAAGTTGGTCTTCTCTGAAAATTATAATCAACTAAAATAACTCTCATAAAACTCAAGCCATTTGTCTTTGTTGACAAAATTAACTGTAATGTTAATATGAGAACAAGTATTACATAAAATAGTTTGCTGAAAACATTTAAATTACGAATTGGATTCAGCATGTTTCAAGAACTCACTTTAATTGAACATAAAGTTATTTTAGTAAAACTTAGGCCTAACAGTGTAAATATTTTCATTGTAGTAACCCATGAAGCTGATCAGTATGTTTACAAGCTGAATAATGAAAATGCGTGAGCGTTCTGCATTTGTATTATTAAATCCCTGCAATGAGACTTTGGCATTTGTTTCTATGTCACATACTGAAAAACACCATTTGCCCCTGGAGAAAGACCTCAGATTCTGAGGAAGCCTCCTGGGGTCAACTGCATTGGGCAAACTGTTCTGGGCAAGAGAGTGCACCAGAAATGGAGGTCAGAGGTGATTTGTAAAGGGCATGTCTAGGTGATTCAACAGAAAATGTGAGAAAAGAAAGAAAAGAAAAAAAAATCACCATGGAAACCAGGAGAGAAAGAAGGCAGATGGGAAGAAAGCTACAGGTCAGGCAGAGAAACGGAGCTGGAGTCAGATTGTGACGTGGGTCTCTGAGCAGACACACGTTTTAAGGGCTGCGTATCACCCCTCTTTAGGGATCTCAATTTCTCTAATATAATGAAGCAGTAACTACAGGCTATTTTTGTTGCATGATATCTACATAACTTTAAAAATATTTCTTTATAAGAAAAGACTAATGTACGCAATAATATTAATTAAACATTAATTATGCCAGCTGCAACATCATGTGCTAGTTACCTTTTATGTTTCCACTGCGAAAACTAACAGCTCTGTGGGGGAGACAATATTATTTGAAGCCAAATCCACATTTATGTAACAAATGGAATCTGCCAGGGGAATAATTTCAAAGAAATATCCAAAATACCTCAAACATCGTTAGATATTTAGGCAAATGAATTCACTATGAAAATATTTCTAAATAGTTGTAAAAACAGACAAAGCAACTTTAGGTGAGTGTCTAAAAGTAACTGCAGCTTTGCCATCAAGGATCTACAGCTCATCTTTTTGCAATTACATAAAGAATAACTGAACTACCTGGGAGCTGTGCTGACCACCTTCAACAGACATGAAAAAAAGGAAATTTGTGAAACAGAAAGTATTTATCAAATTCTCACTGTTTACATATCAAGAAAGTACTTGTGTCAGCTCCTGAGACAACCAACTTCCCTTTCCTTCCTTAATGGTGACAGTTAAAGTACCCTCTACTTGCTAGTCCATCTCATGAGATCCAGCAGGTCTGAGAAAGATATCCTTCACAATCTTTATACATACTGTTTTCATTCTCTTGCCTGCAATGTGCTCTGTGTGATCTTTGACAAAAGTAGATTCTCTTCACTTTTACATGTATGGCACACATACCACACATACACACACACACACACACACACACACACACACGCACACACACACACTACAGTATATGTGACTTTTCCATGATCCAAATGTGCACAGTGGCTGGGAGTGGTATTCACTCCTATCCCGGGATATGGAAGGTGAGGCAGAATGATTGTTATGAGTTTGAGTCTAGCTTGCATTACATGCTAAGTTTCATACTATCTTCAATCACAAGTGTGTGATCCCAACTCAAAATAAATGAAATAAAAATAAGCAGAGGAGTAAAAACCAAATAAATGTGCTTAGGTTAACATTTCAGTGATACCCCCCTGACTTATCACTGAGGTTTATGGCTAGAATTCTGTAATATCTGAGGCTAAAGTGTGTGTGTGTGTGTGTGTGTGTGTGTGTGTGTGTGTGTGTGTGCACTTGGGGCTGTATAACCTACCAGGGAGCTAGTCCCTGGAGAAATCTAATCCTCAGTCTCTCAGCAGCCATTGATGGCCTGTAGCTCTTCACTTACAGGTGGAGTTTGTGAACTTTCCCCATCAAAATGGCTTACAAACTTGTACTGTCATATTCATTGTGTAGGCCTTGTTGACGCAACCACATTGTCAAGATTTCTTGGGGGCAACTTTCATGTCATGTCTAGAAGACACCATTGAGTGAACACGCACTTTGTATCAGCTTCTAGAGACAGCATCCCAGCTCATGTGAGAGACTAGACCCTATCTGCTCTGTGCGTCAGAATACAAGTGCTAAGGATATTTTATAGGGACTGAAGAAGCATTCTAGAAGAATCTCCTATGTGCCTCATGCAGCATACCCCTTCTCCAGTCCCACCAAGAGACCCTGAAATATGTGGAGATGCCTAACAGCTTTGACCACAAGTGAACTGTGAATATTGCAGTGTGCAGGGTCCTCTTTGGTAAAGACCCTGAAATATGTGGAGATGCCTAACAGCTTTGACCACAAGTGAACTGTGAATATTTCAGTGTGCAAGGTCCTCTTTGGTAAAATAGAATCATACTAATCTTGTAATGACTTCTAAATGCTTACAAAGGCTCACAGTGGTCAGAACCTATAGTCCCTAGACTAATTATTAATCCATTCTTTGTTTCCTTATTCTTCCTAGGCATTACACATTCTATAAAACAAGATGCTTTGTTTTGTCTGATCACTTTCCCTAAGGATGACTCATTCTTTTCTACTGGGCTTAGATCCAGTAAGCACCAACTGATGCTTCTTCAATCAGTGCAAATGTTACTCCAAATGTTTAGTTCTTTTTTGTTTATTGATGTTTTATGTATTTCATACATCATTTTTCATTTCTGTTAAGGACATGGCAGGATCTGTAGGTAGTTTTTAATTTTGGATGAACATATTTTTTGGCTAGAGATGAACATACTGAAGCAATTTCAGTAACCAATCAGAACATCTTTTCTTTTCACCTAAGTCTATCTCTAATTCCTTAACTCTCATTATTTCCCTCACCTTCTATTAATTGTTAGCCAACCTCCAGATATCTGGTTAGCACGTGTCTTTTTCTTTGTCTATGACTACTTGTGTGCAACTTATCTGTTCTAGCTCCTAGGGTCAGAAAACTGTAGTGTCCATTACATATTCAAGGAACTCAGCATGTAATTTTCATGTAGAATAATTTCCTTCACATTATTCATAGAACCTCTCAGGATCGTAAAAGCACATGTTTATAAATAATTCTGGAAGGAACTAGCCATACCTAGAGACTCATTTTACATTCTAGATCTAGTCTGCATCACTGTACTCAGAAAAGTATTTGGAATTAGAGTATTTTCCTGATTGGTTGCAAATAGAACACACCCTCTAAGTTCAAGTTCTCTTTATTATTCAAATAATTTACATGCCATATGTAAAGGGATCAAAACAGCTGTTATCCATTTCCTGGGTCTTTCAATTGCAGCTTCTGGTCTTCTGTTGAAAGATGTTATTCCATTATTTATGATTCAACCTATTAAATGTCGATGAGAAGATTCCCAAGGAAGGTGTGTTACTGTGGTTACCAGCAGCTCTCCTAGTCCCAGGAAGAGTCTGCTTCCTGGGGTATGGAATGGGCTTTAAGTCAGCAGGAACCACATACAGAGGCAAAGCTGTGTGAAGGACACAAAGATCCTGCTATTATTTTCAAAACAGGATTCCAGGGGTTTCTTTCAAAATGATAACTTATGGATAGTCTGAGGAAAAGCCAGGGGAATTAAAAGATTTGATTGTACTGCCATAGATAGAACAGTGACTTTTTATTCTGCTGCTATCTTTCTCCACTTAAAAACACATTTTTTATGAGAAAGTCAAACTGGCCTTGTCTCACAGGCAAACACTTCTCACAGAACAAATGGGCCTTTTTTGTTAAATTACAGAAACAGTAAAAGATTTATGATTCTGTTGGACAAAATCCTTTTGTTTTAAATAGTTGCCATTTTTCCATGAAGAAATTCGACACCTTGTTGGTGTTTTCTTATAGTAAACATAAGGTCACTGAGAGGAAACAGGCTAGATGAAAGATCACCACAGTATTAAATGACTTCCATCTGCAAACACTGTAAATCCCGTAGACATAAAAAGAAGTTATGGTTGGAGCTCTGAAGTGTCATGTTTTTGGACTTGAAAAAAATCCTTCTGCTAAGGACTTTATTCTAGTGCCAAGATTAAGAAACATGAAATTGTGACGCAGTAACTGGACCATGTCAAAATCATTCTGCACTAGAAATCTAACTCACTCTGTTTCTCAGTCTCTTTTGTCCATTCACTTCCCACATTATCTAACTTTCAAGTTTATATTGGAAGAAATTACAAGAATTAGAGTCAAAGTCCCATAGTATTAGGTCTCAGCAGAATTCACTCAAAGCATACAATTAGAATTTTCAGTTTTTCTTTCTACTGATTATAAACTGTAGTCAGTATCAAACTCAAAATGGTGTCTTTTTCAAATCAGGTCACTTACATTTGTAAGCAATTAATGTTATTCGCAGTTGTAATTTTTCTAAATTATGTGGTAGTCTTTAAGTAAGATTTAGATTTTTTTCTTCCAATGTTATTAGCTGATACTATGATAGAGAGCAACAGCTCTTGTTGCTAAGCATCTGAACTCAGTTTCTAGTTTGCAGAAATTTATTATTGTGTGAGTTCTACCATCAAATTCCAGACATTTGTTCCTAACCTTCTCAAAGACAGGCTGTGCATGGAGGATATGATAGAGTCTCATGTCAATAGCATTTGATTCTGAAACAAACGATTCAGAGTAATCTGTTAATGTAAAACACTTTCAGTGAATGGACCAAGTAGTACCCAATGCTTAGTGTTTGACTCTGAATGTTGTTCCCAATTTACCATTTTATAGTTTATTGTCCTCAGGAAAAACATGAACCCATCTCCCTAGTTTTCTTCATATATAAAATAGGGATGCTAATATCAGTATAGCACAATACTGATTCAAGAATTGGACTAGCAAATCTGATCAAACAGCATCTAGTACAGGAGGAGAGATTTGATGGCATTACCTTGGCTAAGTCATTGATCATTCCCCAATGTGAATACACACACTGAGCAATACTCACTATCATCCTTGTCAAAGAATTCTTTGCAGTAGTCCTGAGATCATTAAGAAGAACTATTTCTCAAAACTATTTCTTAATATTTTCCTCCATAGTTTACATTGAAAACAACCCCAAATCTCAAGAAGTCCATCTGTGAGCTGCATTTTCAACAACAAAGCACTCTTATATTTGAGACAAGTTAGAAGTGGTGTATTTGTGATAATCTCTTCATAGAGCTCCATGTTTCATGATAGCAGCAACAACAAATCTGTGTTTCATTTTGACAATTGCCATCTCGGCAATAGTGCCTTATTTTATCTTTTCATGCAATGCAGTTGAAGGGTGACCCAGAGTTTGGAAGAAGCAACTGATGGAATTTCTGAAGTGATTATGTTAAAGTAGAGTGATTTTGTACAGGTCTGCTGAAACCAAAAACATAAAAGCAGTCTTCCTAATTTTCCTATAAGCCTTCTCCAGATTGCCATGGGTGAAAAGATGGAGCAATATTTAGAAGTTCACAAGAACAACAGGGAAATTTACCTCCTGAAAGCCCAGGGCAAAGGTGACAGATCTGTTTGGCTTTTGTCCATACAGGCTGGAGATGCTAAGAAGACACTGTCAGGGTAGAAGCACCAGTGCTCACAGCATCACCGCTGTCAAGAACCTAGTTCTATGTTTAAGAATTCCAGAAGGCCGTCTGGGAAGTCGTAACACCAGAAGCGTCTTTGATTCTGTCTTTGCTAAGATCTCCTCCTGAAGCTTCTGAAGGAAAAGAAGGAGATAAAAGATGATACTGAGAAAAAGTTCTAGCTGCTTCAAAGACAGCCATGTGGTTTGCCTGCCTTACATAGATCTTCCTAAAAACGGGAGACAGCTGTTTGCTGAAGGAAGGCCGAGCTGCTGCGGCCAGCCACTGTAGGCCACTAATTACAGCTTCAGAGCATCTGAGAAGGCAAATTCTTTCACATCCATCTCATATTCTTCAGTATCTTTAATTTCATCCAAGTTTGGGCTGCTTCTCATGACCTCAGATTAACCTAGAAGAATCATATATCCCCATACTGACTGTGGAGTTACTACAATAATTTTTACTGATGGAGAGTTGACAAGCACTGCTTGGATTTCCACACACATAAAGAACCAAACAATGCTGTACACATTTTGTAAGCAGTTAGGTGGGAAAAGTTCCCATCTCCACAATGGACTGTTGGAACTAGGGCCAAAAGATGAAGGCAAAAACCAGGAGTGTATGATGTAAGTCATCTCTACTCTCGGTCAAGCCTCAGCTGCCTGTATGACTGTAACTGGAGTCTTATAGCTCTATCAGCATCTTTATTCCTTACACATAGCAGACTGAGATCACCTCCAAGGTGGTTTCCACATCTAATGTATGTCATTCTTAGTTTCACAGAGATTTTTTTCCTAATTTAAAGACTATAACAAGAAAAAAAATGAACAACTTTCAACTTGTATACCTAAGTCGTAATGGAATCCTCATACTCATAGATAACAATTACTCAATTTATGGAATTATATATATATATGTATATATATATATATATTTACATATATGTTGATCTATGTTCTGATAAACATTCCATGGAAAATGTTAGAAAGTAGTTTATTAGTAATCCTATTAATCATTGAACGATACCAGGCAAATATGTTATGGTAAAATTTTGGTAATAATCATCAGATACTATTTACAGAATATTACCTGCCAAGCACTAACAAATATCATGGAAATAGTCATTCATTCCATTTCTAAACCATAGTGAAAATGTGTAATAATAAATAGATGTATTTATAAATTTTATTGCATAAGTTAGATAATTGTGGTAAAATCTCTCTCTTAGGAAAAATGACAGAAAGAGATAGGCTTAGAACTGAAGATGTCTGGCTCTATAATCTATGCTTTTAAGTATGTTACTCTATGATATTTTAAAGTTGAATATATATTTGGGGAGCATGACAATCTAACTATTTTCTAACACTAAGGTTAAAAATTCCCCTGAATTAATTTGCTCAAATTTGAATTGTGTGATGGATTGACTCTTTGTTCTGACGAAGTCATTTAATACTTTTACCTGTCTGTTATTTTATCATATATATACATTATATACATAATATATATATATATATATATATATATTACATAATATTATTCAAAATTACCAAATGGGTTTGAAGAGATAAAAAATATTAGTTCAGAAAACATTGTTTTGGTCCTTTCGAGAGGGGTCTCCCTATAGCCCCAGCTGTCTTGGAACTCACTCTGTAGACCAGGCTGGCCTTGAACTCACAAAGATCCACCTGCCTCTGCCTCCCGAGTGCTAGGATTAAAGGTTTTTAACTTAGAAAATGTTCACCAAGTACCCAATGTCTCTTCTGTGCTCAATGAGTGGTAAAAAGGATAAATTTTATTCTGTGATCTGACAATGTTATACAGAGACAGAGATTTTTTTTAAATGCCTACAAACAACAACATAATTACAGATTGCCTTCCTTACCTATTTCTGTGTAACTAGGGCAATAATAATTAGAGGGATTGTACATGTGTATAGCAGAGAAAGCTTGGCTGTGTGGGCTGCCTACAGTGGCTGCGTGGGAGAAAATCTGGAGGACCTGAGTCCAGAAAAGGAGTCTAAGCTTCCTCTGCAGTGCCAGGACTGAAGGGCTGCAGCTCGGACAATCTCACCTGGACTGTAAACATCCTTACCATGTCAGGATTCATTCAGATCAAAAGAGGATGATTTGATGAGTAGCTTCTAGTTTAAGATGGACAGTGTTCAATGAAGGTGCATTTTGAGGAGCTAACGAGGTTGAAATCTGAGGATAGAAATAGGATTCAGCCACGTGCAGAAAGTGAATAATTCCAAACATTGATAGTTTAAATGTCCTCACCATAGTCAAAGACCTGTATGGGAATGACAGGTGCCCAGGGTGTGGATTTCTAAGGCACTTTAAAGAGTCATATATTTCAGAATAGATTTGATGGAAGTTATTAAAGTTTGAGAGTAAAAGAGTAACAAAGAGAAAGAAACACAAAGCACAGGGAGTAAAAAGCAACAAAATGGAATTACACTACAGTATGCAAAACAAACACGATAAAGAAAAAAATAACAAGTGGAATTACATTTAGACTCTAATCCTCTCCAAGTATCTTCCTGGTGGCTGAAAGAACAACTGTCCCTGTCTCCTATTCTCATAATTCATATAATGGACTCTTCTATTGGTTTTCCTTTCCCAACAATAGGCTCCATGGTTCAGATGTCATTTATAGAATTTAAGTGCATCTGAAATGGAGCAAAATATCTGATGGCACCTGAATCTCATCGAAAGATCCTGACATAGATCTATACCAGGACGAAAGCATTTCAATCACGTGTCATTCACTCAGTAATCTTTCCACTGATCTCTCCCCACAATGCAGAATGCCTTGGAGATGATTCAACAGGTTGTGTGTCTTGAAAAAAAATACATTTAAACTAGTTAAATTGGAATTTATTTCCACTGTGTCTGTCTTGACCCAAGATTCTTTGGTCATAGCCGTATTAGCATTGCACTTGAAACTTCCATGAGAAAACAGAAAATGGAAGTGAAGTGAAGCTGGAAATTTTCCCCAAGATCTTTTCAGGCAGTGTCCATTGTCAGCAGTCCTTAAGAGCTGGATTTCTTCCACATGAAAGGAATTCCAAACCTCTATACATTCCTCAGCTTCCAGAGCAGAACAAAAAGCCTACAGGCTCTTTCCAGATGAATGGCTCTCTTTCCTCGCCTCTCTCTCTCTCTCTCTCTCTCTCTCTCTCTCTCTCTCTCTCTCATTTTGCAGAGAGAGCTGTTGAGGAATACCTCTATGATTATTTTCTTCAGTTTGTTACATTTTACCTTACCTAAAAAGATTATATGCTTTTCTAGGTAAATATGTTTGTTCTGAATGAAAAATAAATTATTTAAAAGGAAAGATTGGTCAAAATAAATATTTGAACTCTAGAATTCAGAGATTAATCAGTTATCTATAATCAATGTTCTGTTGCTAAATGTTCAAAGGAAATAATCCTCTGAATATCTCCCCAGAGTTAAGGATAATGTCAAAATCTCCAAACTCAAGTTTGGGTAGAATGGACATTTTTACTATATTAATTTTCCCAATCCATGAGCATGAGAGGTTTTTCCGTCTTCTGATGTCTTCTTCTATTTCCTTCTTCAGGGGTTTAAAATTTTGTTGTAGAGATCTTTGGTGTCTTTGGTTAGGTTTGTTCCTAGGTATTTTATTGTTTTTGAGGCTATTGTGAGTATCATTGATAGGCAATAATTAAATTTTGGTTTTGTTTTCAAGAATCAGATACTCATGCATTTTAATGTAAGTTACTCAGTGCTACTATGAACTAAAGTAAAAAGGCCGATGTTATGTTGATAGCATTTTCCGTAAAGTTTGATGCCTGAGAACCAGGCACCTGTAAGACAAGGGTTTCCCAGAATTCCAAGGGACACACAGATGTCCACTTCCTCCAGAGGCTGTCAATCTTCTGATCTCTTCCCCTGTACCCAAGGTCTCCTCCCCATGTCTATAAAGGGGTGTGCGCCAGTCGCCATCTTGCTACTGCTGTTGCTACTACTCCAACACTTGCCAACAGGTAGTCAGCCCTGGCAATTCCTGAAGCAAATTATGACCCCGAAGTGACTAAGCCACATGTGCCTGTTTTACATCCAGAGTTTGCACCCTTATAATCTAACAGCACCTACCTTCACCCCAGCTTTTTTTTTTTCCTTTTATTTATATTTTGGCTAAAGTTATGTTTGTATCTAACCTTTGAGTCTCAATATTCTGATGAAAATATTCTTAGATTATGAGCTTATTATGGGAATAAACTTAGTAAGCAGAAGTATTTCAAAGTGTTGGGCACGATTTAATTTTAATCATTGTGGTATTCTTAGGGAGTCAGGTAGGTTCTTGTTTTACTTTGTTTCATTTTATGTCCTTTGTGAGCTTTCTTTTTTCCCTCTTCTTGTCCATGTCTCCTTTCTTATTTCCCAAGCTTGTATCACCAAGCCTCAGGGAGAAGGACACCTCTTATCATGTTCATTGGAAAAGCTGCTAATTGCTTCACACAAAAGTGCAGTATTTCCCAAAGAGTACAAAAGACTACTGCCAAGATGAGATTAGTAGGGGAAAGGGGTGAGAGGATCTCATATGCAAATAATGGTTTGATTAGGGGGGTTTAGGGCCAGGGAACTACAGCGACCTCAGCTCTATGTCAAATGTATTAGACCAATGCATTAGAAAAGACCAGACTTTCCTGGGTAATTGGCATGAGTCCTGTGATGTCTGTTTTTTAAGGTGTAGTCCAAGGACTTTCATGGTAGCACAGTTACACTGAACTGAAGACATTCAGCCCTTCCTATTTCTTTTTTTTTATTAATTTTTTAAAATTTCTGTATGTGTATGAATGTACTGTCTGCATGCAAGTCTGTGCACCCGTGTCGTGCAATGCCGCGGAGGTCAGAAGAGGGTCTCGGATTCCCCTGGAACTGGAGTTCTCCTGGAATTGGAGTTTCAGACGGCTCTCGGCTGCCATGTGGGTGCTGGGGATCGAACCCGGGTCCTCTGTACGAGCGGTCGGCACTCTTAACCGCTAGGCCATCTCTCCAGCCCAGCCCTTCCTATTTCAAACCAGGCTTACCAGTCACACAAGGGCAGATGGAGAATCAGAGATATCACTGATTGTCTTCTACAGTGAACCTGGTCAAGGTAAGAACAAGGTGATGGGGAAAAAATCCAACACTTTTCTTAGTGTACTATTACAATTTTCTATCGATTGTGCAGCATACTAAGTCTTGCACTGGTAGGAAAAGGTGCAATGATTTGGCTTCCCCTGCACATTCCGGAGTTTTGAAGTCAGATTTCCAATTATATCATTATCTGCTATCATAATTTACCTGTTTCTTCTCCATTGTCTTTGAATCAGCATGCTCAAAAGCAATTGAAGAATAAACCAAGAGCTGGGTTGCTAGAGTATATGGATATTTGGCTTAGGTTTTCCCTCTCAAGTTCTCAACACAATGTGAGCAAACATAATTTCTCCAATGCAGTTTTGTTAAGTGAATGAGTGAATATGCAAATAGATTATCAAAAAGCCTGGAAGAGTGATGGTTTAAAGAATAAGCAAACATTGCCAAAGATCTTTCCTTAAGTAATGAATAAATGTATGTTATGAAAACATGCATTATAACTATAATTATTGTTTCTACTTGGTGTTGTGAAATAGAGAATAAGTTCAATGTTTCTTTGCAAGAGTCCTGTGCAGTAAGCTGGTAAGTTAAGTGGAGTTGGGGTGTCATGTGCATATTTTTCTACTTCATTGCAGAAAACTTTGTTATAAACGTTAGCTTTAAATTGATCCCTTGAAGAAGGCCATCCAAAAATAGCCCAGCATGAGAAGCCAGCATGCAGTTTCTTGCACTTCCCTCGGCTACTCCCCCATGAAAAATATTTTGATTTACTTGTTTCATTTCACATGATGGCAGCATGAATTATCACTTTATAGCAGACTTCAGCAAAAGAATTTGAATTTACCCTTAAAACAGAGTGAAACTGAAACTATTTTGGCTTCTCTGTGATTTCCCTTGAAGATAAATGATTATGATGTCAGTGAAATTTGAAAGAATATTAAATCAGAAGCTGAAAATACCTAGCTATTCCAACTCCTTATGTCACGAGGCCTGTGTTCTCATGAACTCTGAAAACTAGGATGATTCCCTCCTTCTATTCGCAAAAACCAACTGACTTTTCTATAACTACTTTCACTACAGTCAGTGGGGAAAACCCCTATTCACTCGTGATGCATTTTCTTCTTTCTTTTTTTACTTTTATTGATGTGTTGTATATTTCATATATCATTCTTCAGTTCAATTTAGATGCATTTCCTTTCCCATCCCCCCACCCCACCCCAGTTCATACATTCTGTGATACATGTCCTGCATCTTTCAGTCTTTTGAAAGTTTTTCCTCTGCAAAGGCTTATTGTTTAGGGAGAACTAACTGTATCAAATCTTTCTTTGACCCAGTCCTTATGCTGTTGTTTCCTCCCATATGTATTGCTCAAAAATAAGCATTTGACAAGATTCATAATGCTTTTATATTAACAATTGGTATGTAGTTTTCTTTGAGATGCTTCCCAAACACAACTCTGATAAATAAAACATACCAGAGATTAAACAATCAGGCAAAAGAAGCAAATTTATAGCAAAAATATAATAGTTCTACTTTTTTAACATTTGAAAGTTTTTAGTTGACTTTTAGGAA
This sequence comes from Rhizomys pruinosus, assembly GCA_009823505.1. Taxonomy (NCBI): domain Eukaryota; kingdom Metazoa; phylum Chordata; class Mammalia; order Rodentia; family Spalacidae; genus Rhizomys; species Rhizomys pruinosus. Next base: position 5,930,089 of record VZQC01003012.1, on the reverse strand, counting down.
TTCTATCATATTTTCTTTTTAACTTGTCCTTTTTTTTAGTGTGTATGGGTTATGCATATGTGTGTTAGCATGTGATAGGTACAAAAATATGTGTGTGTGCATGTGTGTGCGTGTGTATAACCATGCTCATATGTGAACATGAATGTGAAGGCCAGAAGAAAGAGAGAGAGAGAGAGAGAGAGAGAGAGAGAGAGAGAGAAAGAAAGAAAGAAAGAAAGAAAGAAAGAAAGAAAGAAAGAAAGAAAGAAAGGAGATAGGAAATTTATTGTACCAATATGTACAATGCACAGCTATGGAAGGCTGCCTAATGAATCCTTCTAGATATCTTAATACCTGGGAACTATAAATGTGTCGTGAAATGGATGTGTTAGATGTGACTGACAGTTTTTTTTTTTTTTTTGGTCTTTTTTGAGACAGGGTCTCCCTTTAGTCCCAAATGGCCTGAAGCTCAGTCTGTACACCAGGCTGACCTTGAACTCACTGAGACCAGCCTGGCTCTGCCTCCCTAGCACCACAATTGAGAACATTATCATTGTAGACCATATGCATTCCAGAGCTGAGGTACTGCAAAGAGGAAGGTAGGAAATGGAACAAGAGAAGCATGTGGGGTCTGAAGCAGAGATATGAATTATGTTACAAAAAGCTGAGGAATGACAGACAGCAGCCTTTAGCATCTGGAAGAGGCAGGATTGATTTTTTTTTCCAGGAACCAGAAGAAGATACTATATTGTTAATAGCATGACTTTAGAACTAAAAATATTTTTAGGGTTTACTCCAGTATTGTAACATAATATTTTATATTGTTTTGCATCATAAAGTTTATGATAATTTGGTGCAACAGCAATAGGAACCAATACAGCATCATTATATGATATCATGATGAATTCTTAACTCTTCAAGGAGAGAGTCACTGAGAGTTATATTGAAGATAAATAGTAGGGGCTGGTCTCACATCCAGACTTATCAGAGCCCATGAGTTTTCCACAGAACTATGTAACTGATAATTTGGTCCAGATTTCCTCTCTTACCCTCCAGTGTCAACCAGATGGATTGCTCATGCGTGTAAGATATGTGTAGTTTCGTAGAAGATCATTCTAGCATATAGACTATTTCTTGCATGAATGAACACTACAATATTTGGGCTACCTAGAAATCTTGCTTTAATTCATTGAGTTTTACTTTATTCAACTAGAAATTATTTTATTATCTGCTTTACAAGGAAGCAGGCAGGATAGTAGGAGAACGTGAAAGTCAAGACAAACTTCTCTATGTAAAAATCCTGGCCCTCAAACTACTTTCCTAGCAGTGTCAGACTTTGGTAGAATGAGTGTAGTTCTTTTTTTTTTTTTTCTGCTTCACAACTTCAGCAGGAAGTTACCACAACATTCTGCCCCTCCTGCCAAACAAACTGGCTTTGGGAATGCTCGTATAAATGATTGAAATGCATCCTTCCTCCCTGAGCTACTAGGGAGCTATATCTAACTTCTTTAAGGGCAGCTTGGCCTTCGTCCAGCAGAGATGCAATCTGATTTACTGCAGTGCCTACTGTGATGCCTGCCCTGCTCACCACCTGGGCAGCTGCCGGAAAGTGCACCCCACACTCATTCCAGAGGAAGAAGGGAAACCAGCCCAACATTGTCTTTCTTATCTGCCGCTGATGTGCACTACAGTGTGCATTTTGAGGTTGCTGCTTGTCAGAGAGGCTTTCAAGCATGTTGAGACTTTCCTGTTCTGTGGCATGTTGAGGTCCTTCTGCAACTCAGTTCAGATCCTCACAGAATGGAAGTAATTCTGCCTTCACGGAGTTCATTGTGATGGTGCTGAAGCACTCTCACAACTTACAATCATCATTTATGTCCAGAGCTCATAGTAAAAGAAAGGAATGGGGAACAGGAAAGAATAAAGCTGAAATGTGCAGCTGCATTTCAGCCATCACACCAGCTTTCACACAGGTAAGATCACAGAGTTCTAAGAAAAGCTACAATAATTACAATCATTTAGATTTTTCTTCCATCAGTTTTCCTATTACGCTCTGACATATCAAATGTCCTCAGTGTCAGAATAAACACAGTATTTTCAGCCATTTATGTAACTAATAGCCCTCAGGCTTAATGAGTTCTTAACTTTCATTGTTTAATGCAACCCATTGTTCTAGTGTTGGGTGGGTGGGGGCATGGAAGGAGATCCTACCAACTGGAGAAAGTGACATTATAATGATGCTTGAAGACATTTCTACAAAAACCCACAAGTTAATATTAGGGTACTTAGGGTAAGAAATAGCAAAGTAAAACCTTGAAATCATCATGTGGGTATCACCATGCTCTCATTTGAGATGTTCTGGCTGGGGAAGCAGCTAGCAGCACAGCAAAATTAAGAAAGAAACTATTTTCATTCTTCAGTTGTGTTACTGTAATTAATTTTCTAATAGAAATACAGCATAGGTGGATTTCCATGCATTTTAAGAAAATCTAGGGACAAATTTTAAGTACAAACTGAATTGGAGAAAAAGTGCAGGTGAGAGAAAAAGGGTCAGAAGTGTGGAATTAAAATGGACGGTCAAATATGTACTGAGGACTCATCACAGGGTTACAATGTTTCTTCTGATTTTAAATATGCAAAGAAAATTGTTGGAAGAAATAGTAACATAAGGGTGATCTTTATAAACATTGTACCACAAGTGTCTCCTTGATATTGAGAAAGAATGAAAACTGGAAGTTAATGCAGATTTCCAGAGCAGAATCCAGAGCAGTGCAGTTTGTCAGATGCTTCCATCATGGGCTTTTATTTTTGACAAAACTTGGTCTATTTGTAACCAGAATTTAATGGATTCCGCTATGAATCTAGTACTGAAGCTTAAGCATACTGAGGCGCCCCAGGGTCCCACTTTCTCCATCTCAAAGTCTCCTCAACCCTACTGAGCTCTCCTCACTTGTCCAGGACTGTCCAGCCATGTCTGGACCTCTGAGCACCTTTTGTAATTATGTTCACTTAGGGAGTGGTTTGAATGAGAAATGTCCACATTTGAACAACGTATCCTCAGTTGGTGGTGCGGTTTGGCAAAAGTAAGGAGTTCTGGCCTTGCTGGGCAAAGCCTGACACTAAAGGTTCGAGAGTGCATAACCCTTCCTTGCCAGATTTCTAATTCCCTCTCTGCTTCCTGCCTGTGGATAGAGGTGCAACCTCCAAGACTGCTGCTTGAATATTTATTTATTGTTTATATTCTTTTTTTTTTTTTGGTCTTTTCGAGACAGGGTCTCCCTGTAGCCCCAGCTGTCCTGGAACTCACATTGTAGACCAGGCTGGCCTTGAAATAAACTATTTCTTTTATAAACTGCCTTTGGCAACAGCAAAGTAGTTAATACCTTTTGTCTTCAGCCATCTCAGACATAACTTCTCTATAGATTTCTCTCCTTTAGATACAGAAAATGCACTGAAGCAGTATCTTTCAAGGATGACACATAAGTTGGTCTACCTTGATTCTTGTTTGTGTATAAATTTATACATCCCTGTTGGCTGGCAAAGTACTCGAGAGGGTGAATTGTATCATTTATATACTGTCATATACATCTTATATTACTCAGAACAAAGTCAAAACAAAATACATTATTGAAAACATTAAATGTTCACTTTTCATAGTTTATGTGAAGGTTCCAATAGGAGTGTCCCGTATGGGCTCCACGTATATGAATAATTGGTCCCAATTGATGGCGCTGTTCAGATTTACGTGATGCGGTCTTGCTGGAGGAAGAATCTTTGAGAGGTCACAGTCTTGTCCCATTGTCTGTTTATCTATCTTGGCTTCCTGTGTCTGCCTGGAGGAATTGGTGACCTGTTTTCTGTGCCAGCTGACTCCTTCAGTATCTTCCCATTCAGGATGGGCTCTTCTCCCTCTGGAGTCATAATCTTAAGAAATTCGTCCTTCTATAAGAGGCCATAGTTAGGATATTTTTATTATATCAACAGACAGGTAATCAATACATTTTATAATTTAATTTAATTCTCACATTCTTTGAGAAAAAATCTTTCAAGAAAAACTGTTACATGAAGTGGAAGAACCAGGATTCAAACTCAGGAATATTTCGATCAAAATAAACATCGTAATCTTAGTCTTTTAAATATATGACTTACTTAAAATTTAACTTTCTTTTTATTGATATCTTCACAAATTTCATACAATATACTTTTACCATGTTTGGATATCCTCCAGTAACTAAACCCCTAACCAATTTCACATTCCTTATTACATACATATATATGGCTTACAGAGTCAAACTTTCCTTCCAAAAGCCCTTCAGTGTGGGTCTATCCATTGAAGCCTGGTTAACCTACCGAATCTCAACCTTAAACAAGACTGGCTGTCCCCCACCCAGTGGCTCTCAGTTTCAAGTAATTCCTCAGGTAGGGTTGGGGTTTCTTACCCGCTTTTCCATGTCTGTGCTGGGATTTTGTCCACCGTGAGCTTATGTGGTACATATGTATGCTGTCATTATTTCAGAGAGTGCACTTAATAACTGCCCAGCTGTCTGGAAAACTAGGTTTCCTTATGGTCATACACCACTTCCAGGTCATACAATCTTTCCATCCCCTCTTCCACAATGGTCTTTGAACCTCGGGAGGCAGAAATTTGATATAGTTGTCTTAGTCATGGTTAAACGTTCTGCAACCTCTTACTCTCTGTGTGTTGGACAGTTGTGGGTCTCTGTGACCTGCTATCTCCTATACAGAAAAGCTTCTTGCCTTTGCTCTTTGTTACCCATCAGAGCCTGACAGTAAAAAGCTATTGCCAAATACACTACATACATGAGCTGCATAAGGAGGAGAAATCAAACCAGTGATGACTTCAAAGCTTCGCCTCTACTGGCTAGCTGGAAGATGTGTGCTTGTTACCTAAGAAGAAAATCAGTCATTAGCCTTACCCAGTTATGAATCCTGCAGCTACAACAGCTATCCTGGCAGGACAGGCCCATTGCTGCAAAGTGACACAAATGTTACAGTTTTAACCAATGACGTTCTAATTAAATTTAAGTTCTGCTTCATAAGATGAAGTCCATTGCTGGCATTATTATGAAGACTAGGAACATGTGGCTAAACAGGTGACAAGATATATGGAAGAGATTAATAATACTATCATTCTGATAAATGATAATGTATTAAACAGATTCCTAATCTCTTATTTTTATACCCCCAGATTAAACGCAAACTTTCTTAATTACCAAAGTAAAGAAGAAATATATTCTAAATCTATTCTTAGTGCTTCACAGAAACATTGATTTGTACCTTGTTCTAAAATTATTGAAATAAAATATTTCTAAAAGTTTATTGAAATGTTAACAAGGGCCAATTTCATGCATTTACTTAAAAAATTCCCTTTCTTTTCAGCTTTTCCTTTTCTTCATTTCTTTCTTTTTCATTCTCTCACTCCCTTCCTTCTTCCTTTTCATTCTCCTCTATCTTTTTGTACCTTGTGTTTTTGGTTGTGAGCCTGAGTTTTTAAGAGCTGAGCCAGCTCTCCAGCCCCTTTTTGTATCTTAACTTTGCACATACTATGCGTACTATGTTGAATCCATTATCATAGAGGGCTTTCTGAAGTCATCAATGTGACCACTAACAACACAAAGATTATCTAATACGAATTGCAATAAAATGAGAGAAAATACCATGGAGCAGGTTTCTCAAGTCTTATTTCATGTATGATACTTTTGTTCTATAAATTTTCCACAAAGACTAACTCAGTGAGTAATGATAGGGGAGAAAATGATAAACAAGGAAACGGCTCCCTCAGTGTGCTAAGAAACTTGTGGAGACACACGAATAAATAAAATATGTAGTACTCCTGTTATTTTCTTAAGCCGCAGAACACCAAATCAACAGATATCTTCCAGGACTCACATTATCTGATCACTCAGGAATATTTGACGCTGTTGATCTTTCTGAGGGGTCCTGCTACATTTTTATCATCCAAGTATATATTAAAAATTCCAACAAATATTTATGGAGCATATCACAGTGTTATTCTCTTGGGAGTCACTGGAGATAAAGCAGTGAGCACAGATAAGCATGGTCACTGTTCCATAGAGTTAAAGTTACCTCTTATGGTCAAGACAATAGTGAAAGGAAGACTATAATGAGGAAGCTTGGCTTATTCGGAGGGATGAAAGAAGACGAGGTACCCAAGCTTAAAACCTGAAGGGTAAAGGGAGTTTCTGACAAAGACATTGGAATATAGGAGCAGAGTAGGGAGCCCTTCAGAGGACCTGCTTGTGAAGAAAATTTAGCACCAGGCAAGCAAAATGCTAGTGAATCTACTGTACCTTAGGCATGTAATTGAACACTGACCTGGCAGTTGACAGAAACAATCAGGTAATGAAGTGTTGATCTCAGGGCACCAATACTGAGTTCTTTGCCCTAGGCAATCTGCCTTGAGGGTTCTGTAGCTCAAGGAGTGGGCACCCTTCTGTCATCATCATGACTTATCACTGTATATACATATACACTATGTCAAAAAGTTTGTTTATTTTATGTGTGCTGGTGTCTAGGTGTGTGTTCTGAGTGTGCACACATTCCAAGTTTGAGGACTTTTTATGAGATAGATCCTCCCTCCCACCTACTGAGGCAAGGGCTCTCTTCTTGTTTGTATCTGTTGCATTCTGTAGGTTAAGTGGTCTGCAAGTTTCCTGGAGATTATTCTGCCTTTTCTCCAATTTCACTTTTCTCCAAAAAGATGCTGGAATTATAGACATATGATACATCATCCAGATTTTTACATCTTCTCTTGGGATTGACCTCAGGTCATTAGGCTTGCATCCCTTATTCTTTAAGGGATGAATTGTCTCCTCAGCCTGCATATGATCATTTGATTCTATAATATTTAAACTTTATGACAACAGAACCTATAGTGGTAAAGTTTCACTTATGTGTTCCTGGACTCAACAAGAATAACAAGTCTGTAACACAAGGTTCTGCTCCATGTTTCAAAGGAGGCAACAAGCAATGTTTTAAATTAATGTTCTCTCGGAGAGTTTCCATAAAAAGCAGCCATGTTTATAGCCGAAGGCTATATAAGAAGAAGCAGATCCTGGCAGGAGATAACTCCCTTTAAATTGTTAGCCAAGGTAGTCAAAGAGATTCCCAAAATGACACAGGCTATTGCCACATCCCTTGATTGCCTCCAAGAGCTTGAAGGTAAGTCCCTATTGCTGAGGACAGGGAATACTTGTGGCACAGTTCTCGAAGTAATGGAACTAAAACTGACCCAGAAGCCACTTCCCTGCAGACTAGCTCATAGTTTTGTAAAACACTATGCAAGATGATAAGAGAGACTATCAATTGATGTTCCAACCCCAGCTTTATGACCTAACAACCACCATAATGACCAACACAGGAAGGTATATTGGAGCAGTATTGACCCTTTTAATTTGGGGGTAAATAACAGCTACATAATTGGACTCAAATGGTGGGAACTCATGTATGGTACTGTAAGCATATCCCATGACTGGAGAGAGAGAGATCTTAGAGAAAACCCTAAGGCTGTCATATCCATAGACAAATGTAATTTCTTAGTATGTGCTAATATGGATCTTTGCATTTACAGACAGGTATGACATTCATTGTGCATCAAATAAGCTTCTTTTTAAACAGATAGACACTTACAAATTTCACACCTGGTCACACAGAGATTAAGTTTCTCTGAAATGCCCCACCCTAAGTGATACATCTACAATGGAACATCTACACCTAAGGGTTACAGAACATAGCAGAAAAGGGGGTAGAGAGAATACTAACGCATCTCTCAATTCTCTTCAATGAAACTCCCTCATGGGACACAGGGTAATGAACATGAAGAGACATAAATGGCCAAAGTATAGAGAATAAGAGTCTGTGGAGTATGGATCCTTGGACAGGATATCCATATTAAATTTCACCTACCCAGGGATCAGGAACCATTGTGGAATAGGGGGCAGATAGATTGTAAGAACCATGGAAGTGCAAGGTCAGTGTATACAGAGGGTTACAGGCTCCTGAGACCTTAAGCATATGAATTTATAGCCTTGGTGAAAACATTCACAGGTTCCACATAAATTCCAGCAAACAAAACAGAGCACAGAAGTGTGGAAATGCACTACAGGCCCCAATTTTAGTTGAAGGACTATTGGGATTGCTACTGGGCAAGGATCAGCTAATGTTCTTTAAGAAAGTGACTCTAGGTAGCCTCACAAGCTCCCAGTGGATGAATGTTCAATGGAAGGACTTCAAGGGATACTACCTTCACTTGACAGGCCTTAACATAAATTTCAGAATGCATGAAATCCAATGTGTGTGTGTGTGTGTGTGTGTGCGCGTGCGCGCGCATGCGTGAGTGCACTTGGCTGCGGGGTGGTGGGGGGGTGGGGGGAACTATGGGACGGTGCTGATTGGGAAGTGGGTATAAAGATGATGAAGATGTTACACAAAAATTCAATAAAAACATTAAAAGAAAAAAGCAGCATGGTAATTCAGTACATTTAAGTTTTACATGGGACTATGAATGACACAAGGATCTTGTTAAAATTTCAACAACCTGGAGGTTCTCCCAATCTAACAACTATAGTGGTGGCTGTTCTAGCACCCCATGGAATACTCATGAAGTAGTAAAGAATCTAATAGACAACACAAGGTTTCAGAGCAAAATCAGACATGAACTAAGAGTGGCCCTCCTTTATCAGAAGGATTCATAATTAGCCACTCATTAAAATTATCTCAGACATTAGTTCCCCCACTTTGTATACCTCATCACCAGAGATTTCCAACCAATCAATCTGGAATAGGGTACAATCATGAGACTTTCTAGCAGAGGTCACCTGGAAAGCTTAATGTGCAGTCCTAGATGTGATACACTGTATTATACGAAGCTTCACCTCTGGGTTTCATGGAGTTAAAATAAGATCTCCTTGCCCTCTGCCCTCGCGCTCGAGTCCCTGGCTGTCCCCTACTTTTTTGCTCATTATCCTCACTCCCGCACAGATGGTGCTTATGGGTATGCTGATGATCCCATCAGCATCAGGCTGCTCATTGCCAGAGGGTGTGACAAACAAATCATCTGTGCAGGTGTTATGGGAAAAGGAGGATTGGTGCTCAGAGGAAAGTCTCCTTTTGTGATGCAGTCTATCAAAATTATAATTGCCATGGCTGACTTGTGAGGAACTACACTTTGTCATGTTAATATGAAAGAGAGCTAATGACACCTATATTTACCTTTCTTTCTGCTTATTTTCCTAAGACTCTCCAGATGTTCAGAAGCTCAGCATTTAATATGCCATGGTTGACCTTATAGAACTCTGCCATCTGCTACACAGGGTGTTTTAGCAAACTAATGTAAAGAGACATTTGGCAACACATTAACTGGTTGTGACATACTTTGATAATCCCTATTGAAAGTAAACACTCTAATGGCAATACTTTGTTGTATGACGGTTCTTGGGCAGCCCTCACAAATTAAAAATGGCTGCATATTTGTAATGACATGACCACTTCTAAAAGAGCCTACTAGATCTTCAAACTGCTCTCCTCCCTCCTTACTGATAAAAGATGGGATGCTCCCATTAATTCACCTGAATTGATCTTCAAAGAATAAGAAGTGCCCTAAAATATCTCATCAATAAGAATAATAGCAAAAATAATAATATTTCAACATGAAGTAGTTTAAACAAGCAACAGAAAATAAATCAGATGTTGGAGACAGAGAAAATATAGTCTAGGAAGGGCCCTGTGTGGTGATTGCTAATCCCATTTACTCAGTGAAATTATATAAAACTAAAAAAAGCTTTCTTACAATTCATATTTAATATTGTCTTATGTTAATATGGAAATGACAAAAGGTACAGCTTCTCGTCACCTGTCTCTAAGTTCATGGCTAAGTCAGCTTTAAGAAATGCCAAAAGGGTTGCAAGTTTTATGTACATAGGAGATTTTAAAAATGAAGAATCAAACACACATGGGTCTGTGCATTTTTATAGACAGTTGGGCAGATGTTGACTGGAGAACAAAAGGATGTAATTAATGATAATGAACTGTGAGTATTCACCAAGACATAGTTGCTTGGATTCTTTTGTCTCTGAGGAAGAGTTCCTTCCTTCCGTTTAGGAGCAACCATTTGTTTTGAGAGGTTCTTCAGCACACACATGAGAAAGGTTTGAAAGTGCCTTGTCTTAGTTTTCTGGCTGGTTTTAACACAGAAAAGAAAACAAGAAAATCTACTTCCAATGACCTATTTCAGAGGAGAATGTGGTAAGAGACAGACTAAGTTACAATATCTATCTTAATTATGTTATTTTCTCAAATTTCTTTAAATCTAAAATAATCCAGACCAATTGGCCATACTTAGGAGAAATCCTGAAGACTTAAGTAAAATTTTTCTTGTAAAGCATCTGTATTAGTCACTTTTCTGTTGCTGTGATAAACCACCATGACCAAGGGAACTCATAAAAGGAAGAGTTTATTTGAGCTTACAATTGACGATTCCAGGGAACGAGAGTCCATCGTGGCAGGAGGCATGGTGGCCCAGGCTGGAGCAGAAAGCCAAGGTTCACATCTTGCAATGAGCACAGGAAATCAAGAGAGAGAGAGAGAGAGAGAGAGAGAGAGAGAGAGAGAGAGAGAGAGAGAGAGAGAGAAGACTGCAAGGCTTGTTAAACTCACTAATCCAGCCCCCAATGATGTACTTCCTCCAACATGGCCACACCTTCTAAGACCACCCAGAACAGTGCCACCAACTAGGGACAAAATGTATTAAAGACTATGGGGGACAATTTCATTCAAACCACCACAGCATCCCTCAAGAAACAGTCTTCAATGATTTGAAGAGTTGGTTCAGCAGTTGAGAATACTAGTTGCTCTTACAGGTAGCCCTGGAATTGGTCCCCAGCTGCAGGGGACATCTGTTTTTAAGTCCAATTACAGAGGATCTAGAACCATCTTCTTGTCTCTTCTGGCCCTAGGCACATACATGGTATATATACATAGAACCAGGCAAAACACTCATACACATAAAATTAAATACATCTTAGCATTTTATGAAATGTAAAAATAATAGTAAACTTAAGTAATCAACATACATTTATTCTGTATCTCCTTCTCCTTCTCATGTCTAGCTACTCTCTTTATTAACATCCCTTCCAGAGACACCAATGTATAATTTTTGCACTTGATAAACTAAACTAATTATTATTATAATTATAATTATTATTGCTCATAGTTGGCATTATGCTTCATTCTTGGTGCTGAACATTCTGTACAGGTTTGGAATATGTTATTTTACACAACTACCGATGCTTTAAAACATGGGCTCTTCAGCTTCACCCCTCCCTCTACCAATGTCAAATACTTTTACAATCTCAGTAACTTCACCTTTTCCAAAGTCCACTGTAGTCATAATTAGTACACACAGCATTTCTAAGTAGCCTCATTTCATAAAGAGCTGCACCTTTATGTTTCCTCCGTGCCTTCCTATTGCTTGTGAGTTCAATTGTTTTTCATGTTGTCTACCAAGCTGGCAGAACTTTGCAACCCAAAGGTGTAATATAAACTTCTGAGACAGTGATCTCTTATCACCACCCATCACAAATCAGTTCCCTCAAAAGCTAAACTAAACCATAGTTTTAAGAATCTCTGTCTCATTCTGACCTGTATTATTTCTTAGATCTTTTGATAATTCTTGAGTGTGTCTTCCTTAAGCATAACTGATTTCATGGAAGTTTCTATAATCTCTATTCTGAATATTTTTCTTTTTTTTTTTTTTTTTTTTTTCTTTTTTTGGTCTTTTTGAGACAGGGTCTCCCTGTAGCTCTGGCTGTCCTGGAACTTGCTATGTAGACCAGGTTGATCTTGAACTCACAAAAATCCACCTACCTCTGCCTCCCAAGTGCTAGGATTAAATGCATGTGCCACCATGCCCAGCTTGAATGTTTTTCTAACTGCCATCTTCACTGTCCCAGTCCTGGCCACAGTACACATTTCTATTATACAACACATCAAACACATATTTATTAAAGATGATGCTAAAGTTAAAACATGACCACATAAGTTACAAGAATTACAAAGTGGTTTACAATAAGAGTTTAAAACTACATCAATATAAATTCAGTTCAAAATGCACAGTCATGAAGGGTGTAATTATGTATTATTTCTGGAGCGTTGCACCACAATGATTGAAGAGAAAATCTATCTCTTCATAGTGTATGCCCCTTTTATCGATGAATTAGCTTTATAAGCTTAGGGAAGCCTCAAAATTTCTAGTTTATTTGAAAAATTGTAAGATTGAACTCAATGTCTTGAAGGTTTCTTCTAAGGCACAACAGACTGAATATTTGTATCCCTTCAATGATGTTCACCCTTCTAATCCAAATCACATATAGTAACCTAATCCATCACAGAATGGCATTTGGAGGTAGAGCCTTCAAGAGGTGGTTATGTCATAAGGTGCTGTCCCACAAAAGGCATCACTGTCAGGATCCGGGCATGGTGGCACATGCCTTTAATCCAAGCACTTGGGAGGCATAGGTAGGCTGATCTCTGTGAGTTCAAAGCCAGTCTGGTCTACATAGTGAGCTCCAGGCCAGCTTAGACTAAAGGGACACCTTGTCTCAAAAAGACCAAAAAAATAAAAAGCAATAAAATAAAGAGTCTTCAGGAAACTACATCACTTTCCGCCATATGAAAACACAGGGAGAGAACAGGAACCCAGAACCAGGGAGCAGGTTCTCCCCAGCTACAGAATCTGTAGGCCTCAGTATTGGATTTCCTAACACCTAGACTGTGAGAAACAAAGATGTATGTTTTCATGTTACTCAAATTAAGGTATTTTCTCACAGCATTCCAGATAGATCAGGACCCAAGGAAAAAAATTTTTTTTCTTCTCCAAGTAAAATCATTTTAAGGGACCATGTTAGGGGAGAGAGGTAAAGCATTAGCAAGGTGCTGTGGTTTAATGCTGAAGCATATCTTTTCATGATTTGTGTTAAAGTAAAAAGAAGAGGAACTTCATCAGCTAGACCTCTTATGACACCTTTCCTAATTTCTTATGCCAAAGCTTATGGGGGAACAGGATTTAGCATTCCTTTCAAGTTCCCAATATTGAGAAAATAGATCTTCAGAAGAATATAAAAGTCTAAGGACTATCACAATGCAGTTTAAAAAGATTGCAAAGTAAAACAGTTTATGAATACAATATAAAGGATAAGCTCAAATTCAGTCTCTGAATAAGACATTTATAAGTTTAGTAAGAACCTTCACGTACCCTTTATTCAATGAATATAAATTCTTTTGGGGGGAACTCCCACTGAGATTGAAATCACATAGACAGAAAGAAAGAGAATATGAGTTATTTATGACACTGTTTCTAAGGTAAGGCAGGTTACTCTTTAGAATGGCTGAGTTGCTGATGGTGTGATTTAGGGTATCTGCACTGCATCACCTACCAGCATGGAGCAGTGTATTTGTGAAAATACATCTGCAACATATCGTCCAGTTGAAGAATGAATAATTTTCCTACCTAGAAAGAAGATGGATCTCTCTTTAATTGACTGATTAGAGGAAAGATTTATAAGAACAAAATGCAATATACCTTTGAGAAGAAATTAGGAGTGATGAATGGCTCAGTCATTAGCACTAGGGTTCTAGAAAGGCATATATTTCAAGACAAAGATACCTTTATTAAAACATAATAATTTAAGAAGTGAACTTCTTGTCTAGATGTTAATATTTTTGTAAAGTTCTTTTCAAACTTCCTTCTAACAAAATCCCAATCTTGCATTGTTATAATAACAATTTAAAACAGGTTCTTCTTGTCTTTATTAGGTACTTGACAAAAACACAGGGCAGCCTATAAAGTGTCATAATGCAGGGAGAAGGCTGTTTATGTTTTCCATAAAGTCTAATCTCACTGTGAATGCTAAGTGGATGCTCAATCTGAGTCATGAAAATGCCTCTCTAATGAGTACTAAAGAATTCCCAGAGTAAGATCATGTCTTTGTAACCAGTGTCAAAAAACAGCCTTTCTGCCTTTTAATCAAAATGGTCCCCAGCTCTCTGCCTATAATCCTTTATCATTGACAAAACAGGTACTCTGTAAATGTTGATTAATTTAATTTATGGGTTTTGTTGCAATAAAATGGTCCAGTGAGAAGAGGTTTAGTAGCACCCATATTTCCAGCTCTATTATCACGATAAAAAGGTGTTTTGTGTTTTACTAGGATGGGATAATAACAATAAAACACAAGCATCAAGGTCTTGCACAATCATTGAACTTCCCCTGCACACAGCCTGGACTTTCTCCCATTTTAGTTTTCAGCCTGCTCATTTCATAAAAGCAGCTTTTGTTAAGTTCCACTTGGCATCTGTTCCCACTCTGGTAAACATGGTTGCAGACCTGGGCTATGTTGGCTAGTCTCATGCTAAGCTCAAGTTCACTAAACCCAGTTTTGTTCAGCTGTGAGCTTATTTGAGTTCTAATCATTGCTCCCCTCTCCCACACCATTTCTAAGCCCATTCTTGGCTTTGTTGATGACTTGTTTCCTGTTTCTTTCAGAAGTATTTTCACTGTCTCTGATCTTCTCACATAACAGTATCAATACTTTATAGTGTCTTTTCCACAAACTATTTTACATATTTTTTCATGTGTGTGTCAGAATGTATGTGTTTATGTGGGGAACATGCATGTGTTGTAGCACACATGTGCATGTCAGAGAACCACATTCCAAGAGTAGGTTCTCTTTTGCTACCATGTGGATCCCAGAGATTGAACTCAGGTCATCAGGCTTAGCAGAAAACAACTTTTCTTGCTGAGCCATATTGATAGCCCAGATGATTTCATAGTGATACTATTCTAGCAAGTCTCTCAACTGTGCAGCTGTTTTTACCTGTCTACAGGGTGAGTCTTATCATAACATCAGGATCTGCTGTTTGTCCAATCTTAGAAAAAAAAAAAAAAAAAAAAAAAAACAGAAAGCATGGTATTGCTTTCCTTAGTGAGAGACACAAGAAATAACTATTCCCAACAAATAGGAGACCCATGGACAGTTTCTGGGGGGTTACTTACAGAAGTATAAGTTAACTGAAGGCAGGTGCATCACTAAGAAGGCCCATCCTGTAAGAGTGATAATTCACAAAAGCTGCATCAGTGGGTCTTCTATGCCGTGGACCCAGACCTCCTATCTCTTATACACTCTCCCACACCCTATGACCAGGTACTACCAGCTGGAGGATGTAGGAAAGGGTGGTGAATGGAATTTTAGCCCAAGGTCTGACACAGATCTGACTTGTACTAGGGAATGCTAACAGCCTTGTAATAGTGTCACACAACTAGTTATCACTCAGATGTTCTACTTATCCAATGCCATGTCTATGGGACCAAGTACCTCCATCAAGAAATTCTGCTTCTTGATGGCCTGGTGGTTGTGTCACTCATCCTAAATCCAGAAAAATTATGCTAAAACAAAATCAAAATTGAAATCTCACTGCCTCTCTAGCTCTATTTTACCAACCATAAGCCCTCCCATTTTTTGCCGCAGTAGCAATATTTCTGGAAGGAATCGTCTCTAATTGTCACTCCATTGCTCACATCCAATTTCTTTTGAATCAATTCCAAATTCATTTTGGCTCCTGCACAGAGATGTGTTACCAAGATCACTCTGACTTTTGACTTTTAAAGCCTGAGGATCAGTGTGTCTTCATGTGACTGGACCTGTCAGCATCACTTGTAGTCAGCCCCTTTTTCATCATCTATTCACTTTGTTCCTTTGTTTAGCCACTTCTATCTCATTGACCTTTCTCCTTTAATTGCCTATTCTGCTTTGTTTGTTTCCCTTCCTCCATTTAATGTGGGAGTATCCCTGGGAAAAGTCCCTTCCTTTCTTCTCTTACCAATACATGGCTCCACTTGGATGACCTCATCCAGCTGCGACAACCAAGTGCCTTCCTCTGCCATGGTCCTCTCACCTTCTCCAGCTCATACACATAAAAACTCCCTATTTGATAACTTTGTGTTTACACGGAGTCAGTATCTGAGAGTTAATTCTTTTCAACTGTTAAAAAACATGTTCTTTTTGTTTCTTACACAACATTTATAGTACCATCATTGATTCTTCTTTTTATACCCCATAGGCAATGTACTAACAGATTTTCTTTGCTTCATTTTATAAAACTATTCATGACAGCCTGTTACTACTTTAATGTTTGTCCTATTGTCCTAAATCTTTCTACAATCACTGCAGCATTATGAAAGGGCTTCCTAAGTGCTTTCTCTATTTCTAATCTCATATGGTGGATTTGTTCTTAAAGCAAATGTAATTCTCTCAGAATAGTTTTGTCTGTCTACTAAGAATCTTGCAATGCCTATTGTTGCAAAATTAACTGTGATAAAATATAATGTACTTATTTAACAATTGACAAATATGTCTCTTAGATCTGGGTTGTTTGGCCTTAGCTGAGCAGCTCTAGGCTGTTGTCTCTCATGTGAATGATGAATGTAATAGATAGTAGCTAGTGTTATGGTCATTGGAAGTGTTAACAGGGTTGGATGCTCAAGACAACTAAACCCCATGACTGGTAGTGATGTTGGCCTTTGACTGGAAGCTCAACCAGCTGCTAATCTCTTTGCCTATATGTGCCATCTTTATTTGCACTAGGCCTCTCAAAACATGACACATGGGTTCTAAGAGTGAGAACTACAATTGATAGGAAGTACTAGATTAAATCTTATACAAAAATTGTGGCCTCAAACAGGGCAGTTGTTTGTCTTATGTTATGCTCTTTGTAGCAGGTGCAAAGCCTGCTGAAATTCTAGGAAAGAGAGGGATGGCCCCTTTCTTGGTAGAAAGAATGCTATGATATGGCTCTGCTTATTCTGTCACACATTCCATTTCATATCTCTCATGCTAAATAAATAGTGTTGTGTTTTTCAGACCTCTTTACAAAAGGATGATAAGGATTCCCACCGTCCCTGTAGCTCGCCTTCCATGAAATCCCCATGCCCCCATTCATTCCCCCCTATTTCTCAAAGCCATCATGTTTGCCATTTGATCTTTCTAGATATTTTCCATAAGGTAATTTTATATGTCCACATATACTGATATCTCTTTTAATCTCCATTTAACTGTAAACTACTCAGAGAGGCTGCAACCCTAAAGTAGACACTTGTGTGCTTTCTAGTACATCACCATACACAGAGAGCGTAAGAGTGATGATTGTTGACTGTTTTACTTACTGCTTCAGCCCAGTGCATCATAGTTCTTAGAATGCTTTGACTCTCCCTAAGCATGTTTTGATCGGGACAATTATTTAATACCTGATATCGAATGGCAGCCTACTCCATTTAAATGTAAGAAATTGGGATTTTTTTTCCATTTTATTCACTTTGATTCAGCTGAAAATATTCTTCATGGAAGACATTCCCAACACTCAAATATTGATTATATTCGTGAACCAATTCCAAGTGCATCTAGAGCTTAGATGTTCTTGGCACATAAACATTGAACTGCTAACTAATACAAAGTTGGATCTCATTAGGAAACAAATGTGGCAATAGAAAGCAATAAATTAATATTCCAACACAACTTTGGAATTTAAAGACCTTAAATAATTAATGTAACTGCTTCTGAAAGTCTTGAGTTCCATTAAAGATTCCCTAAGGTTTGTATGTACACATATTTATATTAGGCAAAATTCAGTAAAGGCTATAAATTCAGAGGATACCCCTGATGCCTTTTAGTTTCCAGAGAACTGCAGCCCAGTTTTCTGTTCATTCCACTGTACTTCTTTCTGAACATAGATCACAGACTTTTGGTTAATCATTTACTTTAACTCTGCAAGTATGAAGGTCTCCTAATATCTTATAATTTCTTCATAATTTTAAAAAGCTTCATGTTATTAAACATGTTGGAGTCAAATATGCCCTTTTCATTGTGGACACCAATTATTATTAAAGACGTTGAGTTCTAATTAAATTATTTCTATATTGTTTATGATTCTAAGGAAGCTTCTGCAGTAGTGGGGTTCCCATGGCTTTTTTAAAAGGTCTTCATTATTAGTTGTCCCTTCACTCTACCTCTACTGTTCTGCCCTTCCATATACCCCCATTTAACTCCTTCCCCCCTAAAAAAGGCATTAGTTCCCACTAGATTAATTAAAATTCTATTAATATTGCCTATTTTTTTATTTATTTCTGTATGTGTATGAATGTACTGTTTGCATGCAAGTCTGTGCACCAGTGTCATGCAATGCCGCGGAGGTCAGAAGAGGGTGTCGGATTCCCCTGGAACTGGAGTTCTCCTGGAATTGGAGTTTCAGACGGCTCTCGATCGTCATGTGGGTGCTGGGGATCGAACCCAGGTCCTCTGCAAGAGCGGTCGGTGCTCTTAACCGCTAAGCCATCTCTCCAGCCCCAGCCTATTTTTTATTTATGCTATTAACACCAAAGTTTTTAACAGATTGAATAGCAAAATACCAATGGTTCAGCTAGTATATGGAATAGACAATGAAATTTTCCAAAGGCATTTTTTTACTACAATTTGACACTTGGTGAGATTTTTCCATGGATTTTGAATGGAAGCTTCTGCCCTAAATATCTATTAAGACAAAGTCACTCAATCCTTAGACACAGGGCCTGTTGCACCCAAGAAGTGTGTACCACATTTGATTTGCGACATCAACACAGACACAATGCCTGTCACATCTGTGGAAGTTTGGGTACAGTTCATGTAGATATAAGCTGATAGAAGGCTAACTCTGACAACAACTGTCATTCAAAATCAGTATTATGGATTAAGTATTAAAGCTCTGGCTATTTACCTCCCCAATATCAGAAGATGATTATTCACTGAGTGGCAAGCCCCCAAGCCTGTTTGACACTCAGTGGGTGATACTGCTCCAGAACCCTGCCTCATCTTTAATACTTTCAGATCTCTCTGGGTTCATTGAGAGCTCACACTGTACTAGAATTACTGGTCCGATACAGTCATGTTATTACAAACACATTACTTTTCAGTGTGAATCAATCTCTTCATAAGTCTGTCTCTCCATCACTGCTAGGCATCATGTGTTCTCATCTGAAGTCTTTCCATAGGACCCAGATCACCCCTTTTTAAAAAAAAAAATTTTAATTAATTTTATTTATTTCTGTATGTGTATGAATATACTGTCTGCATGCAAGTTCGTGCACCCGTGTCGTGCAATGCCGCGGAGGTCAGAAGAGGGTCTCGGATTCCCCTGGAACTGGAGTTCTCCTGGAACTGGAGTTTCAGACGGTTCTCAGCCGCCATGTGGGTGCTGGGGATTGAACCCGGGTCCTCTGTAAGAGTGGTCGGCGCTCTTAGCCGCTAGGCAATCTCGCCAGCCAAAAAAAAAAAAAAAAAAAAAAAAAAAAAACCAAGTCAGATCACCCCTTTTGTTTCCATTCGTACACCTTGATAGCGCTCTACACAGCAGAGACTGGACTTGCTGTGTGGACGTATCCCTGCGTGGCTGGGCTGGGCTTCCTTTCCCAGCAGTGTCCCCTCTGTTCCCATGTTTCCTTGAACTAGCAACCTCCTTCTGACCTCCTACTTCTTCCTTGACCATGTCTTGTCCCCTCCATCCATCTGTATGGATCTTTCCTCTCACAGATCCTAGAAATTCCATTCCTCATTTCCCTAAATCTTTGTGTTTACTTATTCAATTTTATTTATTTATTTTTGTGTTCTTCATGCAGAACATGCTGATCAATCTTAATAACTTGCCCCCCCTTCTCCATTAGCACCTTTCTACAATCCCTCCCCCACTGGGATCCATGCACTCTCTCTTTTGCGTCAAGTTCCATTGTCTCAAGTTAGCATCCTCAGTCTTTCTTTAGTGGAAAGTTCATCCACTGACGTCTACTCAGCCTATCCACAATCCCTCTATTTAAGATCAGCTCTTCCTCACCCACCAGTACTGAGATGTCAATATTTCTTCTGCTAATATTAGGGCACTCACTGTTCATTCCCACAGTCCTAGGCTGGGATTTGTCAGATTGAGTTAGTGTGTCTCTTGTGCATGCTGACACCACTGTTGTAGGTTCATATGAACAAGATCCCAGGAGCTTCTCTGATTCTATGTCCATGTGGTCACGCATCTCTTCCCTGGCTCTTACAATGTTTCTTCTCCCATTTACTTCCACAATGGCCCCAAAACCCTGGGTATCTGAGGCTTAATGCAAAGTGTGAGCACTGGGAGAGCACTCATTAACCCAAATCTTAATCTCCATGTTAAATTTCATAAGCACTTAGTAGAATGTATTTTAAACACTTCTCTTTGCTTTTAATTATGTTGTTTCTGTTTCTTTTTATTATATTTTTATTTTGATGTGTTTGAGTGCATTGCCTGCATGTATGTAAGTGCACCTGTGTTGTGGTATTCCCATGGAGGTGAGAAGTGGGCATCAAATTCTCCTGGAAGTTTTTTAGGTACCATATACATACTAGGAACTGAAACAGAGTCCTCTGCAAAAGCAGCCAGTACTCTTAACCACTGAGCCAACTCTCTAACCCTTTTTTCTCCTTCTTATAAGCAGAAATAATCTTCATAAGGAGAATAAATCTTTTGGTTAATTCCTTATGTTTCTAGCGGGTAGTTATATACTACTAAATTAATGATATTTGTATATGTATTTAATACATAGCAATAAGATATATCTTCAAATGACTTTTATGCTTATATTTTATTATTGAGAAATTTGACAGTTTGAATCAGAAAGATGGATATCAAAGATAAGAAAACACAATAAGGAGCAAAAGATATTATTTAGGAGACACACTTTGATAACACTAAGAAGGTAACAGGAGATTATATCAAAGCTTCCAAAGGAGAGTTACTACAGGGAACACACCATATAACCCTATAAAGTTGTAAGCAGAACAGTCATTATACATATGCATTCACACATACATACACACCTACACACATACCACACCTATACACATATACATGTGTGCACATATACAAATGCACAAAATATACCTGCACACATATATCACATACACTCAGATACACACATGGAAGCACATATACACATATGCATATATAAGCAATTTACACAAATATGCACAAATACACACACATGCCAACATGCACACAGGTACACAAACACATACACTCATATATACAAAATGTACACTCATGTACATACATGCAGGTACATACTTCAATGTATAGATGTGTCCAGACATCTACACATGTATGCACAGGTACATAACACATGCACACATATACACTTTTATACACATATACATACACCTGGATACACATACGCACACGTATACCCATACACAATCATATGTACACACCAATGTGACTTTTCATCATTTTGCTTTTTTTTTTCTTAGTCTTTTTGAGACAGGGTTTCCCTGTAGCTCCAACTGTCCTGGAACTTACTTTGTAGACCAGGCTGACCTTGAACTCACAGGAATCCACCTGCCTCTGCCTCCCAAATGAATACTGGGATTAAAGGCACCACTATGCCTGGCCTATCATTTCATTTTTTTAAAGTTAATTTTTATTGAGCACATTTCATACAACATTTCTTAATCAAATTTGGACTCATCCCCCATTCAAGCCCCCCCATCCCACCCCCGCCAGAGCCCATGGATTCTGCCATACATGTTAAGTTCTGTCTTGCATCTTTTTCTCAGTCCTTTTTTTTTCCTTTGAATGCTGTTTTGAAGTTTGCTGTTTTGGTCAGTTCTTTGAACAGGTTTTTCTCTCTTTTTTGTTCACTTTATTTTATATTACTCCAAAATATGCATACATACACTGCACATATAAATCGAAATTACAAAGTCTGAAAATAAATTATAGGTTAATTCCAAAACACGTTTAGGGATTCACATTTTAACATTAAAGTTGCATGCAGGTAAAAAGAAATATAACTTTACATTCTAAATTACATGTATGCTTTAATGTAATTTTTTGAAGGTTCTATAAGAATTTAATGTAAATTTTATGATCAGTTTACAAGGTAAACTATACATTATTGTGGTGTTTCAATAACTCAGGGATTATACTGAAATTATTCTATAAAGGTATCAATACTTTTTTATTTTATATAATTCTTTTTTTTTTCCATATGCAACATATTTATTTTTTTTTAAATTAGTTTTTATTGATGCTTTGTGCATTTCATACATTTTTTCCAATTCAGTTCAGGCTTATTTCCCTTTCCCTCCCTCCCCACCCCCACCCCATCCCAGATCATGCATTCTGCCATAACTGTCCTGCATCTTTCTCTCAGTTTTTTTTTTTTTTT
>VZQC01003012.1:5854944-5906028 GCA_009823505.1 Rhizomys pruinosus | reverse complement strand
AAAAAAAAAAAAAAAAAAAAAAAAAAAAAAAAAACTCATGGAAGAAAGATAGCATCTTCAGCAAATGGTGTTGGCAAAACATTTGTAGAAGAACAAAATTAAACCCCTACCGCTCACCCTGTACAAAAATCAACTCCAAGAGGATCAAAGATCTCAACCGAAAACCTGAAACTCTGAAGGTGATAGAAGAAAAAGTTAGCAGCAACCTACAAGACATAGGCATCGGAAAAGACTTTCTAAATTAAACAGCAGCTGCACAGGAAATAAGGACAACAGCTGACAAGTGGGACCTCATCAAACTCAAAAGCTTTTGTACAGCAAAAGAAACATTCAAGGAAGTGAAGAGAAAACCCACAGAGCGGGAGGAAACCTTCACCATGGATACATCAGACAAAGCATTAACATCCAGAATATATAAGGTACTTAAAAAGCAAAGAAGTAAAAAAAAAAAAAAACAATTGACTTACTCAAAAGATGGAGTAAAGCGCTGAACAGAGACTTCACCAGTAAGGAAATAAAGAGGGCTGAGAAACATCTTAAAAAGTGTTCAACATCATTAATAATTAAGGAAATGCAAATTAAAACCACACTAAGTTATCATGTCACTCCAATAAGACTAGCCACGATCAAGAAAACAAAAGACACCAAATGGTGGAAAGTTTGTGGGGAAAAGGGAACACTCATCCACTGCTGGTGGGAATGTAAACTGGTACAACCACTGAGGAAAGCAGTGTGGAGAACCCTTAAAAACTCAAAATGAGGCTACCACCTGGCCCAGCCATACCACTCCTGGGTATATACCCACAAGATACATCCTACTGCAAAGATACATGCACAGCTATGTTTATTGCAGCTCTCTTCACAATAGCAAAGACCTGGAACTATCATTTCATTTTTAAAAGGAGAAATGTTTCTTTTCCTGTAGTCCTCCATGAAGTGCTAAAAAAAAGCAGATTACTGACTGTTCCCACGGACTTGACTTTTCTGAGGCATGTGGCTCTGTGGCTTGCTCATTTCCTTCCTTTGCTGACCACACTGTTCTTCTCTGCTGTTCTTGGAAGAGTTCCCCTCACCCCTCAGCCACAGTGATTCCCCAGGACTGGGTTTTCCCAGCATTTTGCCCTTACTCTTCCCTCTGTTCATGTTTACTAATCATCTTCTCTGTGCTCCTGTGTTGACCTGGCTTGAAGCACAAAATGTGAATGCTCAAACCTCATAGATATCTATTCTTTCACATTGGCTGCTGAAATTGATCGTATCCTCTTCAAAACAGCCATTGAATGTCTACTGTGAGTTAAGGATCTGTCCAATAGGTTTTTCCATCTGTAACAAAAAGGAAAGATCTGAATCTTATTATACTTACAGAATGCCACAGAAATTTTTAACCAATGAATACAGTCCTATGAACAAGTTAGATCTATTGTGACCATGAAGAAAAAAAAATTCCATTTTAAGAAAGGAAGACAGTGGATGCATACATTAATTGAGATAGAAGGACATCTCTCATTAAAAAATAGAGAATTACAGCTGACCCCAAAAGGAGGATATCTTGGGCACAGGTTTACATATGACACTAAAATGAAATCCAGCTAGAAGCAAAGCATGTGCCTGGGAGTGAACAGGAATTTAGGATAGAGGAGGCAAACTCTGAAAAGCCTGTGAATCTCACAATTTTCTGAGCAAAGAAAATGCAGTTACTTGGAGAGTCTGGGAGAGGGAGTGGGCAAGGCTGGCTAACCAGGTGAAGGTATGGCTCTCCAAGGCTTGTTTGGATCCAAAAGGACACGGGGCTTTGCATATATACCAGCCTAATACCTAGGAAGAAACAGGAACTTCAGTGGGTATTACTCCTGTGGACCAGTGGGGACCAGATAGGAAAACAGAAACTTCTGTGGCAGTGGAAGATGACATTAGAAGTTTGGAACTGTCACAGGGGCTGCCCAGGCATTTGGGGGGAGAGATTAGATAGAGCTCTGGTCAGCAGTGACCAAGAAGCACAATGCATCTGAGTACATACAGGTTTACTCAACTACAATGCATTGTACTACCTACAGCTGCTTTCCTCAGACCACAGAAGGGTTTAAACTTTTTTTTTTTTTAATTTTTTTTTAATTTTTTTTTTTAATTTTTTTTTTTTTCGGTATGTGTATGAATGTACTGTCTGCATGCAAGTCTGTGCACCCGTGTCGTGCAACGCCGCGGAGGTCAGAAGAGGGTCTCAGATTCCCCTGGAACTGGAGTTCTCCTGGAATTGGAGTTTCAGACGGTTCTCGGCCGCCATGTGGGTGCTGGGGATCGAACCCGGGTCCTCTGCAAGAGCGGTTGGCGCTCTTAACCGCTAGGCCATCTCTCCAGCCCAGAAGGGTTTAAACTTTATAGAGACCATTCACACAACCAAGTCATATTTACAATATGAGTTTTGCTTTGTTTGGATTTTCAAAAAAAGAAAATTTTCCTTACTTTCAAATGAATTCGTACTTTCTCTCCTACCTGGGGACTCTCTTTAATAGCAGCCTACTTGTTTTTTTATTTGTGTCTATGTGCATGTGTGCATGGGAGCCATGTAACTCTGTGTGTATGTGTGTTTATTTGTATGTGTGTGTTTCTATGCATTATTTGGAGTCTATAATGTGTTTTTAAGGCACAATATAAGCATCATTCTGCTGAGGAAACCTCTCAGGGTTCTTCCTTGTCTCTGCACCCCAGAGCTCCTACAACACCTTGCAGTGTGCTCACCATACGCTATTTCAATCATTACAAATCTTTCTCCTATAGGTTTTGAATATTTAGATGTCAGTTTCTGTGTCTTATTTTGTTACAAATCCTGTATTTTACAGTGTATCTGGTACACAGTAAATATTTGTCTGGAAAGGGAAGGCATTGGGTTAAATAGTTTAGAAATTCCTCCCTTGAAATACAAATTTTCATCTTTGCTAGGTCAGAGTTTAATTGTAAGTGAGCATTATTCTGCAATCACAAGTCTTGTCCAGAGTATTTTATAGCCGTTCATTTCAGAGAGCAAAAGAATCAGCTGACTCTATTAACACAGATGACCAAGATGATTTTCAAATGAGACATTTGTTTTTGTTGGTCATGTGAATTAAATCATTTGGATACTTTGCATCTCCATAAAATGCTAATATATTCTCTAAAGTAATCCAGCAATTCCCCTCCAGACATGCAATTAACGTCTATTCCTATCACATTCACTATTTATCTGGAAATGACTGGCCCTGAAGGTCATCAGAATTTAGTTCCAACATAATATGGAGAAAGTATATGGCTCTTTGAAAAGAATTATGCAAATAAATTTTCCTGAGCAAAGAATGAATAAAAAGCATTAGAATAAGTCAGTGCTCCTCTGGAATTGGTTTTCTAGATAACTTTCATGAAAAAGTGTTTTTTATAAATATTCACATTTTTCTATTGTTTTCAAATCGTAGTAAGTTAGGACTGTTTTTCCTTGCCTAGTTTCTCCCCAGAAATGTCCATATTTATCAGAACCTTATTGTCTTGGCTAGTATCAATAGTGCACTAGGGATTTTTCTCGTAAAATTATTGAAAATTAGTAAAACCGGGGCTGGAGAGATGGCCTAGCGATTAAGAGTGCTGACCACTCTTGCAGAGGACCAGGGTTCGATCCCCAGCACCCATGTGGAGGCCGAGAACCGTCTGAAACTCCAATTCCAGGAGAACTCCAGTTCCAGGGGAGTCCCACGCCCTCTTCTGACCTCCGCAGCATTGCACGACACGGGTGCACAGACTTTTATGCAGACAGTACATTCATACACATACAGAAATAAATAAAATTAATAAAAAAGAAAAATAGTAAAGCCAAAAGGCTCCACATTTATTTTTTCACCTCATCTCCAGCTCTCCCAATGTCACAGGCTAAGCCTCTCTAAATAATCATGATGTGCCTCTAAACATCAAACTTAAGGACTGTCAAGGACCAGTAAATTGATTAAAAGTTCATATGAGGCTGTAGACTCTGTGTAAACAATTCAGTTATTTCCTTTCCTGAAGTTCTTCTTTCCCATAAATATTTGAGAAATCAACAAAAAAAGCTAGGACAAAATAGGTAACTAAACCATCTCTAAGGCAAATTATTTTTTTAAAACAGCCAAGTTCATAATATAATACACATTTTAATCACGTGAGAGATTATTTATGTATTCTGTGGACAGACAGGAAGAGACAGGCTTAGTAGAAATGTTCATCTCCTTCCTTGTCTTTAAGCACAAGAATGCCTACAGATCTGGTAGCATGCTCAGATGTGACCTATACAAAGTGTATCAGGACTTCCTGGCCTCACCCTTGCCATAATCTGTTCTTTTCTCTGCTCCCTCTGCCTTGTATAGAGTTGGAGGATCTAGATGCTCCTTGACACTAAAGTTCTTTTCTGGACTTTTCCAGGAAACATTTTCCATGATAATTTTCCTGTTTTGTCACTAACTTTGAAAAGGAGTTTTAGAAGTCTTAATCTGTTAAACTGACTCACTTGTTGTGAGCCAGTTTCTGTGGCTTCCTTAGCTGTACATTTCTGCAGGGTATCTGTGTATCTCACTGTATGCACCGCCCAAGACTAACAGCTTCCTCTATCCTCTCTTTCCACGCATTATTATATCTCTGATTTTTAATCCTTTAAAGTAGCATCCAATAGTTTCATCACAAAATTAAATTTGAATAACTGCAACATTATGAACTAATAGACTCCATAATATGGAAATCTGGGCTTACTAATTCTGGTGCATTTTCAGGTCATAACATCTCTTGAACTTGCAGCAGCCATTACCCAAGCAGTGAGTACTGTGTGACAGCTCTGCAGCGGCCAGTCACATGTCCTGTGGTTTGAGCTGAGAGGGAAATTCCATATTATATAGGGCTTTCCTTGGAAAGTTTGTAATATTATTTTATTATTTTATTATGTTTTAATTAATTTATTTATATATCATTTTTATCAAATCTAGACCCACGTCCCCCCATCCCCCACCCCACCAGAGCTCATGCATTCTGCCAAACATGCTTTTCATCTCTTTCTCAGTCTTTCTCAATATTCTCCATGTGGAAGTTGACTGTTTTGAGCAGAAGTTCGCTGTTTCAGTCAGTTCTTTGATGCAGTCCTTTCTGTTGTTGTTGTTGTTGTTGTTGTTGTTGTTGTTGTTGTTTCCAATATGCATCACTCCCAACTGCTTTGGACAAAAGCTCAAGGGGCCATGCACAAGAAATACTTACAACTAGGTAATTGGCACTAGTATCCACAGATGAAGGATACCATTCATCGTTTGTTTTTCTAGGACTGTGTTACTTCACTCAGCATGATGTCCTCTAGCTCCAGCCATTTTCCTGCAAAGCTCATGATGTCCTCTTTCTTTACTGCTGCATAGAATGCCATTATGTAGATGTACCACATTTTCTCTATTGACTCATCATTTGAGGGGCATTTGGGTTGGTTCCACCTCCTTGCTATTGTGAAGAGAGCTGAAATGAACATGGCCATGCATGTATCTCTGTGGTGGGGTGAGTCTTGTGGGTACACGCCCAGGAGTGGTATGGCTGGGTCAGGTGGCAAGTTCATTCCAAGTCTTCCAAGGGTTCTTCACACTGCTTTCTATAGTGGCAGCATTAGTTTACATTCCCTCCAGCAGTGGATGAGAGTTCCCCTTTCCCCACAACATCTCCAGCACTTGGTATCATTTGTTTTCTTGATCCTAGCCAGTCTTATTGGAGTAAGATGATATGTTAAAGTGGTTTTGATTTGCATTTCCTTACTGATTAGTGATGTTGAACACTTCTTAAGGTTTTTCTCAGCCATCTCTAATTCCTCACTTGTGAAGTCTCTGTTCAGCTCNTTCTTTGTTTTTTGAGTAGTTTATATATTCTGGAAATCAATGCTTTGTCAGATGTATCTGCAGTGAAGGTTTCCTCCCACTCTGTGGGATTTCTCTTCACTTCCTTGATTGTTTCTTTTGATGTACAGAAGCTTTTGAGTTTAATGAGGTCCCATTTGTCAATTGTCGACCTTAATTCTTGTGCAGCTGCTGTCTGATTTAGGAAGTCTTTTCCTATGCCTATGTCTTGTAGTCTGCTGCCCACTTTTTCTTCTATTGCCTTCAGAGTTTGGAGTTTCATGTTGAGGTCTTTGATCCATCTGGATTTGGCAAGAGGTAGGGGTTTAATTTCATTCTTCTACAAGTGGTGATCCAGTTTTGCCAACACCACTTGCTGAAGATGCTGTCCTTTCTCCATTGTGTCTTCTTGGCCCCCTTGTCAAATAAGAGATGACTGAGATTGTATGTGCTCAGGTTTGGATCTTCAGTTTTGTTCCATTGGTCAACAGGTCTGTTTTTGTGCCAGTACCAGGCTGTTTTTATAACTATAGCCCTGTAGCATAGTTTGAAGTCTGGTATAGAAATCCCCACTGTGTAGCTCTTTTCACTCAATGTTGTTTTGGCTATTCAGGGTCTTTTTTTTTTCCAAATGAAATTAAGGACTTTTTTTCCAAGCACGTGAAGAAACTCTTGGGGATTTTGATTGGGATTGCATTAAATCTATATAAGAGTTTCGGTAGAATGGACATTTTTTTTTTTTGGTCTTTTTGAGACAGGGTCTCCCTGTAGCCCCAGCTGTCCTGGAACTCCCTCTGTAGACCAGGCTGGCCTTGAACTCACAAAGATCCACCTGCCTCTGCCTCTCAAGTGCTAGGTTTAAAGGTCTGCGCATTTGGGGATCTCCTTTTATCTCTTTGCCAATGTCTAGTCTGAGTCCATATGGTCATATCGAAAACTTTGCATGGTCTCAATTCTTTAATATTTCTCATGTTTACTTTATAGACCCGATTTTTGTTTAGGTTCATTCCTAGGTATTTTATTGTTTTTGAGGCTATTGTGAGTGGGAAGGTCTCCTTGAATTCCTTCTCCAGTAACTTGTTATTGGTGTAAAGAAAGGCTACTGACTTTTTAAGGAAAATTTTGTATCCTGCCATTTTGCTGAAGCTGTTAATCATTTCCAGGAGTTTTCTGGTGGAGTTTTTTGCATCCCTTAAGTAAACAATCATAGCATCATCAAATAGGGATAGCTTGACTTCCTCTCTTCCAATTAGTACTTCTTTAATTTCCTTTGCTTGCCTCATTGCTCTAGCAAGAGTTTCAAGCACTATATTGGAGGAGTGGTGACAGGGGGGCAGCCTTGTTGAGTTCCTACCTTTAAAGGGAATGTTTCTGTCATTTCCGCATTTAGGATGATATTGGCTGTTGGTTTCCTGTATATGGCTTTGATTACATTGAGGAATGGTCCCTCCAATCCAATTCCTTCTAGGACTTTAAGCATGAAGGGATGCTGGATTTTGTCAAAGGCTTTTTCAGCCTCAATTGAGATGATGGTGTGTTTTTTGTTTTTCATTCCATTTATGTGTTTGATGATGTTTATTGATTTTCATATATTGATCCATCCCTACATCTCTGGTATGAATCCAACTTGGTCATGATGGATGATCTTCTTGATGTGGGTCTGTATGCGATTTTCCAGTATCCTGTTTAGAATTTTGGCATCTGTGTTCATTAGGGAGATGGGTCTATAATTCTCCTTTTTAGTTGTATCTTTGCCTGGTTTTAGTAACAGAGTGATGCTGGCTTCATAGAAGGAATTTGGAAGAATTCCCTCTGCATCCTTCTAAACAATTTCAGTAATAATGGTTGTAGGTCTTTTTGAAATGTTTTATAGAATTCTACCGTGAAACCATCTGGGCCTGGGATTTTTTTTTTTTTAATTTGGGAGGTTTCTTATTACATCTTCAATTTCTTCATGTATTATGGGTCTGTTTAAGCTGTCCATCTCTTCTTGGTTGAGCTTTGGTGATTCCCACGATTTCAGATATTCGTCGATTTCTTCTAGATTTTCAAACTTGGTAGAGTATAGGTTTTTAAAGTATTCCCATATGATTTTCTGGATCTTTTCCTTATCTGTTGTGATATTTCCCTTTTCATCATGGATTGTATTGATTTGGAGTTGTTCCTTCTTTGTTTTGGTTAACTGAGCTACAGGTCTGTCTATCTTGTTTATTCTTTCAAAGAACCAACTTTTGTTCATTGATTTTTTTTGTATTGTTTTCTTTGTTTCTTCATTGATTTCTGCTCTGATTTTTTATTTCTTCCTGTCTGTTGTGTTTAGGGTTCATCTGTTGTTGCCTCTCAAGTGCTTTTAGCTGCAGTGTTAGATTGTTCACTTGTGCTCTTTCTGTTTTTCTAATGTAGGCACCCTTACATTAGAAAAATTAAAAAAAAAAAAGGCTACAAACTTCCCTCTTAGGACTGCTTTTAAGGTATCCCCTACGTGTTTTCCTGTTGTATTGTCATTGTCATTCAGTTCCAGGAATGCTTTATTACTTTCTTTATCTCTTCCTTGACCCATTCATTATTCAAGAGTGTGTTGTTTAGTCTCCATGTGTTCTTGTAGATAGTAGGGCTTATCCTGGTGTTGATGTTGAGCTTTATTGCACTGAGGTCTGATAGAATGCATGAAATTATTTCAATCTTTTTGTATTTGTGGAGGTTTCTTCTGTGTCCCAGTATGTGGTCGATTTTGGAGAATGTTCCGTGGGGTGCTAAGTAGAAAGTGTATTCTCTGGTATTAGGGTGGAATATTTGGTAGATGTCTGTGAGGTCCATTTGGTGTATCATATCATTCAGTTCAGATGTCTCTCTGTTTATTCTTTGTCCTGTTGACCTATTCAAATGACCCAGTGGGTTATTAAAGTCTCCTACTATGAGTGCACTGGGGTTAGTGTGTGACTTGTGGTCCTGGAGAATTGTCTTTATAAAGTTTGGTGCACCAGAGTTTGGAGCATATATGTCATAATTGTGAAATCTTCTTGGTGAATTGTTCCTTTGATAAAAGAGTAATGGCCTTCTTTGTCTCTTCTGATTTCTTTTACTTTGAAGTCTATTTTGTCTGATATTAAAATAGCAACACCTGCTTTCTCTTTGGTACCATTTGCTTGGAATATTTTTTTCCATCCTTTCACTTTAAGGTGGTGTCTATCCTTGAAGGTAAGATGTGTTTCTTGTAGACAGCATATCGATGGATTCTGTTTTCTAATCCAATCTCCCAGTCTATGTCTTTTGATTGGGGAATTTAGTCCATTAATATTTAAGGTTATGACTGATAGGTTTCTGTTGCTTCCTTTTGCTTTATAGTCCATTTATGGTTTTGATTTATGTTTCTACTTCTGCAGTTATGCTATTATTGATTTCTCTTTCTAGGTGCCTGGGGATGGTTGCTCCTTTCTTCTGTCCTTTGAATTGCTTCAAGTATTCTCTAAAGGGTTGGTTTTCCAGACATGTATTCTTTCAACTTGTTTATGTCATGGATGGTTTTTCTCTCTCCTTCAATTATAGTTGACATTTTTGCTGGGTACAGTAATGTGGGTTGGCATCTATTGTCCTTTAACACTGGGAATGCTTTGCTCCATGTTCTTCTTGCTTTCATAGTTTGCATTGAGAAGTCAGTTTTAATTCTGATAAGTTTCCCCTTATAGGTCTCTTGTTTTTCTCTTGTGGCTTTAAGGATTTCATCTTTGTTGGGTGTCTAGCATTTTAACTATGATGTGACATGGAGAATTTCTTTTCTGATCTTGTCTGTTTGGAGTTCTATGTGCTTCTTGTATTGGTATTTGTTTGTCCTTTTTTAGTTTGGGGAAGTTTTCATCTATTATTCTGTTGAAGATCTGATCAATACCATTCTCTTGGGATTCTTCTCCTTCCTCTATTCCTGTGATGCAGAGGTTTGATCTTTTCATAGTGCCCCATAGTTCCTGGTTGTTCCACTTTTGTGTATTTTTAAATTTTTCATAATCTTTATTTGAGGTTTTTATTTGTTTTGTGTTATCTTCCAGGTCTGATATTCTTTGTTCTGCTTCCTCCATTCTGCTTCTGAGGCTTTTTCCCTTCCTTTCCTCTTGATTGGATGTGTTTGATTTCCTTTTTCATTTCCTCTTCTGATTTCTTCAGTATTTCTACTTCTTTTTGGAGCTTCTCAATCTCTTCCTGTAGCTCTTTGCTTCGCTGGTTGGTTTCCTTATCTTTTTCAGCGTGGGATCATTTCGGTGTTTCTACTTCCTTCCAGAGTTTGTCATTCTCTCTCTCTAGGTCCTTCTTGAGTTCTTCATTCTCTTTTCTTATTTCTTTGATTTGCTCATCATAATCTTGTAGTTCTTTAAGTATGTTCCCAATTGTGTTTATGATATCTGTGTCCTGGGCCATCCCCAGGGGGATCCCACTGTAGGAATCTTCCATAGAGTTGGTAGAGCTTAGTGCAGGATTATCCTGCCCTTTTCCTGTGTTGCCTCTTCTTCGTGTTCCTGGCATATGGGCTTCTCCTTGCCTGTATTCCAATGTGAGTCCTAAATGCCCCTTCACTGTGTTGAAGGCTTGCTTTTCTTGCCTCCTTCAGATGCCTGCGCTTGCTTCAGCTGGTCTCGGGATATCTCAGGTGTAATATTATTTTAAAAAGAAATATTAGTGCAATCATCAGTTCAATAATTTTATGTGAGATATATCAGATGGGAGGAAGGTAACTCAAAAATTGGAAGTAAAAACAAATACTGACCCAAATATTAGTGATATTTAAACAAGGCTACACTCAAGGGAGCTGAGCTAGTCTCAGGATATTCAGCTTGAGTCAGAGTTACCTGGGCTCTTTGGATGAAGACATTGAGACAAGGACCTAAGCTTGGGTACTTTGTTTAAGGGGTAAACCATACATATAAAAATGGAGAGGAAAGTCAGCAGGTAGAAATCCATGTAAAGGGATGAAAAGGTTAAAAACGGGCTGTAACACAGCAGGACGGCTCATTAAAGCTGAGAATTTTGACAGATCGTGTGTCTTACAATTAGATTTACCCCAAATGAAGGGAATTGGATCTGCTCTTGGTTCTGAGCATTTCAGTGTTCAATAATCATTGTTACTGCTGTATGAAGTAACAAAATTGGTTACCACAGTAAAAAATGAAGCTTTGAATGGCAGTGTTTACTGGGTAGAGGTGTTTACAGCAAGGATTGGGAAAGAGTGCCCGATGCAGTCAACAGTAGGAGCCCAAATGAGAAAGATTTTAGAAAAATAAAGAAAAATAAATAAATTTTATATGCTAGGAGTCTAAATGTATTGTTCTAATTTCTTTCTATTGCTAAGATACAACACTGTCCAAAAGCAATTTGGGGAGAAAAGGGTGCATTTCAATTTAACACTTGCAATTCATCATGGAAGGAAGTGAGGGGAGGAGCCGTGGCAGGAACCTGGAGGCAGGTACTGAAACAGAGACCACTGAGGCACTCTACTTTCTGACCTTCCTGCTCTCTGACCTTTGTTCAGCCTGTTTTTTTTTTTTTTTTCTTTTTCTTGTGATCTACCTGTTGCCCCAGCTGGCCTGGAACCTACTCTGTAGACCAGACTGGACTTGAACTCAGAGTGGTCTTCCTACCTCTGCCTCCCGAATGTTAGCCTGCTTTTTTATACCATCTAGGACCGCCTGTCTTGAGACCATGCCACCCACATTAGGCTAGGCCCACCCACATCACTCAACAATCAAGAAAATGTCTTAAAGACATTTTCACAAGTCCACAGGCTTAGAGGATATCCCCAAATTCAGGTTTCCTGTTCCGGGATGTGTCAAGATGACAGCTGAAGCTATTCAGCTTATGTATGAATGGAGGCAAAGGAATTCAAAACAAGTGCTCATGTCATATGCCATCCTATACTGCATAGATAAATATTAACTGAGCACTTCATATAGCACTATGTGATGACCAACCAGAGACAGTAGCTCAGGGTGGGGTGGGGTTTATCAGTGAGTAGATAAAATCAGAAGTGGTTAGATTCTTTTTGCAGTACCCTGAAAACAATTCTAAATATCTTCTCACAACAAAACA
Organism: Rhizomys pruinosus; assembly: GCA_009823505.1. Classification (NCBI taxonomy): domain Eukaryota; kingdom Metazoa; phylum Chordata; class Mammalia; order Rodentia; family Spalacidae; genus Rhizomys; species Rhizomys pruinosus. The sequence continues at coordinate 5,894,104 of VZQC01003012.1, read as the reverse complement.
CAGGAAACATAGGTTTATGTAAATAGGGTGGGTTGAGAACAATATTTCAGAATCATTTATTGACACCTGTGAACCCATTTACTCATTTGTTGAAACATTAATTTTCTACTCCCTGTGTTCTAGATCCTGAGGAAAAATAAAGCTGACTGTGAAGGAAGACTTGACATGCAGACAGATCACAGCAAACCTGATGGAGTAAGTGTCCACAAGAAAACACTGTAGCACAAATAAGAGACATTTTTTTTTTCATTACAGGAGAAACTAATCCAGAGAGTGTGGAGTTGTTTTGATACAACAGTTGAGATTCTGGACTTCCTCAAACAGCAAAACAGCATTTGGAACTAGGAGAGAGGTATGTGACAGGTAATGTTGATAGCCTACAGAAGTAGTCTTAATGACAAAGTCCTGGTTTGTTGGGAGGTTCTATGTAGCCAGCTGAAGGAATGAAACTGTAACACCTTTATGTCAATCACAAAAGGCCTGTCCTCTGTCACTGTAATGGCTCTGGCCCCAAGCAAGGCTTGAGGAACCCATATGGCCTAGTTATGACTATTTCATTCATAGAAATAATTGATAGGTAGCAATACTCCCCCCCAAAGAATTAACATTTTGCATTTCTCTGTCTATATTTATATATTTAAGTAAAGTCCAGGTATATGATATTTAGAACTAGCATGGTAAAATGCACCCTAAACATCATAATAAAAACTCCCAAATATCTGTGGCACTATTAACTAGTGTCAACCCTCCCCCCTTATCTACCCATCTTTTCTACTACTAATTAAATATCCATATATACTAGGGACTATGTTCATTCATGTATTTTATATTTTTAAAGAAATATTTGATTTTTTTGTATTTTATGTCTACATATGTATTGCCTGGATGTATGGAGGTCCACCTGTGTTGTACAATGTCCAGAGAGGTCAAAAGAGTATGTTGGAGTCCCCAGGAACTGGAGTAATGGACAGTTGTTAGCTAGGACCAAAACCAAGGTCTTCCACAAGACCAGCCAGCACCCTTAAGCCCTCAGCCATCTCTTCAGTCCTCATCCCTGTATTTAAATATTTAAAAATCTACAATAAGAGAAAGAGTAGGCAGTATGGCAGGAATAGCAAGCAGTCTCAGGGAAAAAAATGCTTCAGTGCTGTGTTTAAACTATATTTTATGTTGGTATGATCAACAAATAAAATGAATAAGATCCAATCACTCAGATTTACAATATGATAGAATTTGGAACACATGTGAATTCAGTACAGCAGTGTGACTTAAAGACTAGCAAAAGAGAAATAGACTTAAGAAATAAAAAGGCACAGGAACATGGTGTTGAAATTTTACAGACTACACTGTAAACGTATTACTTGAGACACATTTTGTCTGTGGTACAAAGGGTTAAAATAGGAGCTATTATAGTACATAAAAATGCAGACAGGAATATTCCAATTGAGGACAAGTTGGAATTTGAAAAAAAAAGAGAAAAGAATATTGAAATAAAGCCAGATCCAAATAAGAAAAAAATATGAAATGCTAATTATTTAACCATCCAATGATAGCACATCCATGTTAATATATAATAACATACATGTATAATTCATTTATATAACTTGGGAAGGAATAAATATGTAAAGTCTGTGTGACCATATACCAGATAAAATAAAAAAGCCTGCAGTCTTCTTAGTCTAGTTGTGTAGAGTTGATCAATAAAATTTTGGGTGAAAGTAACATTTTATCAATCACCAAATATGGTGTGAGGTAGAAACAGCAAGCTCATTTTAGTGTCTTGGCCTGCAGTTCACTCCTCGCTCATGCAAATTATCCAATATTACTTGTAGGAGAGGTTCTTCCAATGTGTGCAGACCACTAAAGGCCAAGATGAACAGAAAATCCATCTGATACACTCCTAATCAAACCACCAAAGTGACAATGGAATGCATTCACTGTCTGTGGTAATTACTCTATGGTTGATAAAATAGGCATGTTATAAAATAAAACATACATATCTAATGGAAACACATTTAACGTGGTGATTGGAAGTCATTTAAGGGAAGTGACTGTCATGATGACACAATACAGTAGATATTAGTCAAAGATTTTTCCTTATTATGTCAAAAATATTAATGCATTTCCCTAATCAATATTGGTATTTTATGTTAAAGGGACACCTGAGATCAGAGACATATTTTTACATTGAATATCAATTTTTAGAATCATTTCCATAAAGGAAATAAAACTGAAAAAAAATTGAACACTCTACCTCAATATACTTAGCTGTGAACTTATTTGATTAAATAGTTTGTCCCAGTAAATATTGTAAAGAACCATAATAAGAAACAGCTAATTCAAAAAGAAGAAAGTCATCTTCAACAATCATTTTTCTTTCTATATCTAGCTTATTTTTAAATATGATTTAATTAATTACTTAATTTCATTTCATATGTATGAGTTTTTCACAGCATGCATGTCAGTGTACCCATGACATACAATACTTCAGTAGAAGCCAGGAGATGAAGTTACAGATGGCTTTTAGCTATGAAGTTGGTGTTGGAACTGACCCTTGGTGCTCTGCAAGAGTAGTCAGAGCTTTTAATCACTAAGCCATCTCTCCAGACTCTCTAAATCTCATTTCTCACCCTTACTAAACTGTTGTCCAAGCTATTTATAAATTTTTGGTTGAGTGAGAGTATACGATCTAAGTTTTGTATAGAATAAACCATGTAATCATTCTTACATTTTGAGTGAGTCACTTCAAGTTACACTTAGGAGCAAATGGAGCATAAGATACTTCAAATAAAGAAAAGAGTAGCTTTCTGGAGAAACCTACTTTTAAATTAGAAAGAAATCAAACAATAGCCAATAAAATGTCCTTAGGAATTCACTTCAAATTAGAGAACCAAAGAATAGAATGCCTAGTAGCCAATTAGATAAAAGGTGAAAAGCATAATGTCTAAATGAGAAATAGAAATTTAAAAGGATAGTTTATGAATGCACATAATTGAATACACATGTATGAACACACACATGCACACACAAACACACACACAGAGTCATTGTTTTTATCAGGAAAATTTCTAAGCCAATGAACAGAGATATCACTCACATTAGAAGCAGTGGAAATGTTTTGTCTGAAACAGTTAAGAGCAAACTGACCACAGAACTATTTTAGATCACCCAGCACACCTTTGGTATCATTCCTATGAAATTATTCTTCAGAGTCAACATCATTATGGTCCCTAATACTTAGTCATCTATTTCAAATAGAAGGATGTTTTCTTCATTTCCTCACTGTTGGAAAATATCCTATGAATATAAATGGAAGGGTTGACTTTCCATGAGGAACAGCATTTACAACAGGGCAGTATTAGAAAGCCCGGAATACAAGGTGACTGATAAATAACTGATTGGGTTAGAAGAGAGTTAGATGCAGAGGTTGGAAAGGGAAGAACTGCTCCCTTAATTTATTCCAGACACTCAGTGGACTTGTTTATAAAGCCATGCTCATAAGCAAATTGAATAAATAAAAGTGTTTGATTTAATTTCATCAGTACAACTGTCCAACCTGGATATAGCTATTGGGAAATTAGAACCACTCAGCCAGAATATTCACATTGATCAACATCATTAAGGGATGTCTCACTGCAGAAGTCCAATTTCACCATAGGTAAAAAAATAAATAAACTTCCCTATGTTAAAAAAATAATTGAGATTTTGTACATTTCATACAACAGTTCTTAATGAAATTTAGACACCCTCCCCAAACCATGCCCCTACATGTCCACCCCCACAGCTGGTTGGAGCTCATGCATTCCACCACACATGTTCAATCCTATCCCATCAAACACATGTACACAGATGTCCTGTAGTGAAAGCTCTTCCACTAGAGTCTAGTCGGTCTTTTAGAGATCCTACGTCAGGTCACCTCTTCCTCACCCAGTACTTATCAGGCTCCAGCCATTCCCATTTACTTAGCTTCACTCTGGGACTTTGTCTGACTGAGTTGGCATAGATTTGTACTCACTCTACATTGTGGGAAGCGCACATGTGCAACCTCCCAGTGGCCTCAAAACCTCTGTTTTTCCCCATCTGGCATTGAAGTTTTGGAGGATTCTTGGAGAGACATGAGTCTTCATTCCATATTGGAAGGTTAAAAAAGCTGTGTCTCATGTCTTTCAAGAGTGGCAAAAGCAGTGGCAGCCACAGAGTAGATGCACTTGCCAGTAAGAATTAAACACAGGCCAAACAGTGCTCTCTCTTTTTTCTTTTGTTTCTTTTTATATTTGAGGTACAATTTCTCTGGTCTTACTATTTCTGGTTTTACTTTCCTTTTGGATGCTTAAGGCCACGCAGTTAGCCCAGATTAACCAAAGCTTTTGTTTTCTTGAGGTTAATTGAGGATCTGGTCCTCAGGGGTCTCTTGGTTTTTTGTTTTTTTTTTGGGGGGGGGGGGGAAGGCAGGAGCCCCTGGCTCCTTTCAGCTTTTCATTTACCAGTTCTATCTGTTGGCTTATAAAAAGACACGAACCCCAAATAAAAAGTCACATGAGGCTTAAGTCACTCCAGGAACATGGTTTACTTTCATGTGGGATTGGCAGAGCCGGCTGCCTGCAGACACGTGGTGAAACAAAGGCAGCAGGGCAGGGGGCAAGATGGCGACTGGGGCCCTCCCATTTATAGCCATGGGGTCGGGCCTCAGGTACAAAGGAAGAGGTCAGGAGATTGATAGCCTCTGGAGGAAGTGGACATCTGTGCGCCTCTTGGGATTCTGGGAAGCACAGACCTAACATTCCAGCCTTTTGCTTATGATAAGGAAATGGACACTGTTCTCTCTTCTGTATCTGCTTCCAAGCTGATTGGGGGGAAGGAAGTCTTAGGGGAACAGCTGTCAGACTGGAGAGTTAGAAACTGGTTTCCCACTTTGGCTGCTCTGGGTGCTCTGCCAAGTGGTTTTGGTCCAGATCGATAGTGGCCAGTGCTTAGTGGACATTTTCTCTGCAACTGAAAAGACAAGCTGGTTGAGTCTTATATGAGTATACCAGTGCAGGGACTTCGCAGTACCAACAGGGGGTTACCGTGTGCATTAGCAATTGTAGGGTCCCTGTCTAGGGTCTGCAGAGGGAGAGAGGATTTAGAGAAAGGGAAATGTGCTTTCCATACTCCTGGTAAGGCAAACTCAGGAAAACTATGGGTATGATGAACTCTCAAAACACTAAAAATGAATTTCACATGATATGGTTATACTACTCCATGGCATATACTCAAAGGACTCATCCTACACTAGAGATTCCTGTACATCTATGCTTTTTCTGGTCTTTTCACAACAGACAAGTAATGAAAACAATCTAAATGTCCTTCAACTAGCAAATGGATGCTCATTGTACATTTACACAATACCTTTCTACTCAGCAATAAGAAAGATGAAATTGTGAAATTTTCAGGTAAATGAATGGAACTAGAGAGTTTTATAGTAAATGAAGTAACACAGATGTAGAAAAGCAAGTGATGTATGTTCTCCCTCACTTACAGATCACAGCACCAATCTGTTATGTTTGTATATATCCTGATGTAACACCAGGACACAAGACAGTGGGAACACAGAAGTAAAGGAAAAGAAAGAGCGTAAAGATGGGGACAATAGAAAACAGATTAACAGATGTGGGTTGGGAAAAAAGGGAGCGTTTGGCTGGAAAGGGAGGAGGGAGGGATATGCAGGGGACCGTGGTGTTTGGGAATGAGGGGATATAACAGAGGGAGCATGGTGGGTCTCATGGTGGTGTTTGAACTGGGGAAAGAGGATGGAGGTTGGACAGGGGCAGAGGAAGGAGAGGTTAAGGGAACTTGGAGGGTAGGCAAGCCAGAGTGTGATGTGTTGGCTTGGCAACCTTCTGAGAAATGAACCTACTGTGTCTGAACATTAGTGCATGTGTATACATGGGGCTGTAGGACAATGAGAAAAGTGCAAGACAGGAAAGTTCTCCCATCTTGTGTTTGGTCAAGGTAGTCTAAGAGATTCCCAATAAAAAGATTATTGACAAATTGCCTGGCTATCTCCTAGAATTGGAAGATAAAACTCTACGTCTAAAGACAGGACATACTTAGGACCCAGGACCTGGATAATCCAGCAGAAACTGACCAGAAAGGGAAGGTTTGTACCTAAAGTTTAGCTCTTGTAGTTCTAGAGGATACTATATATGCTGCTGAGGGAGAAAGTCAACGAAAAATATCTTTGACAGGGGATTTGAGGCTATTTAGAGTTAGAGTTATTATTGAAAGATTTGTGTTTATTAATCTTATTTTAACTTGTTTCTGTTTAGGGTCCTACTGTGTGTATCCATTATTATATCATTTTTGTTCTTTCTGTAGCTTCTTGAGTATGCTCATTCCTATCTTTGTTCCTTTGTATTGCTTCAAGTATTCTCTGTAGGGCTTGTTTGGTGGATATGAATTCTTGCAGCCTACTTGTGTCATGGAAGATTTTACATTCCACTTTGAGAATGATAGATACTTTTTCTGAATAAAGTATTCTGGGTTGCCACCTATGGTCATTTAGAACTAGGAATACTTTGGTCTAGGCTCTTCCAACTTTAGTAATTGCACTGAAAAGTCAACTGTAATCCTAATGGGTTTTCTTTTATTTGCAATTTGCTTTTTGCCAGCACCTTTTTTTAACTTTTATTTATTTTTATGTGTATGTATGTACTGTCTGCATGTAGATTTGTGCACCCATGTTATGCAATGCCCCAGAGGTCAGTAGAGGGTGTTGGATTCCACTGGAACATGGAGTTCTCCTAGAATAGGGGTTACAAACAGTTCTAAGCCTTCATGTGGGTGCTGGGGATTGAACCCAGGTCCTCTGCAAGAGCAGTCGGCACTCTTAACCACTACGCCATCTCTCCAGCCCCTTCCAGCATCTTTTAATACCCTATCTTTATTCTGTACATTTAATGTTTTTAGTATAATATATTGTGGAGAGTTTCAGTTCTGGTCCTGACTAATTGGTGTTCTATGTGCTTCCTGAATCTGTATAGGTATGATTTTCCTTAATTTAGGGAGGTGTTCCTCTATAATCTTGATGAGTATCTGGTCAATGCCATTGGCCTGAGATTTTTCTCCTTCTTGCATGGCTACAATTTGGTCTTTTTATCTTGTCCCACATTTCCTGCACATTCCATTCCTGTGTTTCTTAAAAACAATTACATAGTCTTTGCTTAAGGAATCTAGACCATCAGCTTTGTCATCCAGTCTTGATATTCTCTCTTCCATTTCATTCATTCTACTTGTAAGAGTTTCTCCTATTTTTGCCAGTTGGCTTACTGAATTTTTTTTCAACTGCATGTTCATTTCAGTTTGAGTTTTCTTCAATATTTGTACTTCCTTTCTGAATTCACTTTTCAAGTCCTGGATTGATTTTGTTATTTCATTCAGCAGCATATTTTGATTTTCTTGAGATTCTGAGACAACTTTATGCCTCTTTTCTGAGTCATTTACACTGCTTTTTTTTTTTTTTTTTCTAAGTTCTTTGATAATGTTTATGTTTGTTCTTTTAAATTCTGCATTGGGATTCCACAAAGTGGTTCTCATTGTAGTGCACTTCTGTAGGACTTTAGGTTTTACTGGAGACATATTCTCTTGTTTTGTTTTGTTTTGTTCCATATTATTTGTGTCTGGGCACTGCCATTTGGGGATATGGATTTTGTTTTGTTGGTTGTGTGTCCAGTAGGAAATTCTATTCTACCTGCATTTATTTGAATTTTGATGCTGTTTATAATGTTTATGCAGCTCGGTTAGTTTTTGCTCAGGTATGAGAAGTTAGTTGGCATGTGCTTTAGGTTCTTGTAGGGTAGTAAGCTGGTCTGGGTGGTTAGTCAATCAGTGTAGTAGGCAGAGTATTCAATATAGGAGGAGGGCAGGTCTGTGTTAGGCAGCTCAGGAGTCCAAGGGAAGGTTAGGGTGGGGACCACCTGTGGAGGGTCTTAACAAACTAGGCCAGAGGGTTTAGCTAGTCTGTGTTAAGAAGCTAGTCTAGAGATCTGAGGCAGAGGAGGAGTGAGCCTGAGCCTAAGGCTAGCAGAGGGACAAAATAGACCTGCCCTAGTTTGTGCATGTGAAACCTGATGAGTATTTGTGATACTGTTCTGTTTCTTCAATGTGCAGGGTGATACATTTAAGGCATATGATTGGAAGAGTTCATGATATTTTAAACTCTCTAAGAACAGTGATGAATGTCTTTCAGACATGTATGCATTTTAAACTCTCTAAGAACAGTGATGAATGTCTTTCAGACATGTATGTATTTTAAACTCTCTAAGAACAGTGATGTCTTTCAGACATGTATGCATTTTTCTCACCAGCCCTGGTCTTCATTTTTGTTAGCAGCTAAATATTAATTTATCTGAGAATTAAACATAAAAATCTGATAATAAAGGTTTGAAATTTCTTCAGACTTGATAGCTGATGCCTTCAGATGACACTTTTAAAAAGGAAATGTCTTTATGTTTCAGGTCTATTTACTTAAATGCCACCTTCATACACAGAACAATCGAAGATAATCTAAAGAAAGTGAAGCCAGGGGCTGGAGAGATAGCCTAGCGGTTAAGAGCACTGACTGCTCTTGCAGAGGACCTGGGTTCAATCCCCAGCACCCACATGGCAGCTAAGAACCATCTGTAACTCCAGTTCCAGGGGAATCCAGCACCCTCTTCTCATTGCACGACACTGGTGCACAAACCCTACAACAGACAGTACATTCAATACACATACAAAAATAAATAAAATTAAAAAAAAAAGAAAGTGAAGCCAACAGAGTAAGCAAACCAAGAAAATATTCTTTTTAAATTATAGGGGTTTGCAACTTGTCACAAACTAAAAGTAAAAGGTAAATGACATTTCCTTCTGTTCTTTGGATCCAGGTTGTTTATCCCACAATTTGAAATCTACCATGGATTGCACAACATTATATTGACAACATACTTATTATGATCATAGTGTTTGAAAACAAGTGATGCTGTTGTGTATAAAGCAACTCCAGGATACAAGAGACAATAAGTGGTTGTAGCTCATGATACTAGAGAAGTATAAAAACCGTTTCTCCTATTGTGGGTGAGGAAAAAAAGCAAAAGTGAAAAGGGAGGTCAGTAGCTATCAGCTGAAACCCAATCCTCAAAGGCTGACATTTCTAAATATACACTTTGCCATTTCCCAAGCAATATGAGGTTGGAAAATGAGATGCTTGAGCTCAGAGAATAAGTAAGTGTGGCTTCTGTGGGCTCCACACAGTACAAGGTAAACGCAGTGTCTAAAGACAGAGCCATGTTTTCTCAGGCTGAGAAATGCTGGTGGTACTTAGGCAAGGCAAGAGAACTGGGTTTGCCTTTTATATATTTTTCATTTATGTCATCAAGCTGGTAGAGACTATGGTGGGAGGTGAAGTGAAGGAGGCAAACACATCTTTTAATCTCTCAAAGCCTTGTCCAAGATGTCATAAAAGCTTGTTAGAAATGGAGAGTACGGAAATGTGTCAGGATCTAAGAAAAGCAAGTAAGGAAGAGACTCTTTTTGGAAAGCTACTACAGTAATCAGTAATCTGACATCTGGCAAGGAGACACATCTGCAGGGGCAACTGAGAAGAGTAATTGAACTTTGATTTCTGCATTTCACTGAGTAGTTATGTTTAGCACCTACATTTTAAACACAGGACCATTTTGGAAATGTTCTCTTCTCTAACAGGCTGTTTCACTGAGATACAGGAAACATCTGGAACTAGATCAAGTCTATTTAATAGCTTCCCAGACAAATGACATTTGTGTGTTTTGTTAAAGAACTATAGTGGGTGGTTAAGACTCATTTGAGGGTTCCCTTAAAAGTATGTGGCTGTGGCAGCATTTCTCAGAATCTGAAACATGAAAAAAGCTACCTCTTAATTCATGTCAGGCAAGGAAACAATATCTTAAATCCAGTACCTACAATAAAGTATGATTCTATTTAAAAGTTTACTTTCAAAATGTTAGAGTTATTAAAAGAATTATTTATAATTCATGAAATTTTGAGAAACATCTCTGTTAATTAAACTATTAGTTTGGTCTTGATTTCAGTTATTCTAACTCAAATAGAATCAGAAACCAAAATAACTTCCTTCAAATAAAAATTTTGCTTAAAAATTTTTCTGATGACTCACTTGGACTACCCAGGCTGTGTCATGGAACCCAGTACAGGAAGATCAAGACAGGACACACACTTGCTGGACCTCATTTGGGTGACCATGTGGGGGAGAGACCCCAGTGTGGAGCACAGGGGCAGGATTGATGGTTGTTTGGGCTTGCCAAGGAGGAGCCTTCAAGCACTTCCTTGGGGAAAACATGACATCTTTTAGCAAAAAAATAAAAAAGTTTCTGTAAGAAAAATTTGTTGGCTTATCAACAGATTCTCAAATACCGTAAGAGTATCTTTTAGACACAATTTGAGAAGGTATAATTGATTAGGCTTCCCTACAAGCGATGGCAGAACACATACACTCACAGGGCCCCCACAGTGGTCTTTCCTTCCCAACATGGCCAGCTGTACTCCTGACATGAATTCTATGCTCTAGGCCCAGGATGGTGAAATAGCAAGAGAGCCCCCACCCCATGTGGCAGGCATTTTATATGCCCCGGCAGCCTGAGTCCCAAAGTCCCAGAGTTCTGTGCCAACACCAGCATCACCCTTAGCTCTTGCCTCTAATAAGCTAGACTCCAATGGCAGCTTGTCTGGTGATAAGTCTGTTTAAGAGAAAATACATTTGATCCTGAGTCCCAAAGTCCCAGAGTTCTGTGCCAACACCAGCATCACCCTTAGCTCTTGCCTCTAATAAGCTAGACTCCAATGGCAGCTTGTCTGGTGATAAGTCTGTTTAAGAGAAAATACATTTGATCCTACAAGTGCTCTAGTTTATGTTCAATTGCTGTGGCAAAAACTCTCTGACCAATAGGAACAGGTTTCATTGGTTCACATTTTCTGGGTCACAGTTCATCACAGAGAGAGCCCAAGGTAGAAACTCAGGACAGGAAACAAAGCACAAACCATGCTGCCCTGGTCCATGCTCAGCCTGCTTTCTTATACAATACACAACAACCTGCCCAGGGGTGTCACTGCCCAACATGGGCTGGGCCCTCCCAAATCACACAATAATAAAAAAAAAAATCCCCACAAACATAGCCACAGGGCAATCCAATGTAAGTAATTCTGCAGTTGAGGCTCCCTCAGCCCAGGAATGTCAGTTTGATACTAAAGCTATCTAGCACACCAACTCACTAGGGAGAATGATTATGCTCACGGCATATTAATGGAACTTTCCATTGTGAATTGTATGTAAAAAATTCCAATGTTATGAGCATGGGCATGTGTGTGTGTGTGTGTGTGTGTGTGTCTAGTTTTTGTGGGTAATTTTTAACATGCATTGTCAACCTGACTGAATTTCGAATCACTCAGAGCACAATTATCTGGGAGTATCTGTGAAGGTGTTTCTACAGTGGTTTAAAAGGAAAAAAAAAAAGACTTAGCTTATTGTGGTCAGCAGCATCCATGGGCTCTGGTCCTGGACAGAAGAAAGCGACAAAAAGGAGAATTCAGGTGAGTATATGCATTATCTGTTTGTGCTTCCTGGCTTGGGTACACAGTGACCAATTGCCTGTTATCACTAGTGTCATGTCTAGAACTGCCCTCATCACCACTTCTTCGCCTTGATGATGAACTATACCTTCAAACTGTCATACAGATTGAAATCTGCAGGGCTAAAGAGATGGCTCACTGGTTAAGAGCACTGGCTGCTCTGGCAGAGGACTTCTCTGTCTCAGCACCCACTGTGCAGCAGCTAACACCTGTTCACAGCTCTAGTTCCAGGAGTCCGATGCCTTCTTCTGACATCTGCAGGAGTTTCAGGCATGGGTGCACTTAGATGCATGCAGGCAATTAGCTCATACACATATAATAAAAGTAATAGATAAAAGATTTAAAGAATAAACTGTGCCTTCCTTACATTGCTTCTCATCAGGTACTTGTTCACAGTGAGGCAGTTACTACACACAATGAGTGTTGAAGGGTCAGCTTTCTTTACAAAAACAGAAACAAACTCTTGCAAGAAGCATTCCCAAAGTGAGGTGTTAGATGAGTACATTCAGAGAAAAATTTCTAAAGACCTACATGTGAAACAGAATATGTGTTTTATTGTAGGTTATACCATCTACAAATGTAGACTCATATTTGCTAGGTATCTTTATTGAGTAAAGAGTGATTCATTCACAAAACTTTAAGAAGTAAGTAATTTTAAGTAAGCAGGTTCATTAATTGGTTTATTCTATGTAGCAATGAAACATCAATAAAGGTGACAAAAATATTAATAACTAAACTTCATCAAATACAGTTAAATATGGTATATGTGCTTGGTCTAAAAAATAAAATATCTTAATACAACCATATGATTTTACAGTGTACTAATTAATACTCAGGTAAAATATACAGGTAAGCTGGGCGTGGTGGTGCACGCCTTTAATTCTAGCACTTGGGAGGCAGAGGCAGGTGGATCATTGTGAGTTCAAGGCCAGCCTGGTCTACAGAGTGAGTTCCAGGACAGCTGGGGCTACAGAAAGACCCTGTCTCGAAAAGACCAAAAAATATACAGATAAAATATGATATTTGAATAGATGTGTGTTTGCTTGTAAAGAATATATATGATACTAGTCTTTTTTCTTTCTTTTTTTTTTTTTTTGGGTCTTTTTGAGACAAGGTCTCCCTGTAGCCCAGCTTACCTGGAACTCACTCTGTAGACCAGGCTGGACTTGAACTCATAGAGATCCACCTGCCTCTGCCTCTGCCTCCTGAGTGCTGGGATTAAAGGCATGTGCCACCATGCCTGGCTATACTTGCTTCTTTATTTGATTATTTTATGTCTATTGAGAGACATATGTAATAGTTTCTGATCTAGGTTAGCAACGTAATAAATGCCTCTTTCTCCTAAATAATGAAAGAATTTTATTATAGAAATTAAATTTCATGTATGTATGAAAAGTCCATAAAAAGCTCAATACTTTGAATGCCAACTCAAAATTAAATTTTAAAAAAGAAAATGTGTTCATGCTCTATGAAAGCTGCTTTTTACAAATACATCTCTTATTGAATAGGAGAGAGAATATTCTCAGGGATCTTTAAGACTACCTTTCAAAAAGAAAGAAAAGCCAAAGATTATAAAAATACATAATATCAAATAATAACTGAAGACAAAAGTGACTTTCTAGAAACCTTGGAACTTTCATTGAACTTCCCAGGCTCTCAAAGCTGTGATCCTGAGCAAAGGGGATTTGCCCATGAAGCATGCAGAGGCACATGAGAAAGTGTAGAGGAGCGGTAACAGAGAAAGTGGCCCTGGGGCAAACCCACAGTCACCCCACCCTAGTGGCTAAATTGGTTTGTGGCACTGTCATAACTCCAGGGCTTGTTAGGGTTTCATTGATTACTGTTGTACGATTACACAGAGTGATGCAATCAGTATTGTGGTTTTTAAGGTTTAAACCAGCACAGAGTTGTATACCACCCTTCCTCCTTTCAGGGAGAAATCAAGTCAGTTAAGTCAGTAGCAGCAAAGAATGGACACAATGTAACTGAGAGATGAGATTTTTCATTCCACAAATTTTACAGATTACACTATATTGAATGAAAAATTATTAGGACAGAGATTACATCGCTACAGGATTTCAATGAGCTTTATATTTTATGCTTCCCCTTGATCCCTATCAGATTAGTTTTAAATGTCTCTGGTTATTCTTGTCCATTTAACTAACTGACCAGTACACTTGATGAAATAATTCCCAGCATCAGGTGCTCGGTATTCTCATTCATTCAGTAAGAAATTACAAAGAGCTCAGCCTGCAGTCTGTGTCATATACCACAAAGCTCATGGAACAAATATCTGTGAAGTAGAAAGCTATGTTTCTGTTGTTATATTAATACTATTTTTATTCCTTTAAGAATTTCATAAAATGCATTTTGATCACATTCCAACGCCCTCTTCTATTTCTTCACAGATCTACCTCTATCCCTCTAATCCCCCAAATCTTCCAGTCCAAGCTCTATAGTTCAATTTGTGTTCCCCAAATTTTCTTGGGTGTAGGTTTATTTTCTTTTCTTTTCTTTTCTTTTTTTTTATTTATTTCTGTATGTGTATCAATGTACTGTCTGCATGCAGGTCTGTGCACCCGTGTCGTGCAATGCCGCAGAGGTCAGAAGAGGGTGTCGGATTCCCCTGGAACTGGAGTTCTCCCGGAATTGGAGTTTCAGACGGCTCTCGGCCGCCATGTGGGCGCTGGGGATCCATCTACTCAGCATCCCCTTTTAAGAATAGGGATTCCCCCTCACACTGCAACAGCCATGGACAGCCAATGGCTGGTGTTTTGGCTTAAGCTTTCATAGGTCTTACATATGCTGTCACATCCATTGTGGCTTCGTGTGAGCAGCTCTCCTGTTTATGTGTGCAAAACTGTTCTGTTTGTATTCATGCACCACCTCTAACTAATATGTCTTCCTCTTTTTCAGAGAAACTCCATGAGCATATGAGGGAGGGGTACAAGTTAGACATACCACTTAAGGCTGAGCACTCAGCAGCTCTTATTTAATGTATGTTGAGCAGTTGGCAAGTTTCTGTCAGTAGCTATCAATAACTGGCCTGGCAAGATATGCCCAATGGGACAATAGTAGCAAGAAAGCTGCAGAAATACCTGTCACTTTCTCATTGGATTTAAGGCTCACTTGGTAAGAGGGAACCCATACCTGGCGCTATTATTTGTTGTCTAGACAAGACACAGGCCATAGTGGAAAACTTACTGCTATTATTCTAATAAGTAGACATAGTCTTATCTACTCCTAATGATTTACAATTATAGCCATAAATTTGTGCTTCCTGTAACTCTCATGGAAAACACATGGCTTTATTCTCAAAGAATGCTGATACCGCTCTTTGATAGTAAGAAAGGGACAAAAATGAAGTAAAAGGTTCAAGGTCTAAATCAGATCTACTAGGTTCAAATTTTGTCAGCTTAATTATGAGATGAGAAATTTGGGGTAAAAAAATGAGCCCTTTCTTGTATCCTGCCAATCCGGAGACTGCATAAGAAGCATCCTACATGTGTATACAAGGCCTGTTGATCTGTAGATTAAAGAAGACTGACAGTGAATTTTCAAAAAGAAGCAGCTTACGACTTCATCATTCCTGGTTGCAGGCCTAGTCTAGATACTACAGAGATACGCAGAAGAAATACAGGTACAGATGGCAGAATGTTTATTCAAGGCACAAGAACAATAGCTTCTTGCAAATATTGACTGCTCACTTTTCTGTGGTTACTCCTCAAGGTACTTTCTGGAAATTAAACTGTTAAATGTTTACAATATGACTCTGGTAGAATGTTTCATCATTTTAAATATTTATAGAGACTGTAGAAAATGAAATGACTTAATGTCAGAGATATCTGAAGGTAGGACTATAACCTAGATGCAGAAAATAGAGCACATGCACTCAGCCAGATTCTTTGTTTATCATTGCAAATAAAATAAACATAGCTTGGTTAAAAATGAACACACTACCATTTTTTTTTTTACTGGAGATGTTAGACAATGAATTAAATTGAGTCACTTTCTTCACACAGTTCTGAAACTGCTAGTCTCAAAACCAAGATCAGGAAAGTCATAACCAGGAATTAATAAAGCATGGGATGACAGGAGGGCAAGTTCACACCTAAACTCTCTTGGTCACTCTGTCACAAACAGAGAAGTGACTTTTATAAATGAATCTTATTATTAAGCTAAGCAGGTGCTTTATATTTATCCAAATCTGTTGGCATCTAGAAAGAAGATAGAGCAAATTCTCCAAAGGTCTTCAGTTTAGACCAGGCGAACCTCAGATGGGGCACAGACGCGTGCGGGAATGGAAAGGGCATTAATCCATTTGATGGCCAACTGTTTCCTAGCTCGGACAGAGAAAGAAATCATTAATTCTCACTCTAGCATTTCTTCAAATATGTGTATTCAGTCCTCCATGTGGCCCTTTCTGAAGACCATGTTATCATAAATGCAGCCCAAATTCACACTAACACTTTTCATTTCTTTTCTACAAGCCCTTGGAAGAAGAATAATTCAATTCTTACTAGAACGGAAATTATTATATTTTATCCACATTTTTCTTTAAATCAAAATTGAGTAAAGGGGGAATTTTTCCAGAAAATAAATTCTACGAATTGGAGGAAAGCTAAGTTTTAAGCACATGAACTCTATATCATGTGGAAAAAAAATGTGATTTAGAATATTGAATTTACGGTTCTGATGCCAAGAACATGTGTGTGCATGCAGGAGTGCATGCTTTTATTTTTTCCTCTTTTTTATTGATGATTTGTGTATTTCATACATTATCTTTCAGTCCAATTTAGACACATTCCCCTCTCCCTGCCCCCCACTCCACCCCAGTTCATGCTTTAACCTCGGCCATGTGTATGATTCAGATTGCCTTCTAACCCAGGGGCTTCTGCACATGCGCTATAAGGTCATCCCGTTGCTTTTCTGACACTTTATAAACTGCGTAATGACATGGGATATGGCTAAGACTTGGCCATTCCAGGAACAATGATGCACTGCTCAGAGCAGTGCATTGTCTATGCTGAGTCAGGCTCAACAAATTCATGGGCAGTCTCTATACAGTAAGTGAAAAACAGAACCAGATCAAGTAACAGAGAACCAGGGAATGGGAAAGTTCTCATGCAGGCACGGGATTGCCCCCTCTTTACGCGGTGAGGAGGGCTGACACTGGGTGCTCTGCACAGTTCCAGTAATCTTCAATAGATCAAGCCCTGGATCAAATGTTAGTCTAGTAATACTTCCGATGGAGAAAAGACACTTTTCATCTGCGAGCCACTTTGCAGAAGGGATAAAGTCTAAACAGTACAACTTCTTCTTACTTGTCCTGAGGTTTGGACACCTGCCAAAGAGGAAGTGCAAGAATAAACACAGCCAAGTTAGATGAGAAACCCTCTGAAATTTTGGAGTCAGGAACGGAAAAACAATCTGAAACATGAGTATATTCAAAAATTAGTTCATTTATGTAACCTGAAGTGACTGGCTGGAAATTACTTGCTTTCATGCACAAATCCTCAAACAAGAAAGTGGACACACCTCAAGGGAAGAGGATCCCTACCAGGAAATGACTATGTAAGCTTCTTCATGTTTCCATGAGTTTTAAAATGGAAATCCACTAAGCTGATCATGAATTGTCAAAAGACATCTTAACACATCCCCAATCCTTTTTTTCCTGTAGCATAAAGTAAAAATATGTATGAGTTCCATGAATCCTCTATCAAGCCTTGGGCTCCCTCTTTTTTAAAATATTTTTATTTATCTATTTTTTTATGTGTATGAGTGTACTCTCTGCATCTAGATTGGTGCACCCATGTCATGCAATGTCTCAGAAGTCAGAAAAGGGCATCAGATTCCCCTGGAACTGGAGTTAGCTGCCATGTGGGTGCTGGGAATCGAACCTGGGTCCTCTGCAAGAGCAGTTAGTACTCTTAACCTCTGAGCCATCTCTCCAGCCCCAAGGGCTCCCTCTTATATTTCTTTCCTTTGTCCATGCCATTCTACTCCATGCTCCAGCTGCATCTCTCACATCAAGGATCATATTGAAAAGTTTTCTTTCAAGACTTTGGCTTTGTTACAGGCTGTTTTCAGCCTGAAATGACCCCTCTTTAACAAAACCCTCTCTTTCCTTAACACACAGCTCATATGTTCTCTCTGTATGGAAAGATAGTAACACACAGTCCTCGCTCTTTTCCTTTTTTACAACTAATGTCAATTTGACTCATAAGCTAATCCATTTAATATTTACTTTTTGTCAGTCAAAATTTCAAGATTAAAAAAATCCAACTCAATTACTCACTTATATTGGCAAACCACCTTGTAGGATTGATATTAATATTTTCTCTATTTTAAGGTGTAGGCTGAGGGATGAGGAGAGTAATCGATTATCTCAAGATCACATTGTAAACAGATAGATTTGAAAACAAGATGCATGCCCTTAATGATCAACTAATTACTCAAGGCATTTCCAAATTTATCTCCATTTATGCTTGACTTTGAGTATCTTCTTCCTTGCATGAATGAGGTGTTATTATTTTATAGGGAAAGATTCATAGCTGTTTTGTTTTAAATAAACTGTTATAGAGACCACAGACAGTAGATAGTGGAATATAAATGATAAGAGAGTGAATAAATCAAACCAGATGCCAGGGAAACTTAATCTATTAGAGAAAATTCAGAGCAGACATCTAGGATGAACAATGACCGTAGAAATGTATGCAGTGGTCGTGTCAGGAAATCTTTCCAGGCTTAGTGTGAGGAAAGGATGACCCTTCAGTGAGGAACAGGCAGAGAATATCAGAAAGCTGGCTGCCATTTCTCATCTGTGTGATATTGACCTGTGTTAATCACAGATTTCAGGGACGGAAAGGTTCCTAGGGGACTTTGTTTACTTGAACTGCTTTGAAGAAGAAAGTTGTATTGAACCAAGATGCTGACTGTTTTGTTTCCTGGGAAAGAAGGAAAAATTGAGGACTAGCTCAGGGCACAAACTTCAATCCTCATGGTGGGGAAACACCAGGTGTCCTTCCCAAAAATAGTTTGAAATACCAGTATGTACTACTTCCAGTCACAGGTGACACGCATACAGAGTTAGCCAGAATAGTGTACAATCTGCTGTAGACTGATCTTTGAAATACCAGTATGTACTACTTCCAGTCACAGGTGACATGCATACAGAGTTAGCCAGAATAGTGTACATTCTGCTGCAGACTAATCTTTGAAATACCAGTATGTACTACTTCCAGTCACAGGTGACACTCATACAGAGTTAGCCAGAATAGTGTACATTCTGCTGCAGACTAATCTTTGAAATACCAGTATGTACTACTTCCAGTCACAGGTGACACTCATACAGAGTTAGCCAGAATAGTGTACACTCTGCTGCAGACTAATCTTTGAAATACCAGTATGTACTACTTCCAGTCACAGGTGACATGCATACAGAGTTAGCCAGAATAGTGTACACTCTACTGCAGACTAATCTTTGAAATACCAGTATGTACTACTTCCAGTCACACGTGACACACATACAGAGTTAGCCAGAATAGTGTACATTCTGCTGCAGACTAATCTTTGAAACCTGCTCATAACCATCAGCAGGAAACATTATGTGAATTCTGGCAAGGATCCTCAAGTTTCTCCTCAGAAGGAGAGTCCAGAACAAATGTCACCGTCTTTGGGGTGAGCTCATTGGAATGCCTCTGCCTCTGTCTCTCTACTAGTGCCATTGTGCTCTCTCTCCACTACCATCACCTTTAAAAAGAGTGAGACTATCAGGACTGGGTTTAATTACTACTATGTGCAATTTCTTTTTTTTTAGAAAACGGGGACATGCATTCTCATTTTATTCTCTCTCTCACTCACTCTCTCTCCCTCCCTCCCTCCTTCCCTCCCTCCCTCTCCTTCTTGTCTCTATATATTCAGAGAAGAATAGTTAATCTGTCCACATGTGATAGGCAGACCAAAACTGTGCTGTTCTCTGTTGTCTCCATCAAAATTTATCTAATATTCTATGAAAAACAAAATCAGCTTTCACTGCCATCCTTATTTTACAATAAAGTGTTTTAAACTTAGTGTTATATCAGGTCTTGAATAGATGCTGGATGTTCAGAAATGTGAATGTGTTCATATATTAACTGTGATGTTTGGCTCATATGTGTTCTGCTCAGGGACGGGAAGCTGGGTGTTACAGAGAGGTGTTTCTCTGGCACATTGCAGCTCCTTCCCATAGTCTTTCCACCAGAGAAGTAACTGGGATGTTCTAAAAGGAACTGGGAAGAGGTATGGAAGGTCATTGTGCAGAGAGTTTATTTAGCTGGAAGAGGGATTGTGGACTCAACTAAAGAAGACAATGTTTCTCTTTTTTTGGTATTTTTGAGACAGGGTCTCCCTTTTAGTCCCAGCTGGCCTGGATTGCACTCTGTAGACCAGGCTGGCATTGACCTCATGGAGATCTGCCTGCCTCTGCCTCCCTAGTGCTAGGAATAAAGGCTTGCGCCACCACACCCCACTTGAAGATGGGGTTTCTAATGATGTGAAAAGATGACAGAAATTTTTATTTTTTTATTACTTATTATATTTTAAGGGATTCAAAATATAAGAGCACAGTTATTTTCAGATAACATTGACGTTGCTCAGTTTGCCATACAACTAGGTAATTGGTGCTAGCATCCACAGATGAGGGATACCATTCATCCTTTGTTTTTCTGGGACTGTGCTACTTCACTCAGCATATCTTCCAGCTTCAGCCATTTACCTGCAAAGCTCATGATGTCATCCTTCTTTACCACTGCATGGAACTCCATTGTGTAGATGTACCACATTTTCTCTATCCACTCTTCAGTTGAGAGGCACTTGGGCAGGTTTCAGCTCCTTGCTATTGTGAAGAGAGCTACGATAAACATGGCTGTGGATGTATCTCTGTGGTAAGATGAGTCTTGTGGGTATATGCTCAGAAGTGGTATGGCTGGGTCGGGTGGCAAGTTCATTCCAAGTCTTCCAAGGGTTCTCCACACTGCTTTCCATAGTGGCTATATGAGATTACATTCCCACCAGCAGTAGATGAGTGTTCCCCTTTCCCTCCAGCCTCTCCAGCACTTGGTATCATTTGTTTTCTTGATCCTAGCCAGTCTTACTGGAGTAAGATAATATCTTAAAGGGGTTTTGATTTGCATTTATTTAATTATTAATGATGTTGAACACTTCTTAAGAAGTTTCTCAAAAAAAAGATGGTTCTAATTTCTAATTCCTCACTTGTGAAGTCTCTGTTCAGATTTTTGCTCCATCTATTGAGTGGATCATATGTTTTCTTTCTTCTTTGTTTTTTGAGTAGTTTATATATTCAGGAAATCGATGCTTTGTCATATGTTTCTGTGGTGAAGGTTTCCTCCCACTTTGTGGGATTTCTCTTCACTTCCTTGATTGTTTCTTTTGATGTACAGAAACTTTTGAGTTTAATGATGTCCCATTTGTCAATTGTCGACATTAATTCTTGCGCAGCTACTGTGCTGTCTGATTTAGGTAGTCTTATCTTATGCCTATATATTGTGGTTGCTGCCAACTTTTTCTTCTATTGCCTTCAGAGTTTGGGGATTCACATTGAGGTCTTTGATGCATCTGGAGTTGACTTTTGTACAGGGCAAGAGGTAGGGCTTTAATTTCATTGTTCTATAAGTGGTGATACAGTTTTGCCAACACCACTTGCTGAAGATGCTATCTTTTCTCCATTGTGTCTTGTTGGCCCCCTTGTCAAATATGAGATGGCTGAAATTGTACGTGCTCAAGTTTGGATCTTCAGTTTTGTTCCATTGGTCAACAGGTCTGTTTTTGTGCCAGTACCAAGCTGTTTTTATGACTATAGCCCTGTAGTATAGTTTGAAGTCCGGTGTAGAGATCCCCGCTGTGTAGCTCTTTTCGCTCAGGGTTGTTTTGGCTAGTCAGGATCTTTTTTTTTTCCAAATGAAATTAAGGACTGTTTTGTCCAAGCCTGTGAAGAAACTGTTGGGGATTTTAATTGGGATAGCATTAAATCTACACAAGAGTTTGGGTAGAATGGACATTTTTACTTTATTAATTTTCTCAATCCATGAGCATGGGAGGTTTGTCCATCTTCTGATGTCTTCTTCAATTTTCCTCTTCAACGGTTTAAAATTTTTGTTGTAGAGATCTTTGGTGTCTTTTTTTAGGTTTGTTCCTAGGTATTTTATTGTTTTTGAGGCTATTGTGAGTGGGAAGGTATCCTTGAATTCCTTCTTCAGTTGCTTGTTGTTGGTGTCAAGAAAGGCTACTGATTTTTCTAGATTAATTTTGTATCCTGCCACTTCACTGAAGCTCTTAATCATTTCTAGGAGTTTTCTGCTGGAGTTTTTAGCATCTTAAGTAAACAATCATATCATCAGCAAAAAGGGATAGCTTGACTTCCTCTTTTCCAATTGGTACTCCTTTAATTTCCTTTTCTTGCCTTATGGCCCTAGCAAGTGTTTCAAGCATTATATTGAAGAGGAGTAGTGACAGGGGGCCGCCTTGCCACGTTCCTACCTTTAAAGAGAATGCTTCTGTCGTTTCCCCATTTAGGATGATATTGGCTGTGGGTTTCCTGTATATGGTTTTGATTACATTGAGGAATGATCCCTCTAATCCAATTCCCTCCAGGACTTTAAGCATGAAGGGAGGCTGGATTTTGTCAAAGGCTTTTTCAGCATCAATTGAGAGGATAGTGTGGTTTTTGTCTTTAAGTCCATTTATATGATTGATGATATTTATTGATTTTTGTATGTTGAACCATCCCTGCATCTCTAGTATGAATCCAACTTCGTCATGATGGATGATCTTCCTAATGTGGGTCTGTATGCAATTTGCCAGTATCCTGTTTAGAATTTTGGCATCTGTGTTCATTAGGGAGATGGGTCTGTAGTTCTCCTTTTTGGTTGTATCTTTCCCTGGTTTTGGTAATAGCGTGATGCTGGCTTCATAGAAGGAATTTGGGAGAATTACCTCTGTTTGTATCCTTCTAAACAATTTGAGTAGTAATGGTTTTAAGTCTTTTTGAAATGTTTTATAGAATGCTGCCATGAGACCGTCTGGGCCTGGACATTTTTTAATTGGGAGGTTTCTTATTACATCTTAAATTTCTTCATATATTATGGGTCTGATTAAGCTATCGATCTCTTCTTGGTTCAGCTTTGGTGATTCCCAGGATTTCAGATATTCATCCATTTCTTCTAGGTTTTTAAACTTGGTAGAGTATAGGTTTTTGAAGTATTCCCATATGGGTTTCTGTATCTTTTCATTGTCTGTTGTTATTTTCCCTTTTTATCATGGATTGTATTGATTTGGAGTTGTTCCTTTTTTCTTTTGGTTGTTTATATTGTTTATTCTCTTAAAGAACCAACTTTTGGATTCATAGATTCTTTGTATTGTTTTCAAAGAACCAACTTCTGGATTCATTGCTTTTTTGTATTGTTTTTTGTTACTTCTTCCTGTCTGTTGCATTTAGGGTTCATCTCTTGTTGCCTCTCAAGTGCTTTTAGCTGCAGTGCTAGATCATTCACTTGTGCTCTTTCTGTTTTTCTAATGTAGGCACCCAAGGCTATAAGCTTACCTCTTAGGACTGCTTTTAAGGTATCCCATAGGTTTTGTTCTGTTGTATTAACATTATCATTCAGTTCTAGGAATGCTTTTATTTCTTTCTTAATCTCTTCCTTGACCCATTTATTATTCAAGAGTGTGTTGTTTAGTCTCCATGTGTTCTTTTAGATAGTAGGGCTTATCCTGGTGTTGAGATTGAGCTTTATTGCACTGTGGTCTGATAGAATGCATGAAATCATTTCAATCTTTTTCGATTTGTGGAGGTTTCTTCTTTGTTCCAGTATGTGGTCAATTTTGGAGAATGTTCCTTGGGGTGCTGAGTAGAAAGTGCATTCTTTGGTATTAGGGTGGAATATTTGGTAAATGTCTGTGAGGTCCATTTGGTGTATCATATCATTCAGTTCAGATGTCTTTCTGTTTAGTCTTTGTCCTGTTGACCTGTCCAAAGGGTTCAGTGGGGTATTGAAGTCACCTACTATGAGTGTACTGGGGTTAGTGTGTGACTTGCGGTCCTGGAGAAATGTCTTTATAAAGTTTGCTGCACCAGAGTTTGATACATATATATTCATAAGTGATGGTTAATCCTGGGTGTCAACTTGACTGGACTAAGGAACAAATAAGAGAAAAAGGGTCTTTTGATTGGACCGCCTCAACCTGGATGGCCCACTCCAAATGTGGGCATTACCTTCTGCTGGCAGGCTGTATTTAAGGCCACGGCTGAAGGAGCTGGTCCCCTTTTTCTCCTACGTGTGGCTTGCATCTCTCATCTGGTGAGTTTGTCTTGCTGCTGTGATTAACCTTTCAGATCCCAGCGTGTACTGAGACTGGCAGATCTCCTGGAACCCATTTGGGCCTTCAGCACTGTATTGGGACTACTGAGACATCCAGCCTTGAGGACTGAGCAGTTCCCTGGATTCTCGTCTTGGCCTTTCCAGTGTGGTGCAGCTACTGTTGGAATCCTTGAACTCTGTCACGTGAGCAAATCATTAAATTGTATATAGCTATATATATTCATCCTGTTGCTTCTGTTTCTTTAGAGAACCCTGATTAATATAGATTCTGGTACCAGAAGTGGTTCTAGAGAAACAGAATTGAAAGTATGAATTTCTTTAGTGGGCTTGGTAGTCTCTGGAGCCAGCTCTCCAACCCAATGAAGCCTAGAGTTACTGAAGGCTCTCCTGGTGGCATGAAGAGGAATGATAATCCTTGGTGCAGACTATTTGATGTAATTATGAAGATAGATCCATTTGACTCACCTGACTTGCCTCTTGTGAGAAGCAAGGAATTTAGTGACTCTATATATAAAACGTTCGAGAAATTGCAGAAAAATAAGGAAAATAATGATGTTGCCTTGTTGCTCCTAGCATGTCTGGATAAACTGATAGAGGAAAATATGGAGCTCGGTGATAAAAATGACCAGCTCCGGATTCGAAACAACAGTTTAAAGGTTTCCAAGTGTGCTCTGGAAGAGAATCTTCTCTCCAGCAGCCAAAGAGCTAAAGCAGCAGAAAATCAAGCTGGAGCTCTTATTATACGGTTGGCTGATTTACAACGCAAATTTAATTCCCAGCCACGAAAAGTGTCAGCAGTTAAAGTGAGAGCACTGGTGGGGAAAGGGTGGAACCCTGAAACTTGGGATGGAGATGTGTGGGAGAACTATGATGATGAGGATTTTGAACCCTCGGATTCTGAGGGATTTTCTTTATCTGAGGAATTAACCTCCCCACCCTCAGCAGAGAATCCACACCCTGCAGATCCCTCCTCCCCACCCTTGCCTGAGGAAATTAATCCCCCCCTCCCAGTGGGAGCTGATGTCCCTCAGGGCCCAACAATTGTTGCCTCTAGACCTATAACCAGATTGAAGTCTAAGCAAGCCCCTCAAGGTGAGATAGAAAGTGTGGTCCACGAGGAGGTGCGATATACTACTAAAGAAATTAATGAGTTTGCTGATTCATTCCGGCAGAAGCCTAAGGAATATGTGTGGGAATGGATTTTAAGGGTGTGGGATAATGGTGGAAGGAATATAAAATTGGATCATACTGAGTTTATCGATATGAGCCCACTGAGTAGAGATTCTAGGTTTAACATGGAAGCTCGAGCAGTTAAAAAAGGTGTTAAAAGTTTATTTGAATGGTTGGCTGATGTATTTATTAAAACATGGCCTACTAACAGCGAGTTAGAGATGCCTGATATTCCTTGGCTTAGTATTGATGAAGGGATTGTGAGGGTCAGGCAGATGGGCATGCTCGAGTGGATTCGAAGTGTAAAACCACATTCTCCACAATATGAGGACCCAGAGGACATGCCACTCACTGAATTTATAAGATGGAAAGTACTGAGAGAGACACCAGAACATTTGAAGAGCTTTGTTTTTGCTCTATTTCTTATGCCAGATCTTACAGTTAGAGAAGTTGTGGCTCGTTTGCATAAATTAAATGTACACGTAGTAGGTCTAACAGGACCTCAGGGTAGGCGTCAGGTGGCAGCACTGAATCGCAGAAGGCCAGATGAGCGTAGTTACAGTAATTATCATAATGGGTGGCAAAGGCAAAACAATACCTATAATGGCATGACCCGAAATGATCTTTGGAACTGGCTAATTAATCATGGTGTTCCCAGGAACCAAATACATAAGAAGCCTACTAAGTTTTTATTTGATCTGTATAAGCAGAAAAGCTCTAGAACGAATGACAGGAAGTCAACATTTGATTTTAGGAGTAGCGAATCCCGCCCAGTTGACCGGTTTCCAGACTTGAGACAGTTCACAGACCCAGAACCCCTTGAATGAAGGGGTGGCCGGGTTCCAGTGAGGAAGGACCTTGTCACAATACCAAAGAGTTATGCTGTTTGCCTTCCTCCTGTCCTTCCCCAGAGGGACCTGAGGCCTTTTACTAGGGTAACTGTACACTGGGGAAAAGGAAATAATCAGACTTTTCGAGGCCTATTGGATACTGGTTCTGAGTTGACACTGATCCCAGGAGACCCTAAAAAGCATTGTGGCCCTCCGGTTAAAGTAGGGGCCTATGGAGGTCAGGTGATAAATGGAGTTTTGGCTGAAGTCCGACTCACGGTGGGCCCAGTGGGTCCCAGAACGCATCCCGTAGTTATTTCCCCAGTCCCAGAATGTATAATTGGGATAGATATAATTAGAAATTGGCAGAATCCCCACATTGGTTCCCTGATCTGTGGAGTGAGGGCTATTATGGTTGGAAAGGCCAAATGGAAACCATTGGTGTTGCCTCTACCAGGGAAAATAGTGAACCAAAAACAGTATCGTATCCCTGGAGGGATTGCGGAGATTAATGCCACTATCAAGGATTTGAAAGATGCAGGGGTGGTGATTCCTACCACATCTCCATTTAACTCTCCAATTTGGCCTGTGCAAAAGACAGATGGATCATGGAGAATGACAGTTGACTATCGAAAACTCAACCAAGTAGTGACACCAATTGCAGCCGCTGTACCAGATGTGGTGTCCTTACTCGAGCAGATTAATATGTCTCCTGGTACCTGGTATGCAGCTATTGATCTGGCCAATGCTTTTTTCTCAATACCGGTTCATAAGGACCACCAGAAGCAATTTGCTTTCAGCTGGCAAGGCCAACAGTATACCTTTACTGTCTTACCTCAGGGGTATGTTAACTCTCCAGCGTTGTGCCATAACTTAGTTAGAAGGGATCTTGATCGCCTGACTCTTCCACAAAATATCACACTGGTCCACTATATTGATGATGTTATGTTGATTGGACCCAGTGAACAGGAGGTAGCAGCTAGCCTAGACTTGTTGGTAAAGCATATGCGCATGAGAGGATGGGAAATAAATCCAACTAAAATTCAAGGGCCATCTACCTCGGTGAAGTTTCTAGGAGTTCAGTGGTGTGGAGCATGCAGAGACATTCCTTCTAAGGTAAAGAATAAGTTGTTGCACCTGGCCCCTCCCTCCACCAAGAAAGAAGCACAACGTCTGGTGGGTCTTTTTGGATTCTGGAGGCAGCACATTCCTCATCTGGGTGTGTTACTACGACCCATATATCAGGTGACTCGTAAGGCAGCAAACTTTGAGTGGGGCTTGGAACAGGAAAAGGCTCTTCAACAGGTCCAGGCTGCGGTGCAGGCTGCTCTGCCCCTAGGGCCATATGATCCAGCAGACCCAATGGTGCTTGAGGTATCAGTGGCAGATAGAGATGCTGTCTGGAGTCTGTGGCAGGCTCCCATAGGGGAATCACAGCGGAGGCCCTTGGGATTTTGGAGCAAGGCTCTACCTTCATCTGCAAACAACTATTCTCCTTTTGAGAGACAGCTCTTAGCCTGCTATTGGGCCTTAGTGGAAACTGAACGTTTGACAATGGGCCACCAAGTCACCATGCGACCTGAGCTGCCCATCATGAGCTGGGTGTTATCTGACCCACCAGACCATAAAGTAGGACGTGCACAGCAACAGTCCATTGTCAAATGGAAGTGGTACATACGGGACAGGGCCCGGGCAGGCCCTGAGGGCACAAGCAAGCTACATGAAGAAGTTGCCCAAATGCCTATGGTTCCCACTCCTGTTACAATGTCTCCTGGGCTTAAGCATGCACCTATGGCTTCATGGGGTTTGCCCTATGATCAGTTGACTGAGGAAGAGAAGACTAGGGCCTGGTTTACTGATGGTTCTGCACGCTATGCAGGCACCACCCAGAGGTGGACAGCTGCAGCATTACAGCCAATTTCTGAAACAACCCTAAAGGACACTGGTGAAGGAAAGTCTTCACAGTGGGCAGAACTTCGGGCAGTGCACATGGTTGTGCATTTTGCCTGGAAGGAGAAATGGCCAGAGGTTCGATTATATACTGATTCATGGGCTGTAGCCAATGGTTTGGCTGGATGGTCAGGGACTTGGAAGGAGCATGACTGGAAAATTGGTGAGAAAGACATTTGGGGAAGAAGTATGTGGATAGAGCTCTCTGAATGGTCAAAGGATGTGAAGATACTTGTGTCTCATGTAAATGCTCATCAAAAGGTGATCTCAGCAGAGGATGAGTTTAATAATCAAGTAGATCGGATGACTCGTTCTGTGGATAGTCAGCCTCTTTCTCCAGCTATCCCTGTTGTTGCTCAATGGGCCCATGAACAAAGTGGTCATGGTGGCAGAGATGGAGGTTATGCATGGGCTCAACAGCATGGACTCCCACTCACTAAGGCTGATCTGGCTACAGCTGCTGCCGAGTGCCAGATTTGCCAACAGCAGAGACCAACATTGAGCCCCCGATATGGTGCTATTCCCCGGGGTGACCAGCCAGCAACCTGGTGGCAGGTTGACTACATTGGACCACTTCCATCATGGAGGGGACAGCGTTTTGTTCTTACAGGAATAGATACTTATTCTGGTTATGGATTTGCCTTTCCTGCACGTAATGCTTCTGCCAAAACTACCATCCAGGGACTTACGGAATGCCTTATCCACCGTCATGGTATTCCTCACAGCATTGCTTCTGATCAAGGAACTCACTTCACAGCCAAAGAAGTGCGACTGTGGGCCCATGGTCATGGTATCCACTGGTCTTACCATGTTCCCCACCACCCAGAAGCAGCTGGCTTGATAGAACGATGGAATGGCCTCTTGAAGACACAGTTACAGCGCCAATTAGGTAGCAATACCCTGGAGGGCTGGGGCAAGGTTCTCCAGCAAGCAGTATATGCTTTGAATCAGCGTCCACTATATGGTACTGTTTCTCCTATAGCCAGAATTCATGGGTCCAGGAACCAAGGGGTGGAAGTGGGAATGATTCCACTCACTATCACCCCTAGTGACCCAGTAGGAAAATTTTTGCTTCCTGTACCCACGACCTTGCGTTCTGCTGGTCTAGACGTTTTGGCTCCAATGGGGGGAGTGCTTTTGCCAGGAGATACAGCAAACGTTCTATTGAACTGGAAGCTAAGACTTCCCCCTGGCCACTTCGGGCTTCTACTGCCTTTAAGCCAACAGGCTAAGGAAGGAATAACAGTAGTAGGAGGAGTGATTGATCCAGACTACCATGGGGAAATTGGACTTTTTCTCCACAATGGGGGCAAGGAAGATTATGTCTGGAAGGCAGGAGATGCTGTAGGGCGCCTTCTGGTGCTACCATGTCCTATGATTAAGGTCAATGGGAAACTCCAACAACCCAAACCAGACAGGACAATAAATGGCCCAGACCCTTCAGGGATGAAGGTATGGGTCACTCCTCCAGGGAA
Organism: Rhizomys pruinosus; assembly: GCA_009823505.1. NCBI lineage: Eukaryota > Metazoa > Chordata > Mammalia > Rodentia > Spalacidae > Rhizomys > Rhizomys pruinosus. The sequence goes on along the minus strand of VZQC01003012.1, from coordinate 5,864,665 downwards.
AGAGCCAAGACCTGCAGAGGTGCTTGCTGATGGCGGAGGAAATACAGAATGGGTAGTAGAAGAAGGTAGTCATAAATATCAGCTGAAGCCACGGGACCAGTTGCAGAAACGTGGATTATAATAGATATTAACCTTCGTCCTATTTGGTTAAGAATGTGCTTGTTTATATATGTATATATATATATGTATATATGTATGTATATTAAGTGGATACTTGTGTTCCCTTTTGAATGTGCAACTGAGATATTTGTTAAGTGTTGTCATATTTAGGTTATTAGATACTGAAGGACTAAGTTCTTCTCAAGGACATTACCACCTACTCTAAGATATAATGCTTTGCTATTGCACATGAGATACTTATAACATGTTAGGTGGAATTATGACCCTGTCATCATTTGCAATTGACATTTAAGCATAACATAAGGAGAGGCTATTTATTGGGTGTCAAGTTGACAAGGGGTGGACTTATGATGATGGTTAATCCTGGGTGTCAACTTGACTGGACTAAGGAACAAATAAGAGAAAAAGGGTCTTTTGATTGGACCACCTCAACCTGTATGGCCCACCCCAAATTTGGGCATTACCTTCTGCCAGCAGGTAATTACCTTCTCCATGGCAGAAGGAGCTGGTCCCTTTTTTTTCTCCTGCGGCTTGCCTCTCTCATCTGGTGAGTTTGTCTTGCTGCTGTGATCAACCTTTCAGATCCCAGCATGTACTGAGACTGGCAGATCTCCTGGAACCCATTTGGGCCTTCAGCACTGGATTGGGACTACTGAGACATCCAGCCTTGAGGACTGAGCAGTTCCCTGGATTCTCGTCTTGGCCTTTCCAGTGTGGTGCAGCTTCTGTTGGAATCCTTGAACTCTGTCACATGAGCAAATCAATAAATTGTATATAGCTATATATATATTCATCCTGTTGCTTGTTTCTTTAAAGAACCCTGACTAATACATCATATTTGTGAAATCTTCTTGGTGAATTGTTCCTTTGATAAAAATGTAATCGCCTTCTTTGTCTCTTTTGATTTCTTTTACTTTGAAGTCTATTTTGTCTGATATTAAAATAGCAACTCCTGCTTTCTTTTTGGTACCATTTGCTTGGAATAGTTTTTCTGTCCTTTCACTTTAAGGTGGTGCCTGTCCATGAAGGTAAGATGCATTTCTTGTAGACTGCTTATCGATGGATTCTGTTTCCTAATCCAATCTCCCAGTCTATGTCTTTTGATAGGGGAATTTATTCCATTAATATTTAAGGTTATGACTGATAGGGTTGTGTTGCTTCCTTTCACCTTATTAGCCATTTGCAGTTTTGTTTTAGGTTTCTATTTCTGCAGTTATGCTTTTATTGATTTCTCTTTCTAGGTTCCTGGGGATGGTTGCTCCTTTCTTCTGTCCTTTGAATTGCTTCAAGTATTCTCTGAAGGGCTGGTTTTCCAGAGGACATGTATTCTTTCAACTTGTTTATGTCATGGAAGATTTTTCTCTCTCCTTCAACTATAATTGACATTATTGCTGGGTATAGTAACCTGGGTTGGCATCTATAGTCCTTTAACACTGGGAATGCTTTGCTTCACATACTTCTTGCTTTCATAGTTTGCACTGAGAAGTCAGTTGTAATTCTGATAGGTTTCCCCTTATAGGTCACTTCTTGTTTTTCTCTTGTAGCTTTAAGAATTTTGTCTTTGTTTTGGGCATCTAGCATTTTAACTATGATATGGCATGGAGAGTTTCTTTTCTGATATCATCTGTTTGAAGTTCTATGTGCTTCTTGTATTTGTATTGGTTTGTTTTTGATTAAAAAATGGAAATTTTTCATTTATTATTCTGTCGAAGATCTCATTGATTCCATTCTCTTGGGATTCTTCTCCTTCCTCTATTCCCATGATGCGGAGGTTTGATCATTTCATAGTGTCCCACAGTTCCTGGTTGTTCCACTTTTGTGTATTTTTAAATTTTTCATAACCTTTACTTGAGGTTTTTAGTTGTTCTGTGTTATCTTCCAGGTCTGATATTCTTTGTTCTGCTTCCTCCATTCTGCTTCTGAGGCTTTTTCCATTCCCTTCCTCTTGAATGAATGAGTGTTTGATTTCTTTTTCATTTCCTCTTCTGATTTCTTTTGTATTTCCACTTCTTTTTTGAGCATCTCAATCTCTTCCTGTAGCTCTTTGCTTCGCTGGCTGGTTTCCTTATCTTTTTCAACATGGGATTTTTTTCAGTGTTTCCACTTCCTTCTGGAGTTTGTCATTCTCTCTCTCTAGGTCCTTATTGAGTTTTTCATTCTCTTTTCTTAATTCTTTGATCTGCTCTTTATACTCTTGGACTTCTTTACATATGTTCACAATTGTACCTCTAATATCTGTGTACTGGGCCATCCCCAGGGTTTAGGAATCTTCCACAGGGTTGGTAGATCTTGGTGTGGAATTATCCTGCACCTTTCCCATATTGTATCTTCTTCGTGTCCCTGGCATATGGGTTTCTCTTTCCCTGTATTTCAGTGTGAATCCCAAATGCATCTTCACTGTGTTGAAGGCTTGCTTTGCTTGCCTCTTTCAGATGACTTGGCTGTTTGATGGATTAGTTTTACTCCTTTTCTCCTTGCTTATGGAGTGTTGGCTTGTCCAAGCTTTAGGCTTTTTCTTTTCTTTTTTTTTTTTTTTTTTTTTTTTTTTTTTTTTTTTTTTTTTTTTTTTATTCTTTTTTTATTTTGTTTTTTTTTGTTTTTGGTCTTTTGAGACAGAGGGTCTCCCTGTAGCCCAGCTGTCCGGGAATCCTATGTAGACCAGCTGGGTCTTGAATGCCACAAAGATACACCTCCTCTGCCTCCTGAGTGCTAGGATTAAAGGCGTGCACCAGCACGCCTAGCAGCTTTAGGCTTTCTATTGGAAGTCTAACTCACTCTTCCCTTTCTGTTCTGAAAGTTCTCCAAAGTATCCACTTGGACACTCCTTCGGCAATCCCAGTTGGCAGTACGGGGGTGGGGGGGTGGGGGGTTGCTAGTTACCTGTGCTTCAGGTGGTCTTGGGAAATCCCTGATCTCAAGACTCACACAAACCCACCTTTTATACCAGCTGGGAGGACAACTCGGCCCCCACAGCTACACAAGCCCAGGGAGCCAAAGACAATTAAATCTGATCAAACAATCCACCTGGCTGAAGCACCCAGCTCCTACCTGTGCTTCAGGTGGTCTTGGGAAATCCCTGATCCAACAAGGGAAATTTTTAATTATCTGTTATCATAATAACAATATTAAAATCTCATATATTGCAAAGTCCAGCCTAGCCTGGGGAAAAGCAGTTAGATCATGTTATACCAGAAGATTTCTGGGAAAAGAGCTTATCACATGCACCCTTCATCTTGGATGTGAGTGACTTTTATATGTAAACAGGAGCAGTATAAGAAGATACCTCAAGGTCTTGTGGCAAGAGATTAACTTTTGGAGACACAAGATCTGACTTCTAGCAGCGTGTCTTCCAGTCCCAATTCCATGGGTTCCTGCAGACCAGTCACTCTCTTTAAGCCACACTTTCCTAGAGAATATCTGAATTATATCATCACCCTCAGCTAGGTTCGGTGATGATGTAAATGTGATACAATGAATGAACCTAGGCTCTTGGTTTTCATAGAAAATCAAAGGAAAAAGCCTAATAAACTAGGATTTTAATTTTTAATTAATTACTTTAATGTCACATATCATTTCCAATATAGACCATAAACTTCAGAGGAAACAGGAAAACAAAGTGCTGAGTGAAGAGAGATTCACGCTGAATCTCCAAGGCTATTGTTCAACCTATAAAGATGAGATTAACTTAGAAAAATTCCTGTAAATTTAATGTTCTCATCTGTAACATGTAGAAAATAATACCAAAATTGATATATCAAATTATCTGATCAAATTGCTCATCCCAGGAACTCATTAGAATTATCATTATGTAGTTCAGACCTTGGTCTCTGTTTCTAAAAAAAAAAGATAAAAGCATCCCAGAGGCAACATCTTTTTATAACATTTGATGGGACCAAAAGCAAAGATTTCTTTCTTTCTGTAAGTGATTTAATCTTGTTTCCCCAGTGGGAACTCACTAAAGGCAATCATTTTGTTTTGCTTAGTTGAGGCTATTAACTGTAATTGCTTTTGTTAATAATACTTTACTTATTATAATCAAAGCTCAATTTTTCTACTTATACCCTGGGGCCAGTTTGCAGAGGCACAATTTATAAATGGATGGAAAACAATTAATAACAAGCATAAAAACCATTAATGATCTTATCAACAAAGTGCTATGGAATCTGCAATTGAAACATCATGTGCAGTACATAAAATAAAACACTTGGACTCAGAGGGTGATTTGGGCTCCCCCAGGAGTGACCAGAAAGCACGTCTAGAGAAGAGAAAGACACTTGGCAGGGGACTCTCGGGTGTCTTTATTAATCAAATGAAGGTCAGATTCTGCCTTTATGTTGCTGCGAGATGATAGCTTTCAATGATACAAACTACAACAATCTAAAGAGAATACTATTCCTTCATTTCAATTCTTAGGAAATTCTTCACCAGCCACTGAGGCATCTGATAATCAGGAGACTGCTTACCGTCTGCCAGGCTCAGCCACACTTTGCCTTGAATAACCTTTAATACCAGACCAAGGCCCCTCCTGAAAAATACCAATATTTTCTACACAAATCTTTGTATTAGCTTTGGGTATAACATTTGCATGGACATCCTATTCTTGTAATCAGATGGTTCTGAGTTATGGTCTGCTGACCCTACTTCCAAGGCAGCTTTGAAAGCTTTTTTTATTTTTTATTGATGCTTTGTGTATTTCATACATCATTTTCCAATTCAGTTCAGGCATATTTCCCTTTCCCTCCCCCCCATCCCACCCCACCCCATCCCAGATCATGCATTCTGCCAGAACTGTCCTGCATCTTTCTCTCAGTTTTTTTCATTTTTTAGCAATAAGTGATAATTTATGAGTACAAGCACCCCTCATCTAAAACCAATTTGCAGGCTGTTGTGCCCAAACCCCTACAGCCCCACCATCCAGCGGGGGGAGGGGGGGGGCTTGTATGTTCAATCAAGTTGATCAAATGAGTGTCCAGACTATATTGCTGTAGTTTCACCATTCACCCCAATCGCAGCCCTTACATTCTACCATGCCCCCTCTTCCACAGATTGTTCCCTAGGCTTAGAAAAGGGGCACAGGTGGATGAGAAGCAAAACAGTCTACTTTCTCTGGAGCTGTTGTCTTGGACTCTGGTCAATTCTGGCTGTTTCCTTTCATGGGCTGACAGTTTGTCCAGGAATAACCTTTCGATCCTACTAATGAAGCACAAGCAATTAGATATATAGGTATTTAAACAGCACTAATAGTTATGGTAGGTTACTTTGGTATAGACACATATGTTTGGATTATATGTTAATCCATGAATTACATTTTTTCCTGTTAAATATGACAGGGTCTTACTGTGGCTTATAACATCTCCTAACCTGTAGAGGATGTAAGCTTGTAGCATCAGCCATGGGTTATTCCTCCAAGGAGAGAGCCAATAGCCAATTAGATTTGGGATATACAGGCATATGGCTGCCTCTGCTGCACAGTATTTCCAGGCAGGTGAGGTGTAGCTGGTGCTGATGGTGGAGTCTTGCTTGACTCAAGGAGACCCATATTTGCTTTATTGGTTTAGTGGCCTTTGGTAACACTCTCTGGTATTCCAGAGGCCATCTGTACACTTGCATGTGTGGTCTCAATACATCTTTCCCATGTTAACGTCAGGTCTTTGGCAGCAGGGCCTTATTGCCTCTCTTCTTGCAGGTATCCCAGTTTAGAGACAAGGAGCCTTTACCTTTTGTGGGGGCTTGGATCCCCTGGCCAACATCTCCTTGGTAGAATAATCCATTACTGATGTCAGAACTAAAGTAGTTCTAATTGGAAAGCTTTTTTTTTTTACTTATCTTTATTACTATCAGAAATTATTGATTTACATCTTGTTCGTTTTCACCGTTGTACCCTGAACACTTCTTTTTTTAATATTTTTTAAATTTTATTTATTTTGTATGTGTATGAATGTACTGTTTGCATGCAAGTCTGTGCACCCATGTCGTGCAATGCCGCAGAGGTCATAAAGAGGGCGTCGGATTCCCCTGGAACTGGAGTCAAAGACAGTTCTCAGTCGCCATGTGGGTCCTGGGGATCGAACCCAGGTCCTCTGCAAGAGCAGTAGGTGCTCTTAACCGCTAAGCCATCACTCCAGGCCCTGTAACTTTGAGCACTTTTAACAGCACTTAAATCATAATAAAAGCTCAAAAAATATTTGTCCAATGGATAGACTAAGAAAACTAAGAATTGGTTAGTTTGGGGAATAAGTTTAGCAGTTAGCAGTTACTCCCTGGTGCCTATTTTGTTGGCTAGAGAACAGATTTTGCTACTGACCCTTCACTCCTATCTACTCTTACCAGACATCTCTCTTCTTCCTTTAGCCTGTTTTCATTGCTGCATGCACAGCTTCTGATGTTCTGGGTCTTCTCTGTGAACTGCAAACTCCTCTCAGATGCTAGTCCTAGAAGGCAAATGTTTGTTGCTTTTGTTCATGCTATGTCCTGAGGGCAGCAGAGGTCTGGGAAAGGCACAATATCTGTCTGTTACCAAATGAGAAAGGCACTATGAATAAAATGGCTTTCTAATTTTATTTTTCTGTCTTGGAGAATGGTCTCAGGTAACTTACATAACCTTATTTAATGCATTTTTCTATGTAAGTGGCAGTTCAGGAATTAAATGAAGTCATATTCTCCAAGAAATGTACGATTTCAATTAATGAGTAAAGTATTGCTACTCAAATGCTTTCCATTCAAATTTGAAATTTTGATCAAATCATTCTGCCTGGATATGTTGACACTTGTGTTGCAGTACCTTCCCTCTTCCAAAATACCATGCCATCCTGATAGAGTCCCCCTCTGCACTGCAGCTTCAGATACTCAGACCACCTCTATCTCTGCTTCCATTCTCATCGAGGTAAGGCTAGAAATCTCATCTAAGCTGTGCTCTCTCCATTTTTCTTTCCACTTTCAAATAATGGGAAGTTTTTTTTTTTGTTTTTTTTTTGTTTTTTGCTTTAATTGTGTTGGCTTATATCACTCTTATAAAAATGCCATGTCAGGGAGCTGAAGAGATGACCTAGCGGTTAAGAGCTTGAAGAGGACCTGGGTTCGATCCCCAGCACCCACATGGCAGCTGAGAACCATCTGTAACTCCAATTCCAAGAGAACTCCAGTTCCAGGGGAATCTGACGCCCTCTTCTGACCTCTGCTGCGTTGCGAGACATGGGTGCACAAATCTACATGCAGACAGTACATTCATACACATAAATAAATAAATAAAAATTTAAAAATGCCATGTCAAAATGAGCTTCATCAAATAATTAGTTTGACAATAAGTCAGGTGTTAGTTCTGTCCTCTTATCATAAATAACAGTCCCCAGATTATACCCAGCATGGCTCCAGTCCCACAATTTCAGCATGAAGTACTGACGCTGAGCTGCTTTTTTCCTTCCCATGTACCCTCCATCCCATCACAGGCAAACATTTTATTAGAGGACATGTCCAAGTCTAGAAATTATTCCTTATCAGAATCTTCATGCCTCAAATAAGAAACAGCAACTCTAAATCAATAGTAATTGTGATGAAAGGGGAAACATCACAACAGACAGAGAAAAGATCCAGACAATCATTACAAGAATATTTCAAAAACCTATACTCCACTAAACTTGAAAACCTAAGAGAAATAGATGAATGTCTGAAATCCTCGGAGTCAACAAAGTTTAACCAAGAAGAGATTGACAGTTTAAACAGACCCATAATATTTGAGGAAATTTAAGATGTAATAAACAAAACCTCCCAACTAAAAAAAAAAGCCCTGGCCCAGATGGTTTCAGAGCAGAATTCTATAAAACATTAAAGAGGTCCTACAACCATTCCTACTCAATCTGTTCAGAAGGATACAAACTGAGGGAATTCCCCCAAATTACTTCTATGAAGCCAGCATCACTATAATACCTAAAATGGGCAAAAATACAAGCAAAAAAGAAAACTATAGACCCATCTCATTAATGAATATAGTTGCAAAAATTCTCAACAAAATGCTTGCAAATCACACACAGACCCACAACAAAAAGGTCATCCATTATGATCAAGTTGGATTCATACAAGAGATGCAGGGTTCAACATACATAAATCATTAAATAGCAATAAAACACATAAATGGACTGAAAGACAAAAAATACACAATCATCTCAATTCATGCAGAAAAAGCCTTTGACAAGATCCAGCATCCCTTCATGTTTAAAGTCCTACAGGGAATAGTACTGAAAGGAACATTTCTCAGCATGATCAAAGCTATATATAGCAAACCCACTGCCAACATCATCCTAAATGGGAAAAAAAATGGAACCATTTCCTTTAAAGGCAGAAACCTGGCAAGGCTGCTCCTTATCGCCACTCCTCTTCAACATAGTGCTTGAAATGCTTGCTAGGGCAATAAGAAAAGAGAAGGAAATTAAAGGATATTACTCAGAAAAAAAGGAAGTGAAACTATACCTTTTTGCAGATGCTATGATAGTTTACCTAAGGGATGCTAAAAACTCCACCAGAAAACTTCTAGAAATGATTAAGAGTTTCAGTAAAATGGCAGGACACAAAATTAACCTAGAAAAATCAGAAACCTTTCTTTACACCAACAATAAACAAGTGGAGAAGGAATATAAGAAAATCTTCCCACTCCCAATAGCCTCAAAAACAATAAATAAAATAAAATACCTGAGAACAAACCTAACCAAAGATAACAATGATCTCTACAACAAAATTTATAGCCCCTGAAAAAGGAAATTAAAAATGACATCAAAAGATGGAAGACCTCCCATGCTCATGGATTGCAAAAATTAATATAGTAAAAATTTCCATTGTACCCAAATTGATACAGATTCAATGCAATGCAATCCTAATCAAAGTCCCCATGAATTTCTTCACAGACTTGGGAAAAATTACTTAAATTCATATAGAAAAACAAAAGACCCTGAATTACTCTACCAGACTTCAAGCTATATTACAGGGCCATAGTCATAAAGACAGCCTGGTACTGGCACAAAAACAGACCCATTGACCAATGGAACAAAATTGAAGATCCAAACTTGAGGTCATACAATTTCAGCCACCTCATATTTGACAAAAGGGCAAAAAACCTCAATGGAGGAAGGATAGCATCTTCAGCAAATGGTGCTGGCAAAACTGGATCACCATCTGTAGAAGAACAAAATTAAGCCCCTACATCTCACCCTGTACAAAAGTAAACTCCAAGTGGATCAAAAATCTCAACATGAAACCTGAAAAACCCCAAAGGGGATAGAAGAAAAAGTTGGCAACAACCTACAAGACATAGGTGTAGGAAAAGTCTTTCTTTTCTTTTCTTTTTTTTTTTTTTTTATTGATGCTTTGTGTATTTCATACATCATTTTCCAATTCAGTTCAGGCATATATCCCCTTCCCTTCCCCCCACCCCACCCCTACCCATCCCAGATCATGCATTCTTTTGTGCATATTTCTCTGCTTTTTTGTTTTGTTTTGTTTTCATTTTTTTTTAACAATAAGTGATAATTTGTGAGTAAAAGCATCCTTCATGTAAAACCAATTTACAAGCCGTTGTGCCCAAACCCACACAGCTCATGGGTCCCACCATCCA
>VZQC01003012.1:5838430-5853139 GCA_009823505.1 Rhizomys pruinosus | reverse complement strand
ATATATATATATATATATATATATATGCAAAACAAGTTGGAGAGAACACCAACAACAAAAGAACTGGAAAAAAAAGAAGACTGAAACAGAGAAGTTCTCCCCAAACAACAAGCCTCTGCTTTAAGGAAAAAAAAAAAAACAACTTTGGAAAGACTCAGGAAAAGATACAAGACATGTATGGCAGAGTGCATGAACTCAGGTGGGTGGGGGCATGGAAAGGGAAATGACACTAAATTGGCTTCAGAAATGATGTATAATATATGGAAAAAGTTTAATGACAATAAAAATACTTTAAAAAAGGAAAGAAAAAAAAAAGAAAACAAAAGACACCAAATGCTGGAGAGGTTATAGGGAAAGTGGAAACACTCATCACTGCTGGTGGGAATGTAAACTTGTACAACCATTGTGGAAAGCAGTGTTGGAGAACCCTTAAAGGACTCAAAATGACCCTACCACCTGACCCGGTCATACCACTCCTGGGTATAAACCCACAAGACTCATCCTACTGCAAAGATGCATGCACATCCATGTTATTGCAACTCTCTTCACAATAGCAAAGGGCTGGAACCAACCCAAATGACCCTCAACAGACCAATGGACAACAAAAATGTGGTACATCTACACAATGGAGTACCATTCACTGGTAAAGAAAGATGACATAATGAACTTTGCAGGTAAATGGATGGAACTCAAAACCAATATGCTAAGTGAAGTAACACAGTTCCAGAAAATCACAAGGTTTCCCTCATTTGTGGATGCTAATACCAAATACCCAGTTGAAAGGCATGCTGAACAATGTTATTGTTCTTTTTCTGTTTATCTGAAAGCAACTGTGTTGTTATAATGTAAATCTCTTAACAACGGGTTCTAGAATCCACCCACAACTTATTTTCAGACTCTGGAATTACTCTATATGGGTGGAAGGTTTGTATCCATATTTTAGAGAAATATAAAATTAAATGAGGAAAATGTGAATTCCTAAACAAACAAAAATGACAGAGAAAGATGCAGGACATTTATGGCATAATTCATGATCTGGGGTGGGGTGGGGTAAGGGAAAGGGGAATATGTCTTAATTGAACTGAAAAATGATGTCTGAAATACACAAAACATCAATAAATGTATTATATTAAAAAATAAAAAATCTTTCCATCTGGGTGGTCTTTCAGACATCTTAAATGGCATGCAAAGGGTGGGCAGGGTAGCAAATGATAAACAAGCAAAAATGTACCTTAGAAACCTCAGAATTTAATAGCATGATAATTACAGAACATCCTGGAAGTCTTCACTGACCTCAAGGGCTTTGAAATAGGGACCAGAAGGCTGCAAAGAACACAGTCTTCATGTCTTCACCTGATCACTCCCCCCCACATTTAGTAGTAAATCATGTGTTGTATTTCTCCCTTATCACAATCTCAGTACCGCAAAGCCATGTCTACTTATTCTTTCTTTGGGAAGAGAATTCAAGCAGACGCTTTGCTTTTCTGTTAGGCATATTTTCATTACCCTTAGGGGCCAACTGTATGACAAATTTTGTAACTTTCAGAAAAGTTAGATTTTCTTAACTTTTTAATATGTGAATCTGGATTCCTCATACTTTGGTGTTGCTCTTCCTGGAGAGTACTATGGGACTGAGCAGACAGAAGGCTAGACTGCAATGGATACAAGTACACTTTGGACAATGTTATTTCACAGAGACAAGCATAATCATCATTGAATTCTGTTAGTCTATTTAGAAATCTCAATGGCCGAAGTTCCAAGTAAGAGATTTATATTTTATATTTCTGGAAGGCAGGAAATCCTGTGTCAAGGCTCTAGCACATTAACTAGCTTCCTGACTTGCACAGGGATATGGTATCTTCCTTTTTAGAATGACAAGGGAGGAAGGAAGGAGGTGGGGGGGGGTGAAAAGAGGAAGAGATTTTTCATGCGCCTATTAAACCTAAGTTTTCCAGAAAAATCCCATTTACAAATATTACCCCTTTGTATGGTATGGCTTCAAAGTATGAATCTGAGGGATCATAAATATTCAGTCTTCAGCAAACTACTATATAAAGAAAATTGTAAATGAGATTAATTGTTAGACATATAATCATATTTAATCTTTCAGGTCTGTAAAACAAGGAAGAATTAAGTAACCCATTAGCATGTCTAAGTTGTTAAAAATTAATACCCAACTCTGGGTCACTGACCTTTTTATTGTTTTCCTTTTATCATAAAGGAAACCTGATTTAACAGGATTAACGCTGAAGACAATGTGTTCCCCTCTTTATTATGACAATGTTGTTGCTTATCTAGCTTCTATAGGCATGCAGAAAATACAGGGGCTTCTCACTCACAAGTCTCTGGTCAGCTTGGAGTCAACTGATCTAGGCTGATCTTGTCTCACTTAACTCTGTTTATGAATTGAATTGGTGGTTGTTCTAACTATACTCTTGTGGCAAGAATACTACAAGATATGCCACCCCAGTAAACAGGTCTCTCAAATTCTAAACCCTCTTGAAAACTCTTAAATATCCCAAGCCACATCCTCAAGTTGTGTGGAAGCAGACAACAATAGAGGTGACATGTGTGATAAAATTAGAAAAATGAAGATCTGGAATTTGTAATTCCATGAAATACTCAATACCTATTTCGAGGTTTATTTGCTTATAAAAAATTAAAAACCAGGTCTTCAAAACCTTATCTGCATATGAAAACTAATCTCTGTAGTCTAGGAGAGGCAATCCCTGGAACAAACTGTTGAACAAATCATTCATAAAATATTGAACAGGGCATGGTGGCACATGCTTTTAATCCTAGCACTTGGGAGGCAGAGGCAGGCAGATCTTTGTGAGTTCAAGGCCAGCCTGGTCAACAGAGTGAGTTTCAGTACAGCTGGGGCTACAGGGAGACCCTGTCTCGAAAAGACAAAAAAAAAAAAAAAAAATTGATCCTTTTTGCATTGGAGCTGGTAGGAAGCCATTATTTCAGGACAGTTCAAAACTATTGAAAAACAGAATCTATTATTAATCGTCAAATCCAAAAGCTTATTTTCTAGCACTCATTTCTGTATATCCATGAAACTAGCTACAAAGTAAAGTAGTCTCAAACCTGGACAGAATCAATTTAAACAAGAAAGAGGTGGTTTCACCCATGATGGTTTTGTTTTGTTTATTGGAAATGTTATTGTCAGGTAGAAGACAGTGAATGAACAAGTCCTAGATATCATCTAAGTATAATATAAGTCTAATATGGGCTGGAGAGATGGCCTAGGGGTTAAGAGCGCTGACTGCTCTTACAGAGGACCCAGGTCCGATCCCCAGCACCCACATGGCGGCCGAGAACCGTCTGAAACTCCAATTCCAGGAGAACTCCAGTTCCAGGGGAATCCGACACCCTCTTCTGACCTCTGCGGCATTGCACGACACGGGTGCACAAACCTGCATGCAGACAGTACATTCATACACATACAGAAATGAATAAAAAAATTAAAAAAAATATAAGTCTAATATAAGTATACAACTGAAATCTAGTTTACTTTTTTAACATAGGTAGTATTTATTGAATTTCTTTAACTTTTATCTTTATTGTAAAGGCCAAAAGATGCTTTGAAAAGAAAGCAATGGAGAATACAAAGGCTTGGCTCCAGTCTTGTTTTTGTGACTAACTCTGAAATGATCACAGATTACACACACACACACACACACACACACACACACACACACACACACTCACAGGCATGCATATGTTGAAGCAATACAGATTGGAGGGAACAACAACAGAGAACAGGGACAGGGAACCAACTGAAACGGTAAAGTTCCCCAAAGGACAATAATCCTTTGCTTTGAAAAACTTTAAAAAGAATCAGGAAAAGATACAGGGCAGGGATGGCAGGGTGCATGAACTCGAGTGGAGTTGGAGCCATGGAAGGGGAAATGAGTCTAGATTGGAATGAGAAACTATGTAGGAAATGCACACAACTTCAATAAACATGTTTAAAAAAGAGTCCCTATCTCCACAAATGACGTTCTATTTAAAGAAATGGATGACACTCTCAGGTTTCCTTGATAGCCCTACAGTTGCGTGCCACAAAAGCCCAATTTTCTGGCTTTTATTGACAAAATTTGAGGGTCTTTGGCCTTGAGAGGAGGGTTATCTGTGATACCACATCACACTAGTATTTCTAGCATTCTACACTGTAGAGTACTTACCACCTTGCCTGCCAAACAGGCTTAACTTTTTCTCACACATTTAGTCCTAGCATTCTGAAGGCAAGTGGATCTCTGTGAGTTCAAGGCCAGCCTGGCCTACAGAGTGAGTTCCAGGACAGCAGTGGTAGCACACGCCTTTAATCCCAGTCCTTGTGATTAAACTCACTCTGGGTGTGATGACACATGCCTTTAATCCCAGTCCTTGGGAGGCAGAGGCAAACCCTGAAGGTAACTATAGCAACAGCTGAGTCAGTGATCTGGGCCAATGAGAATTCACCCAATTACGATCAGAGCGAACAGAACCACACATATACCCCTACCTTCCCCTAAACAAAGAGTCTTTGGCAGCTTGCTATCTGCTTGCTTTCACCCTACTCCAGGGGTCCTCAGTGTGTTGATTCCGCCCAGCATCTCTCACCCCCACTCCTTGGTCCTGATCAGAACCCCTCTGGCTGGACCTGAGAAGATTGCAGCACTACAGCTGAGATCTGATCCATGCCAAAGTCCCACGTGGCACTGAAGCAATGACTTTTTCAGTTTTTTTCTTTAAACTATTGTCTTCTTAGTTATCCACAGACTTAAACTGACACTGACTATAATGGTAAAAACTTCCTTTTCTTTTGCTCTTGGCCCTAACCATGGACAGCACAGTCTTGAAGATTACTCATGGATGAGCAAATGCAATTTAGAACATCAACAGACTTTGATCAGACTGTTTGCTTGCTACTAATTGTTTCCAGAGTGCTTGTTTGAAAATTTTTTAGACTATACATTGCATGTGAGGGAAAGGATGGCTGAGTTCACTGCTTTCTTTCTTGGCTTAGAAAGGAATTGTGCTTAATTCAGTTACATCTAGAAAGCTGAGCATATGGCCAGGCAACCGAGAGGTGATTCCAGTTGCTGTCTTCTCACCACACCCAAAGTAATGAGACTTGAGCAGAGGGAGCTTTAGGAAAGTGTGAGGGAATTGTTACTGGCTACTTTCCTCTGTGTTCACTATCTTTAAATCAAAAGAAGTTTTGTTTGTTCTTGATCTTTTTATTTCTATGGATATTGGCAGATATAGGTCCTGTAAATTTTTCCCTTAATTAACAGGCAGAGTGCAATCACTGTCAAAGGAAATATCCTTAAACCAGATATGAAACAATCCTTCAGTGCTTAGAGGTATACATCAGTGTCTCCTCTCATGAGGTGATCAGCCAACGGGAATGTGGGTGCCCTCTTTGTCCACCCCAGTCACAAAGCTTACAAGTGACTCCTTCCAACTCTCAGGACTTCTGTGGGAAGCTTCGTGAAACTCCTACTGATTTAGTGAAAACTCTGATCATTTAGTATTTCATTTCACCCTCAATTTCAGTTAGCTGTTTTATTTTAAAATATTTTATTCATTATTTCTTTATTTATGTGCATTAATATATTGCCTGTGTGTGAGTGCTGGGAATTGAACCCAGGTCCTCTCCAAGAGCAGCCAGTGTTCTTAACAGCTGACCCAATTTCATTTCTTCAGTCTACACTTCTGACTACCAACTACAAGTCATTGATTGGACAAAGGTCAGAAATACACCTCAAATGCTATGTGGCTAATGGTAATTTTGTTATCTTGGCCATCCTCTTCCCTATGTTAAGACTCATTGCTTCTGTATGTATTTTAATTATTGTTTTCCTTTTTTACATGTGTTTAGTGTGTGTGTGTGTGTTTGTGTGTGTGTATGTATGTATGTATGTATGTATGTTTACAGACCTGTACATGTGTGTGCTAGTTTTTGCATGTGGAGGCCAATGGACGTCTTGTGGAAGTTGCTCTTTCTTCCTACCATGTTGGTCCTGGGGACTGAACTGAGGTAGTCAGGCTTGGAGGAAAGTGCCTTTACCCACTTGGCCATCCTGCTAACACATAGTTTGAAGTATTTGAATGGCAAGTGTTTCTGGTTAACATTAATGTCATTATCTGTATGTATCCTGTGTATGTATGGTGTGCTGGAAAGCTTTAGTGTCAACTTGACACACCTGGGTTGAGGGAGCCTCAATTGGGGAATTGGCTCCATTGGACTGGCCTGTGGCCACGTCTGTGGAGTATTGTCTTGATTGTCGAGCAATGTGGGATGGCCCAGCCCACTATGGGTGGTGCCACCCTGGGCAGGTTGGTGTGGACTGTATAAGATGGTAGGCTGGCCATTGGCCAGGAGAGCAAGCCAGTAAACAGCATTCCTCCATGGCCTGTGTTTCAGCTCCTGCCTCCAGGTTCCTGGGCTCCCTAAGTGATGAACTGTGACCCGGGAGATCTAAGCCGAATAAACCCTTTCCTCCCAAGTTGGTGTTGGTCAGAGTGTTTTGTCACAGCAATGGAAGACAAACTAGAACATATGGTTTTCAAAATTCACCCTAATCTCTCTAGTAACAATGTCCAAGAATAAGACTTAATACGTTTTCAACTCTTGTCGCATACTCTAAGCCTATTCTTTATATTTACAATAGGATTACTTTCCTTAAGCACTTTTGATTACATCATTTCTGAATTAAAATTAACATTGTCCATTTCCTGAATACGAAGCTGGCTTTGACTCTCAGGACAACCACTTCCGCTTGTGCATGGTGTGCTCAGTCCTGCCTTCTGTGTGTGGATTCTGCTATTGCTATCTTGAGTTTCAGGGGTAGGTATTTGCAAAGTACCAGGCAGGCTCTGTGACAGACTCTCAGATCATTTGTGATCAGTGTTGCGTCATTAATTTGTCAAGAAGTCCATCATCAGTATGCCTTTAAAAAATTTAGCCCCATTGGGAGACCCCAGTATGTTCCCATGTTGGTTTCACTCACAAGCAGGCTTACAGGCAGGAAGTGTTTCGATGTATTTTTATAATATTAACAGTCAGCTTTGAAAGTGTTGATATTGATTCCAATCTTTTTGACATGTGGGGAAAACATTCAACAGAAAAACTGATCTGCTCAAGCATACAGTTACAGAGACTACATACAGATGTTGCTCTGATTACTAAACTATGCTTATATCACCGTGAAAAGTCAGTAAGTCATTGGCTGGGGTAATTTGTGATATGTTAAACTGGCCATTTTTCTACACATTAACTGATATGAGGAGGAAAATGATTAAACTCTGATAACCAGTTAATTACCAACCCTTCCACTTGATTAAATTCTGAAAGTCATTTGTTTGAATTAGACATCATCAAACAAGATTGAGTATCTAGATATAACTATAATAACCAAACAATAGAAATGAAAGTAAATGTTAGTTTTATAAGAAGTAAATGAGATAATTTAGAAAATGAGACCACTGAGATCTTCCAGTCAACCTATTTGTAAGCCACAATCCCAGACCTATTGTCTGTCTTGTGTTTCTCAATGAGGGGTACTTTTGCTTTCAGGGGAGAGTCACAATGTCTGAAGACCTGTTAGCTTTCATGAACAGGGGAGCAGAGTCTATGGATGCTGCTAAACATGCTGAAATAATGAGAGCAGTTTCTCACAACAGAGTAACCCACCCAAGTAGCAAGTTCTGTGAAATTTATGAAAACTGCTTCAAACTGAATAATAGATAAAACAAAGATTTTTAGTGATCACACATATTCTAATAAACTGTTACAAAATGAAATAAGAGAAGATTCCAGAGAGACATATGTGTATTTGTATATACATATATAACTATTCTTATTTAACTATTCATTATCTATCTATCTATCTATATGTGTGTGTGTGTGTGTGTGTGTATGTGTGTATTTACTGGGGAAAGCAGAGATATTTAAGCCATGTTACTAACCATATAGTTAAGTATTTTGATTTATTATAATGTATATTTTCATAATTCTAATAATTAAAACACTTGGTAAGAGTGAAAAATCATTATTGAAATAAGAAACTTAAAAATTCTATAATCTAACCACTAAAAAGAATAAAAATATTTTGTTCACTATTTGCTTCAGTATGTATTTTCAGAAATTTAAAATGTTTTTCTTTACATTTATAATACCAAAGATGAACCGCTCTTTCTATATTGAGCATAATATCATGCAATATTCTCTACAATGTCATTTCTGCATTGAATACATTCTATTATATGAACAGATCTTGGTTAATTCAGTAAAACTTCTAAAGCTGGACATTTGAAGATTTTTTTCATCTATGCTTTAACCATAATAAGTAATGCCATGAAGAACTCTTCTGTACATAACATCTTTAGCCTCTTTTTCTGATTATTTACTTGGGGTGGATTCCATGAACTAGAATGTTGGGGTCAAAATGAAGCCATTTAAGGTTTAATGTTTCAGTGATATAATCCATAAAACAGAAATAATAAACTGTGGCTTCTCCCTAGTCCATATTATGAAAGGTTCATGGAACAACGGCTTATTAACATAAATAATAGGCTAGGCATCCGACTGTGAAGTTATCTCTACATGTGCAAATAGAGGTGGGGGGCAGAGAGCACACAAAGGCGCTGTTACAGAAATAGACCTGTTCATGTTTATTTTTGCTCTGTCTCAAAAACCATGAGTCATATGAAACCTCCTTTTCAGGTTGGATGTGAAATCATAATCCAAAGAAGTTCCTGTGAGAGGCTTTTACTTCCCATGTGTACCTAGCAAAAGAAAGCACATTTACAGATTATAATTATTAAGAAGACATACATCACTCAGACCTCATTTGTGAGAACTGATTCCTTTATAGAAGTATGCTATCTTTCATTCTATATAATACATGTTGTTTGTATTCCTTGTGACAATTCTGAAGTGTTGTCACCATTTCATAGATAACAACCTTGCAGATCTGAAGTCATTAACTATTTCAGCCACCTAAACAGCATAGTAAGCAGAGAGCTTGGTATCTAAGCACTCATCTTTATAATCTAAGCAATAGGCCTTCAACCTAACTCCAGAGTTCATGTTACTCATAGTCTCTCAGAGAAAAGTCTAGTAAATGTGATGATTAGCTACAGGTAGAGAAACCCTTCTTCCCTCTATTTAATATGCATCTAATTCTCCCACAGGAGGATTCTTCTACTGGCCTAGCTCTGCAGACCTCACCCCATCTTCTTCAGTTCCACAACAAAGACCCAGCAATACACACAGGCAGCTTCATTCTGAGGCATCACACTGGGGACACATGCATGTCCTAGTGTCCTAGCTATCTTTTAGGTCTGACCTTAGAAACATGGGGCTGTCTCTGTCCTTACACTTTTAGAACTTCTCAGAACCAGAGAAACCAAGAATAGTCAAAACAACCCTGAACAAAGAAAGAACTGGATGTATTACCACCCCTGGATACAAACTATAATAAATAGATGTAGTAATCAAAACACCATGGTGCTGGTATGCAAATAGACATACTGATCTATGAGAGAGACTTGAAGACCCACATGTAAGTATGCGCTTATAGATATCTGATTTTTACAAAGGGGTGAAAAATACACATTAAAGAGAGAACCATCAATAAATACTACCAGTCACACTGAGTAGCTACATGTAGAAGAAGGAAATCAGATCCCAGTCTCTCAACACACACAGAATTCATCTCCAAATGGATAAAAAAATAAACATCATTTCTGATACCCTGAATCTGTTACAGGAGAAAGTAAGGAATTCACTCAAACTTATAGGCACAGCAACAGGCTGGTAGTACTGGTATTAAGTCCAACCATTGGCAAATGGGCCTCATGAGAATAAAAAGCTTCAGAACAGCAAGGAACACTATCACTCAAGTGAAGAGACGACATATACAATATGAAAAACTATTTACCAACATCTGATGCAGGGTTATTATCTAAAATATACAAAGAATATCAATGATAATGGGCTGGAGAGATGGCTCAGCGGTTAAGAGCACGGACTGCTCTTGCAGAGGACCCGGGTTCGATTCCCAGCACCCACATGGTGGCTAAGAACCGTCTTAACTCCAGTTCCAGGGGGATCCGGGGGAAAAAAGAAAAGAAACTAAACATCCCCAAAATTTAAAAATTGGATCAAGAAAGTAAAGAAAGAATTCTCAAAAGATTAAACACAGTGGATGAAAAATGTGTTAAATTTTTAACATCATTTTCCATCAAGGAAATGCAAATTAAAACTACTTTGAGATTTCATCTTACCCCAGTTAGAATAGGATGGTCCCAGATTGAAAATTGTCAAATGCTGGTGAGGTTGTGGGAAATGAGGGACACTTACTCAGTGCTCGGGGGAGCAACCCAGGAAGACAGTGTGGAAATCGGTGGGGGTGTTTTTCACAAAGTTAGAAATAGATTTACAAATGATCCAGACATATCACTCTCGGGCATACATTCAAAGAACTCTAAATTCTACCACAGAGATACCTGCTCATCTATGCTCCTTACTATTCTGTTCACAACAATCAGGAAACGGAACCAACCTTGATGTCCATGTACTGATGATTGGATAATGCTAACATTACATTCCACATCACAATGGAACTAAAAAGAATCATCCTGATAACCCAGACCCAGAAAAACAAGTCATATGTTCTCTCTCATAAATGGATGCTAACTTTGAATCATTAGAAATGTTGTGTTTCAATTGGAAAATGCATAAAGATCAGGAAATGCCTAAGGGGCTAATCACAGGGAGGGGGCTGCTTCATGGGAAAGGAGACAGTGCAGTGGTGTAAAAGGGGAAGTGGATAGGAAATTTTAAATTGGGTGGGGAATATGAGCGCAGGCTAGAGAAGAAGGTATGGAGAGAGATAATGCTAGGAGTATTTTGAGAAAGGCACATGAAAATCTATTACCATGGGTGCTTCTAAAATACTTACATAGACTATATGAAAAGAGTTTGCACTGATTTACAGTATAATGAGGGGGATGGCCCCTACTAGACACCACAAGCTAGCAGATGAAATCCAATGCCAGGTGTACTCTCCGTTTTTGAGCTGCTGACCAGGGGACTTCCATGGACCATCAGACAGTACTGGCTTCCTTTTGTCATTGCTTGGTTGTCCATGAGAACTTGATATGAAACCCTGTTCCTGAAGTCATTCTGCATATTACCAGAACAAACATGGAAGAATCAAGCTTGTGCTGGCCTTGAAGTTCTATTTCTACTGCCTAGCTTTCCTAGTGCTGGAAGGTATAATGCATGCTAATGCAAGAGAAAAGTAATCACCACCTTTAGCTACCTGTTAACCCTATAAACTACAATAATATCTGTCCTGGAAAGAGATGCTCAAAGGTACAATAATGGCACAGATGTTATGGCGATAACCAAGCATTTTCTAACAGAATCTAAGGCCTGCTTCACAGATGGAGCTCTTATTCCTCATACCTGTCACTCTTATTAGGGCCAAGAACCTCAATAAAAATATTCTTAATTACTATGTAAAGAGATTGGGAATACACGTAGTGTTGATATCTGGTCTCTCTCTCTCTCTCTCTCTCTCTCTCTCTCTCTCTCTCTCTCACACACACACACACACACACACATACATATTATACTCAGGTACTAAGGGTTTACAGTTTGAATTTGCATTCCTGTCTATTCAGGTATGCATTTTCCATATATTTCATGGAACTCTGTTTTGTACTCTTGAACTATGATTACCTCCATAAGACCTGGGCAGTGTGGATCATTAACATTATGTCATAGAAGGAGGTACCAGGAGACCCCACCTCCCATTTGATGATTTACAGGCAAGTGATTGGTTTCTAGGGGATGGATATTCTTCAGTGCTATAACTTCCATTCTGCTGTTAATAATACTTCATCTGTGCTCCTCTAAGCAATCATAATATAACTCAATAGGTCCAAATGAAATAAAATGACATAGAAATAAAAAAAGGATTTATTGAGAAGAAGGCAAATGGCTGAATTGGAAAGGAAAAGAATGTGGGCAGTAAGTATTAATATGACATAATAGATACATATACCCAACTTCCCTCATGAAACCCATCAATTATGGGTTTATGTACAATTAATATATGTTACTAACAAAACTAAAAAAAATTAAAAAACAAGTCATTCACTTTCAGTGTTAGCATGCTGACACTTTTTAAATAAAGCAAGAAGTCATACATTTTTTATTCAACATAATGACATGATTACATGCAAAATAAAGGACCTGCTCCAGCTTTTTCATGTGTTAAACTAGACATAACATTATCCACACAAAATTTTCAGTGACTTTTCTATAAAACTAATCTTTACAGATACGTATTCCCCCACTGGTGGGAGGTGAAATGAAAGCCTAAGTTATGAACATATTAATCCACAAATCCTGTGAATAAATCACTCACACAAAAGGGTTTTACAGATGGAACCAAGGATAAGAGAGTACTTTGTGCTACCTGGGTGAACCCAGTGTAATCACAACGTTCCTGAGATACAGAGGCTTGTTTTTTTTGGAGCTTGGGAAGAGTGGCTGAATTCTGAAAGAGGTGTAATAATAGAATAGCCAGGAAAACTTCACCTGTCCAGCATTAAATATGAAGGAAGAGTAGCTTTGTTAAGCTTTCTAAAAAGCCAGAACTTTCCCTAAAGCTTCTAGAATGAGATTCAGCCCTGAGGTGACCCTTGGTCATAGCCTGGTAAGACCCTTGTTAAATTTTTGACTGCAAGATCATATATTTGTGTTGTTTTAAGCCACTGATTTACAGTGAATAAATGTTTATCCTAGTTTTATTTAAACTCTGTAGTATAATATGGACTTCTAATGAAAACAATGAAAGAAAGCTCTTAGATCTCATAAAAAAGTTTTTTAACTGTATTTTTATCTATGCTGCATGTTTCCTGAGCAATTGTTTGAGTTAATGGAGAAATGTTCTCAGTGGCTAACCTTAGTTCTTTCCCTTACAATGTACATTAGAGATCGTCCACAAAAAAAAATAGTACATTCTAAAAAAACAATATTATGCATTTGCTTATGTAATGAATATTGAGCTATAATTGTCTGCATTATTTACACATGGTATTCTCAAAATAGCTGTGGAGAAATTTAACAAAGGACATAAAATATTTAAGATGGAAAAAATGTCCTTAATAACACCCTTCTGCCCCCATGGAAAACCCAAAGCAGGAAAACATAAGTAAGGAAGGCATAGTATGAGAGCCTTGAGTTCAGAGCTCAGCCTTGTTCACCATTTCGGCTTCAGAAATCACTACTTGCCCTGGCCCACAGCACATCCATGAGAAACTGGGAACATGGTTGAGGTGATGATCACATAGGCCTAGAAATGTGATAACTTGGAAAAGAGATGGTTAGCAAACTTTCACAGAACAGATACATTTCAAATTCCTATCAAAGGCCAAGGAAAAGGGGAGAGATTCACAATTGAATATAATTGAATTTTTAAAGGAAGACTGCATATGAAGTGAAACAGAATAGCAAAAGCAAGCAGCTCTTTAGTGAAATACACTTTGCTTGATTATATAAAGATAAGCAGGTCTCTCTAGTGCAATGTTTTAGGCTTCTCTAGTCTAATGTGCAGTATGCTTTTCAAGTTAAAGAAATGTGGAAATGTGTGTATCATTACCTCTTGCTTTGTAACCAGCTTCCTGGAAGAGAGGCTTTAAATAATGCTCTCTCATCTCTCAGGACTCTGAGGTCTGACTGAGGAGTTCTGGGGTTTTTGATGCTTCTATCTCTGGCTAGAAGCCAGTTGGGCTCACCTAAATAACTGGGTGTCCATTCCCTTCTAGGTTTTATGCTTGGTATGCTTATTGCTTGCTGATAGTCTGTTGGATATACTTCATATTTCAGAAAAAGATTTTAAATTATTCTCAAACCATAGAATTTGAGCTCCTCATCCCATAACATCTCTTTTGTCCCATTCCATTGGTCCCGGACGACATGGGTAGAAAACCAGAGGAAAAATTCATTCTTCAAAGAAAGGAGTGAGCAGCAATTTGAATTGTAAAGAGGTGTGTCTACAGTGATGGAAAGATGCTGCAGCCATATTTACTGTGTTAATTAGATTCAATAGTTCCCAGACTAATGTCATTGTCAAACTTTTCTGTTCACAGTTTTTGTATTTCACCCCATAACTTACAGTTTTCAGATGTTGATGTAAGGCTATGAACTCTACAATAAGTTCTACAATTGGACAATACTAGAGATTGTAATTCAGGATTTAACTTTGAAAGACATATTTTTGATGTTTATAACATCCTGTCAAACAAATGACACTTATGGGGGCATTCAAGAGAGGGATGGAACAAATCAATTTCATAATTAATTATTAGCTATGCTTAAATATATGGAAAAGAGATCTTGATTTGTAAAATAAGAATGTGATTAAAAAGGAGAGTATAAAGGCACAGTAATATCCTGAGATGCAGCCTGTATATTTTAACTCATCAATTATGCTGCTGCTGTGCCCAGGACATAGTAAGAGTTAATATAAATAAAAGAAATGCCAACGTTTCTGTCATAGATTAGATGATTATAATAATGATGAAATATTGAAAAAATGTAATGCCATTTTAAAAAGTATCAGACAGAGGAAGACAAATTCAGCTTGTACATTTTAGGTTTAGAATGTCAGTAGAGCTACTGGTGATATATAT
>VZQC01003012.1:5823432-5838411 GCA_009823505.1 Rhizomys pruinosus | reverse complement strand
CCTCTGCAAACATGAATTAGCCACCGCTGAGCCACCGCTTCTGACAGGGCTAAATATCTGTGAGTCTATGGTCAGATTTTCATTCCGCAGGCAGTTTGAAAGCTTATTTTAGTTTAAACACATTTCTTATGTATTGTTGGCTCACTATCATTGAGTTGAAGGCCAACAATATTTACAACATGCTTGAGCAAAGCTTATCTAAAAACACCCATTTTCTCTGTAAAACACACAACTGACTTCTTGTGCTTAGGAATACTGACAGCCCTTCAGCTCAGACCAATTTAAACAGTAAAATCACCCATAAAAAGTGCAATGATGTGATGAAGAGGGCAAGAAGCACACTCGTTAAGAGAATGAGAGCTGAAAGAAAGCAGAACATTTTGTTGTTCACCCTCAGCTGGGAACTTCAGCTTGAGCAGTGAGTTATTCAAATTTTTCTACAGAAAAAGCAACAGAATGACAATTTCCAGATTGGGCTTATCTTTGCTTATACCATCTTGCCTGACCATTACCAAATCAGGAGACTACACTTTTCATAGGAAGGAGATTTCTATGAGAAAAAATATTGTCTTTCCTCCTGTGTTCTATCGCATTCAATTTCTGTTCCAGGCACCTGCTTGTATTCTGTATAATTAATCTCATATGATGGATAGTATGTCTATAAACCAATCATTCTGTCCCTATGTGTAACTAAAGATGGTCTTGACTTCTTAAACTAATGTAGATTTAATTCAAAATACATAATGAGGGAAAAAAGCAGCAGATTTTAAGGAAGGTGAAAGTTCACAACTGAGGTTCAGTTGGATTTCTATTTCATATTCATTCACTTACTGGAAATATATATATATATATATATATATATATGGCACATACACACAAATCTGAAATATTGTGAGTGTTAAGATAAGGGAAACAAGAAGTGGCTTGGATGGGACTGTGCTGGACATCTGTAGTTGTCAATGTGACACACCTGGGTGAAGGCAGCCTCAGTTAAGAAGTTTCCTCCTTTGTATTGGCCCATGTCAATGTTTATGGAACATTTTCTTGATTGCTGAATGACATTAGAGGGCCAGCCCATTATGAGAGGTGCCACCTTTGGGTAGGTGGTCTTGTGTTGTCAAAAAAGGCAGACTGAGCACAGGCCAAAGGAGCAAGCCAGTAAGCGGCATTCTTCCATGGTCTGTGCTCCAGTAATGCCCAGAGTTCCTGCCTTGGCTTCCCTTGATGATGGACTGTGCTTGTAAGACCAATAAACCCTTTACTTGCCAAGTTGTTTGTTGTTAGCATTTTTGTCACAGAAAATGGAAAAGTAAACCGGAATGGGGACCATCTTGAAAAGTGCCTTGGGGTGTAACTATGCATTTATGGGGATATATGAAGATCTATGTGCTTGGTCAAAACCTGTCTTAGCTTTCTTTCTTTTCTGTGATAAAGACCATGATAAAAGGCAACTTGCAGTGTAAAGTGTTTAATCCATCTTACAGTACAGTCCATCACTGTGAGATGTCAGGGTGGGAACTCAAGGCAGGAATCAGGAAGCAGCATCTGAACACGAGACTGTGGAGAAAAGCTACTTCCTGGGTTACTTCCCTTAGTACCCAGCTTTTCTTTTAACTATCCAGGTCCACTTTTGTAAGGATGGCACTTCTCACAGAGGGCTGGGCTCTCCCTCGTACAACAATTGTCAATCAAGAAAACCCCACAGACAGGGCCACAGGCCTGTCTGATGGAGGAAATTCTTCAGTTGAGTTCCCTCTTCCCAGGCAGTACAAGTTTGTTCAAAGTTGATGAAAACTAACCAGCACAGAGCAAATATACAAAATCAAATGAATAGAAAAGGATAAGCATCTCCAGGTTACATGCTGATTCTACACATGAGGAAAGGCGACAGCTATTAGACAATTCAAAGCAGCTGAAACAGTACTTGTATCTGAAATTCTAAAAAAAATATGAAATTTTAATAAAAAATAAAGCTACTGGAATTGAAGTAGATCAGATCAGTCCCAAGAATTGACATCAGACAGTGCTTTATGAATAGTGAAGAAACAGTAAGCCGGAGGCAAAGAAAATCGGAGGAGGGGAAGCCAAATGAAGACATGAACTATTATTAGGACAGTTGTTGTGAATCCTTGACAGAGTGAGCTAAAGTGAAAATGACACAGTCAGTACAGCAGGCTTGGAAGATGTCCAAGGGTCCACAAGCCAAAGAATATGATGGCCCCCAAAGCTCAGAAAAGACCAGAAAAAATCTCTATGGATACCTGGATTTTACCTGTGTTGACCACATGTCAGAATTCAGAGGTTAAATAAGAGGTAATAAATTTATCTTGGTTTATGTAAGTACAAAGAAAATACCGGCACATGGGCACCAGCTACACCCACACTGAGCCAACTCTTAAACAAGAGTGACTCTTACTAAAAACTGTCCTAGGCCCAGTGTATAATCTGCTTGCCACACTAGTATGAGGAACTAAGATAGGAACATCAGAATCTCATTAAAGCAGGCATGGTAGAATGTGTCTGTAAACTGATCAGGGACAGGATATCCCCAGGGGTGCTCACCCAACTAACCTGGAATATGCAGCAATGAGCAGGAAAGATTGCCTCCAATAAGGTGGGGAGTCAAGACCCAAAACTAAGTTGGTTCTCTGACCTCCATATGCACACTATAGCACAAAAGCAGACACACTTAGAGAAACACACACACACACACACACACACACACACACACACACACACATGGAGTGGGAGAGATATTTTTAAAAATCCATGGTAGCAAGCTTTCATTCCTGGTAGGCCATTGGGTATGGGACATTGAAGGAAGAGTCAACAGGAAACGGTTCCTTTACCAGAAGTGACTGCATAAGCTAACAGTTACTGACTGTCAGAAGGTTGTTCCCAATAATCCAGATAACTTATATTTCTCTAAGCATGACCTTGGCACCATTTGACTCTATTCACCATGGAAATCATAAAATATAATCAGACTAAGACTTTGAAAACAATATTAAAAATTATACTTGGAAAACATGTCGGTGTAATACCTGTACTGCTAGCTGAGATCAGAGTCCTTATTTGTATTGGAGTAAAATGAAGGATGCTATTAATAACACCTAATTTTTACCAAGTCTTCTATTTCTAACTCTACCCCAAATACAACCAACTTTCAGTATTTAAGCTGAATTAAAATCCTCATTCCCCCATTTCTAAAGGCTACTTATAGAAGCTTTCTAAGATGTCTTATTTTGTCTATCCTTTCTCACAGTATTGAAAGGCAGATCTCTCTAGCTCTACTCTCACTCCTACAATGACTATCTCCTACTTCACTTAGCATGAAAGTCAAAATCATTGCATGGTTGCATGAATACCCCGCAGGGGCGTACCTTCCTCTACTTCCACAGCCCTTTCTAGCAGAGAGGCCTCTTTGTTATTCATCAAACATTCCAGGACACTGGCCTTAAATCATTCGTATAAATTCTCCCTCCTGACTGCATGGACTACAAGTCTCCAGATATCTCCTCAGCAGATTTCTCTTTCCTCATGGTTTTGCCTCAATTGTATTTCCTCAGGCAGCCCACACTGGCCATTTTACTGAATATCACAGTCCTTTCTGCTCCGTGATCTTCCATATTTCTCGCCCATGTTTTTGCATTAAAACATGTCTACTTTCACTAAAATATAAGCTTCATGAAGCCAGAGAATTTTTCTGGGCTCTTCATTGATACATCCCATGAATACAAATTGTCCTTGGCTCAAACACATTCAATTAACATTTTCAGAGTAAATGTTGTTTATAGCATGCTGTCCTGAGGGAAACTGCCACATTAATATCTATGTCAGAAGCTTCAGTGAAGTGCTGCTGCCTTTAGGACCAAATCTTCAATCAGCTGCTTAATCCTCTTCACTAGATGAAACTTTGGGAAAATTTTGCATCCTTTGTATACCTTGAATTCCTCATCATGAATAAAGAGAAACTGTTTGCAGCTCTGGGGTATAAGAAATGTTCATTAATAAAAGGTATGTCACTTAATACACAAGAAAAGGCAAAGTATGAAAACACTGCATGTGAGATGTGGCAGGCTTCATTATTTCATTATTCTGCCTGACTGTTCACTCCTATGGTGGTTATGATTTCTTGTATATGTGTCTATTCTCACAGCTTTCCCACCTGTCTTTTTTTTTTTTTTTGGTCTTTTTGAGACAGGGTCTCCCTGTAGCCCCAGCTGTCCTGGAACTCACTCTGTAGACCAGGCTGGCTTTGAACTCAAAAAGATCCGCCTGTCTCTGCCTCCCAAGTGCTAGGATTAAAGGTGTGCGCCACCATGCCCGGCTCCTACCTGTCTTTTATACTGGAGTAAATATACATAATTCTCACTAGGTATCCGTCACTCTGTTCTGCATCAAAATCTCCTCTTCTGCCAGGCGTGGTGGTGCACGCCTTTAATCCTAGCACTTGGGAGGCAGAGGCAGGTGGATCTTTGTGAGTTCAAGGCCAGCCTGGTCTACAGAGTAAGTTCCAGGACAGCTGGGGCTACAGGGAGACCGTGTCTCAAAAAAGACCAAAAAAAAAATCTCCTCTTCTATCATATCTTCAAAATGTCTCCATTATTTAATTTTGAACTCAAATATCAATGCATCTTTGACTTCACTGACCTTGGTCTCATGACTAAATCCAGAAGAGGTTTCTTTTTCCTCTTTTTTCAAAGCCGATATTTTATTGAAGCTTTGTGCATTTCATACAAAATTTCAAATCAAATCTAGACCCTTGTCCCCCTCCCTGCCCCCCCACACCACCAGAGCTCATGCATTCTGCCAAACATATTTTTCATCTTTTTCTCAGTCTCTCTCAAAAGTCTAGATGCAGAAGTTTACTGTTTCAAGCAGAAGTTCATTGTTTCAGTCAGTTCTTTGATGCAGTCTTCTGTTGTTGTTGTTGTTGTTGTTGTTGTTATTCCTTCTAATAGGCATCACTCCAAAATATGAGTTTTTTTTTTTTATCGTGTCTCTATAAGTACAAAATAGATCTAGTCTAGGTCTGATTTGCTGGGAACATACCCTTCCCACTGAACACTTCACACCTCTTGAATGTAAAGTCCAATTAATTCTCTGCCCACACAGATCATTGCTCAAAATACACCTTCATCCATCTAATTCTGTGAAGAACAGACTCCAGACAAAGGCATCCTTGATAGGAAGGTCTCATCCTTTAAATATGCTTAAATCACAAATCTGTTAAGAAAACTTCCCAAAGTTTATACAATGATCCACTGTTATTTTATTGGAATGGATAACATAGTACAAAATGAATTTACGTTAAAATATCAACTTAAAGATACCAGTAGAAGACACATTTTTTTGTTGTTGTTCTTTTCAAGACAGGGTCTCTCTGTAGCCCCAGCTGTCCTGGAACTTATTCTGTAGACCAGGTGCGCCACCACACCGGGCAGAAGAATCATTTTTTAAGTAATTATGTTTCATAAATTAACAGGTAGTTAATAGATTTGAATGTGCTTATCCTAAACACTGCTAATATCATTCCACAAAAAGAGAATTAACAGTTTGTTATCAAAACACCTCATTTCATAAGGCAATTTACATAATATGATTTGGATAATTTGAATTTAGTATGCATTATTAGTGATGGTCTGAGAGAGAGAGAGAGAGAGAGAGAGAGAGCTTTCAGCAATTTGCTACACTGATATTTTCTGGTTTGCAAACTACATCTACAGAAAACTTAATATTCAGTAGGTGTAAAAAATTAAGTTGTGGAGATAGCAAATTCTCATAGAATAAGGGTTTTAGAGTCAGCAAATATTTTCCTAAGGGAGATGCACATAATGTACTTCATCTTTTAAATCCATCAGGTTAATTAAAATAAAATCATTGAGATGACTTTGATCAAATGAAATAGACTCAGGAAAGGAAGAGAGGGAAATCAAGACTTAGAACTAGGGCAACCAGAGAGAATGAGAAGAAAGACTGGAAGCTGGAAAGGGTAGGGAGATATCTCTGTCTCCTGCTGAGTCTGCAGCTTAGGCAATTAATGAAAGTCTACATCAAACTCTCACTTCACTTGCCTCAATAATAATGGAGATATACAGGGTCTAGGAAATTTTACAATATTGTCTTTATATACTTCCTATAACTAAGTTTCACTAGGCACCCAGAAAACATTTGTTTTAAAATTCTAACCAATAGAATATGTAAGCAAAGTATATAAGTAATTATTTATTAAAGAAATCATACATAAAATTCAACTTAATTTGTCATCACAAACATTTGAATCTTTCAGAAGAAAAATGAAACTGTATTTTACTTGTTAATATGAATTATTTCACATTATCAGAAGTGGTGTGATGGGAAGTAAAGTCTTATAACAAAGCAACAACAGTTTTGTGCTAAGATTTATTGGTGAACTGGGGGCCTCCCCAGGTCTAAACTGCTTTCTGTGAATCACTTTCTACCTTCTGAGTAGATAAAAATGTACATAAGGGTCAAACTTTTATGTTAATTTGTTTAAAACTTTCCCATTAAAAAGCACAGTTAAAGCCGACAAGGTACCCTGGTTTCAAGTACTGGTTAAGCTGCTTTCTGTGTGCCCTGAGATGTTTCATTTGACTTGTTCTAAACTAAATTTTCTCTTTTCAAAAAGGGACTAGAAAGATATCTTTCAAATGATAACATTCTCTGAACAAAGTAGTAAGCATTGGACAGAATGACTGGAGCATAAATCACTTTTTCCTATAGTGTATATGAGAATCTACAACATTTTTGCTAAATTTACCTTTTTCAGTAATTCTTTCATTAACCAAATAGGAACCATGTAGGTTTGTCAAAAGCCTCTTTGGAGATGCTCCTCCTCCTCCTCCTCCTCTTCTTCCTCCTCCTCCTCCTTCTCCTCCTCTTCCTCCTCATCTTCCTCCTCCTCCTCCTCTTCCTCCTCCTTCTCTTCTCCACCTCCTCATCCTCCTCCCCCTCTTCCTCCTCCTCCTCCTCTTCCTCCACCTTCTCTACTCCACCTCCTCTTCCTCCTCTTCCTCTTCCTCCTCCTTCTCTCCTCCTCCTCTTCCTCCTCCTCCTTCTCTCCTCCTCCTCTTCCTCCTCCTCTTCCTCTCCTCCTCCTCCTCTTCCTCCTCCTCCTTCTTTCCTCCTCCTCTTCCTCCTCCTCCTCTTCTCCACCTCCTCTTCCTCCTCCTCCTCTTCCTCCTCCTCCTTCTCTCTTCCTCCTCTTCCTCCTCCTTCTCTCCTCCACCTCCTCTTCTACCTCCTCTTCCTCCTCTTCCTCCTCCTTCTCTCCTCCTCCTTCTCCTCTCCTCCACCTCCTTTTCCTCCTCCTCCTCTCCCCTACCTCCTCTTCCTCCTCCTCCTCTCCTCCACCTCCCCTTCATCCTCCTTTTCCTCTTCCTCTCTCCTCCTCCTCTTCTTCCTCCTCCTCCTCTCCTCCACCTCCTCTTCCTCCTCCTCCTCTTCCTCCTCCTTCTCTATTCCACCTCCTCCTCTTCTTCCTCCTCCCTCTCTCCTCCTCCTCCTCTTTCTCCTCCTCTTCCTCCTCCTTCTCTCCTCTACCTCCTCCTCTTCTTCCTCCTCTTCCTCCTCCTCTTCCTCCTCCTCCTCTTCTTCCTCCTCTTCCTCCTCCTCTTCCTCCTCCTCTTCCTCCTCCTCCTTCTCTCCTCCTCTTTCTCCTCCTCCTTCTCTCCTCCTCTTCCTCCTCCTCCTTCTGTCTTCCACCTCCTTGTCCTTCTACTCATCTTCTTATCTCTGCTCCTCTCCCTCCTTCTTTCCCTCATTCTCTCCCTTTCTCTTCCTCTCTGTCTCTCCCTGCCTCTTTCACTCACTGATGCATACAGACACACAGACCTCAAATATGCACAGGAGAACATGCAAACACACACGTTCTGAAAAAAGTGATAACGCTAGAAATTGCAATTGAATCTATTTCTTAATCTCTTCCTCAGCTGGCAGCAATCGTATTTTGGTCTCAGTCACAAGACAGCATGAACTCTGAAACCTGTACCTCTTTAAACTCTCAGTCTCCTAAATTGCAACGGGGAAGTCTACTTATAAGGGCAGATAATTTCAGCATTACCAAGATAATTGTTGGTAACACAAAATCTCAAACCTACTCTTGACCTTTTGATACAGAAGCTATAGTTGAGATCCGGTGCTCTCTCTTGATTAACCAGGCCTGATAGTAACTGGGATTATGTGGAAGCTGGAGGTTCCTTACAGTTGACGGACAGTTATAGACACACTTTCTGGTAAGACAGCAAGTTTCTTAATGCCTCATCTTGTTGAAAAATGCATTTGCAGGACTGGAGGCTCAGAGGTTGAGAGTCATGGCTACTCTTGAAGAAGACCTGGGTTTGATTTCCAGCACCCACATAGAGACCAGAAACCATCAATAAATGCAGTTCCAGTAGAATCCAATACCCTCTTCTGACCTCCACAAACATTGTGTGATACATGTGCACTTACACCTGGTGTGGTGGCACAAGCCTTTAATCCCAGGAGGCATAGGCAGGTGGATCTCTGTGAGGTCAAGGCCAGCCTCATCTACATAGTGAGGCTCCAGGCCAGCTGGGACTAAAGGGAGACCCTTCCTCAAAAAAGACTAAATAAGTAAATTAATTATTTAAAATAAAACCTTTTTTAAAAATGCATTTGCCCAAATAGTGACCATGTTCAGTAATTTATCACATGCAGAATGGGTGCCTTTTCAGTCACACATTTCTGTGAAAAATCTAGGAGTTTCATTTTGTTCATTTTTCCAGAATACAAAGGAAATTTAAGACAAATCCAATTAGAGTTTTCTGGTCCATAGACTGCCAAGAAAGAAAGAAACAAAACAAACAAGTGAAGTAAAAGTCCTTTAACTAAATAATTTGATTAACTGTTTTGGCATTCTAAACCAGGAAAGCATTCAAAACAATCAAAAAGCTTTTTATCCTCATTTACACATTTAGTGGATTCCAATGAGCCCCAATCATCTTTTGAAAATCCACTCATTTAATGAGTTTCTTTTTTTTTTCACAGAACTATGTTCTTTTCATTTTAAATTTGTATTTACATTTATCTTTGGTGGCTCCTGAGACAAATCCAGGGCCTCATTCATGCTAAGCAAATGCTCAACCTCGAAACCGCATCCCTGGCTCTCCTGGTGATTTGGAGTTACAATCTACTCATTAGTATTCCTTTCAATAAAAGCAGATTGTTCCTTTTTTTTCGCTACTTAACTGCTCAAAACATGTACAAAAAACACCATGAAGACTGAGATTTTTGTTCCTATCTACCAATGTAACCCGGATATCTAAAACAATGCTTGAAATGGTATCAATATTCAGTAACTATTGATTAAATGAATGAATGTGTAAAACCTATATTCTTTAAAACTGTGTTTATTGCATTTTTCATTACTTCTCAGGTTTGCTTCGTGCGAGCTCCCCCAGCACGGCCACAGGTGGTCTGTTGTTTAGAAGGACTCTCTTCTTGGCTTGATGCTCTGGAATGCCATCTTGAAATTCTTAATAATTTTGTCTTTGAAAATGTGTTTTGTGCAGCTGGAAAGATTGCTCCTCAGTTAAGACCCTTGGCTGCTCTTACATAGGACCCAGATTGGGTTCCCATAGTACACACTGTACATAACAACCCTCCTTAACAACAGTTCCAGGGGTCTAATACCCCTTCTGGCCTGAACAGGAATTGCTACACATGGGTGCAATGCAGGCAATACACACATACACATAAAATAAACTAAAAAATAATAAGTAAAATATTTTTTTTTAATTTTATTTATTTCCGTATGTGTATGAATGTATTGTCTGCATGCAAGTCTGTGCACCCGTGACGTGCAATGCCGCGGAGGTCAGAAGAGGGCGTCGGACTCCCCTGGAACTGGAGTTCTCCTGGAATTGGAGTTTCAGACGGTTTTCGGCCGCCATGTGGGTGCTGGGGATCGAACCCGGGTCCTCTGCAAGAGCGGTCGGCGCTCTTAACCGCTAGGCCATCGCTCCAGGCCCATAAGTAAAATATTTTTAAAATAAAACATGCTTTGCAACCCTCATTCCATAGGGCAAGTAGAGTGTATGGATGAATTAGTTGTAATGTATGAATGGGATTAGTTGTAATGTCATTGAACTCAAGTACTTGGTATGACCTCTCTGGAGCACAGAGATCTCATGGCTCCATGAACTGAGATTGCTGAGCAGCTACCAAAACATGTGTGAGGCAAGAGTGCCATCTACATGGAAGAGCTGTGGCTATCTTATGGGCCATATTTTCTCTTCAAGTCCAAACAGTTCTCTGTAGAAAGCAGCAGTGATGGAGGAAATGTAAACACAAAAGGAACTTGTCACATCGTCTTCCCTTTAATTCATGTTATTTTCTCAGCTGAATACATAATAATGATAAACCATGGCCCTCTCTCTCACATTGTGCTGCTCTCAACTTCAAGTGGATCAAGGACCTCAGTATAAAACCCAATACCCTGAACATGATAGAGGAGAAAATAAGGAATGTATTGGAACTTGCAGTCACAGGAAAAGATTTTATAAACAGGACTGCTATAGCCCAGGCAATAAGTCAAACTGTCGATAATGTACTTTAAAAGATAGCATCGTTCCAATACAGTCATACACATTATAAAAAGGATTGTGTCCTTCAAGGGAAGAAGGAACATGTCAATGGGAAAAGGATCCCTAGCAGGTATACATGTGACAGAATCTAGAAAATACAAATAACTAGAAGAAAACCTGAACATCAAAAACAAAGGAAAAAAACACTCAAATTTTGGTATCATTATTGTTGCTCAGTTTGCCTTACTACTAGGTATTTGGTGCTAGCATCCACAAATGAGGGATACCATTCATTGTTTTTCTGGGACTGTGTTATTTCACTTAGCATAATGTCTTCTAGTTTAACAGAAAAATCATTTTTTTAATTTAATTTAATTTTTTAAAATTTATTTTGGCTGACACAAATATAAAATTGTACATATTTATAGGATCACATGATGTTTCATGAATATATACATTGTTTAAAACTTAAAACTGCTGAACATGTGTAGGTCATTAAACATGTATAATTTATTTGTGGCTAAAAGTTCCACAGTTCTGAACAAAATTACACAGTTTTTTCTTTAAGGCTTTTGAAATGCATGCAACATCACATCTATATTGATCCTACTGTAAAATTGTACACCAAAGCATCATGCTGTATGTAAATATCTTGGTATTCATTGATCAGTTTCGTCCACACATACCTTCTTCTTTTCTTTTTTTTTTTTTTTATTATGTTCAGGGGTTCAGATTTTTTCTTTTAATTTTATATTACTCTAAAATATTAATATATACATTCTGCCCATGTACATTAATTACCATGCCTGAAAGTAGGTGGTAAGTTAATTCTAGGTCTCATTAAGATATTCACATTATAGAATCACAGTTGCTTTCAGATAGAAAGTAATATATCAATAACATTGCTCAGCTTTTCTTTCGATTGGGGGATTTGGTACTAGCATCGACAAATGAGGGAAACCATTGGTTTTTTTGGGACTGTGTTACTTCACTTATTATAATCATTTCAAGTTCCATCCATTTCTGTGCAAAGTTCATGATGTCATCTTTCTTTACCACTGCATAGAACTCCATTGTGTAGATGTACCACATTTTTAATATCCAGTCCTCAGTTGAGGGGCATTTGGGTTGATTCCAACTCTTTGCTATTGTGAAAAGAGCTGCAATAAACATAGATGTGCATGTATCTTTGCAGTAGGATGAGTATTGTGGGTATATTCCCAGGAGTGGTATGGCTGGGTCAAGTGGTAGGCTCATTTTGAGTCTCTTAAGGGTTCTCCACACTGCTTTCCACAGTGATTGTATGAGTACATTCCTACCAGCAGTGGATGAGTGTTCCCCTTTCCCCCCAATCTCTCTAGCATTTGGTGTCTAGAAAAATTAGGTTTAACAACACAATTCTAGTTTTATTTGTTCATTATGCATTAATATATCAAATAAAAATACCAGATAAATTGAGAGATATTGCAGAAAAGGAAGTTATTTTTTTACAAAATATTGGATTCTAATTTTTTAGCAGAATTTTCTCTTCATGTTGATCAAGGGTCATTTATTAATGTGCTTGGCTCTGTCTATCCATGATGTCCAACAAACATCCTCAGCAATGTTTACTACCCTTCTCTGCATCAGTCTGCTGTAATTTGGATGTGGGTTTCATGCACTACCACAAAGACTTCTCTGTTGGAAGACTGTTCCTCAGGAGACTGATGTGGAGCAGTAGTCAGACATTAAAATGTCAGACTGGTGGGACTTCCTCAATCCCAAGGAAGCTGTCCTCATGTGACTACTGTGGTTCTCTGGTCACCTTGATTAGTTCTCCCGAGTGGGGTGTTATAGCAGAGTGGGTCTGATTCCTGACCAAGCTCTGGTTTCCTGGATTGTTGTGTGTCCTCTCCTTCTTGCTGCAGCTCCAAGCACCATAGCATCTGTCATGATGGGGCATAACTATGTGGGCCCTCACCAGGATCAGCACTGTGTTCCTTACTTTGTCTTCCAAAACTATGAGCTAGTTACACCTCTCATTGTCATAAAACACTCAGCACCAGCTATTGAATTAAAGTTAAATGAACTCACACATGGTCCATTCCATAGTTCTTTATCTTTGTATGCAAAATTCCATCTTTCTAAATGTCCCAATGGAAAAGACCGATTTCTTGCCAAATACATTCTATTTATATCCCATCTACTATTACTGGGCATGTGGCTTAGCTTCTAATTCTTGTTAGCCTTTGCATAGTGGCATGAATAGAGATACCAAATACCTATATCTTAGGATGTTGATGAGAAGAAATCACCTATGGATAGCTAAAAGTTTGTGCATGAGACACGCCCCGTAAATGATTTCAGACCCAAATGGGTAGTGCAATGGATAAACATTTGACATTGCCCTATAAGTAAGGCAAGAATCATTTAAAACAAATAAAAATACATAAAGGTAACTTAAATGTTACACCTTTCAAAAAGATTTGAAATTTGATATTATTCACTACACCATATGAATAAATGCTTCATCCTTAAGAGATAAAACATTAAAATCTGACAAGGTAAAAGCTATTAACAGTGGGGACTTACTGATAAACCTCTTATAGTATTGGTGAAAAATTTAAAATTTTATAAATACAGTTTCCTTGAAAAGTTAAGGTAGGTATTCCTTCAGAAGAGGTAAGAACACATGTTCCTCCAAGGAACTGTGCCCATTATCCAGACAGTTTTCCCACAGTAGCCAATGACACCAAGTAACTCATTCGTGGTAGGGAAGTCTCACTCACTAAAACAGAGAATGACCTAGGGAAACAATCAATGTGAAGGTCATTATGCTACTGCCCAGAGAACAAAGATGGCTGGGCTACTAGACTCCATTTATATATTATTACTGAACATTACAACTGCTGCATCCTGCCATAGGAGAGTCAGAGGCCCAGATGGAGTACAGGAAGAACACAGAATGCGTGAGGACATTGCTGGGGAAGGTGGAAAGGCTCTGCATCTTAGCAATGACACAGTTATCCACGTCTCCCTCTGTAAACACTTAACATTTTTATACTTTAAATGGATGCAATTTATGTTATATGCACAAAATCTTAAAAAAGCCACTTAAACATGAAACAAGAGAACGAAGAAAACTGAGTTGCACAGAGAGCACACATGGACTGTCATTTTCATGTCCAGAAGAGGAGCCCACACAGGTTCCTGACTGTGTTGTACCCTCAAGTTGAACAAAAAAGGTGTATCCTCCGTGATGGCATTGATTAAACCAATTGTGTCTGTAGGAGATTCTCTGCTTCTGTAGTGCAGCCTCTTCGCTATAGGTGGTGCAGACTGTAAACAAGGCTGCATCTTTTGGAAGTGTCTTTTTTCTATCAGACAGATCTGGTCACTCACCCCTTTGATCAGAACTTTACCCCCTTTCTGTGGCTGGCTGCCTGCTCCTCTGAGCTGCTGAAGCACTGGATCCGTGTTCCTTCCAATGCCCCTTATCTTGGGTTATTGGCAGTTAGAAGTGTAGACTTTGAAGTTTGCCTGAGCACTGTGTGACCTTGAATAAGTCATCAACACTTTAGACTTCAATTCTCCTGACCATAAACACAGAGAGTGTCAGGAACAATATAAGTAGTAATAATAATAAAGGGTTGTTACTAATTCTTTTTTTTTATTATTGATGCTTTGTGTATTTCATATATTATTTTCCAATTCAGTTCAGGCATATTTCCCCTTCCCTTCCCCCAATCCCACCCCACCCCATCCCAGATCATGCATTCTGCCATAACTGTCCTGCATCTTTCTCTCAGTTTTTTTTTTTCCATTTTTTAGCAATAAGTGATAATTTCGAGTACAAACATCCTTCATGTAAAACCAATTTGCAAGCAGTTGTGCCCAAACCCACACAAACCAAGGGTCCCACCATCCAGCGGGGGGGAGGGGGGGGCTTGTATGTTCAATCAAGTTGATCAAATGAGTGTCCAGGCTATATTGCTGTAGGTTCAACATTCATCCCAATCACAGCCCTTACATTCTACCACGCCCCCTCTTCCGCAGATTTTTCACTAGGCTTAGACAAGGGGCACAGGTGGATGAGAAGCAAAACAGTCTGCTTTCTATGGAGCTGTTGTCTTGGACTCTGGTCAATTCTGGCTGTTTTCTTTCATGAGCTGACAGCTTGTCCAGGAATAACCTTTCGATCCTACTAATGAAGCACAAGCAATTAGATATATAGGTATTTAAACAGTACTAATTGTTATCGTAGTTTACTTTGGTATAGACACATGTTTGGATGGTATGTTAATCCATGAATTACATTTTTTTTTCTGTTGTATATGACAGGGTCTTACTGCGGCTCATAACATCTCCTGACCATTAGAGGGTGCAAGCTTGTGGCATCAGCCATGGGTTATTCCTCCAAGGAGAGAGC
>VZQC01003012.1:5696829-5818081 GCA_009823505.1 Rhizomys pruinosus | reverse complement strand
TAATCAAAATTTAATTTGGAATATGCAACCGATAGGGCTGTCACTGCTGCACAGTATCTCCTAAGCAGGTGAGGTGTACATGTAGTTTGGGAGGAGTCCGTTGGCTTGACCTAAAGTGTAGACAACCATTGCTTTTATTGGTTCAGTGGCCTTTGTAACACTCTCTGGTATTCCAAGAGACCAACTGTATACTTGTAATGCGATCTTGATACAATCCTCCCATGGTTACATCTGTCATATTGACAGCAGGGCGGGCCTTACCACCTCTTTTCTTGCAGAGATCCCAGTTTACAGGCAATAAGCCTTTACTTTTTAAGTAGAAGTCATAGTCCAGTCACTATAGCGTTAAAGAGCAAAGTGTTTATTGGGGAAAATTTATATAGCAGGTACTCTAACTCTGCCCAAGCTTTATCCACAAAGTATAGATATTTTAAGGCTTAGTGAATTGTTTAGATTCAGTTAAATTTAGGTGTAGGTTTTGGGAAGTGGCAATACTAATTGAACTAATCGGAATAAAAATGTTAATTGTTTTATTTATAATTGTATTGATTAGTGTAAGGTACACAAATGGCCTATATATTTTTCTGATTATACAATACACCTTATAATACTTTCTTTACTTGTAAGGACAATTTAAAGGAATAAGCTTAAATTCCTTCCCAAATAAGTAGCATACAGTCCAATGAGAAAGGAGTTTGGGTAAATTTAATGAAACTTTATGCCTCAGCTCCTGTTTATGGGTATGTGTAATACAACTTAGGTCATCTATAGGTCAAAACATGTAAAAACCTAAAAAAATAAAAAAAAAAGGAGGAGGTGGGAGGTGGAGTGTCCTTTCTGGGATACAATGGAAAACTCTGTTTCCAATCCCATTGATAAATTTTCAATTTTTCTGATCTTGAAACTAACAATGGAAGAGAATTTTATGTTCCCCACAGGCTAAAAATCACCAATCTAAAGGCCTGAAAACATACAACTTATGGCTATGCAGGATGTGACGGGAAATGCAGCAGAGAGTTTGACCCATCTGAACATTAAAGAAAAGAGGAACCTCAGACTGCCTGAGTCACATACACTGAGCAATCTCTCTGAATATCTATTTGGGCTAACTGTTTATAATGGGCCTAATGAAGTTTACCTTCCAGATATGAGAAACCTTCCTATCTCCCCCTTTGTAGGAAAAAGAAAAACATGGATGGTAATAAAACCCCTCCATAACTGTAAATTAGAACACATTGTTACAGTGGTAATTTCCTATAAAACCAGTCTATGACTACCCTTTTTTAATTGACTGATAGGCATAGGAACGTGAAAGGATAATTCTCTATCTAGAGCAAATTCAATAGTAAAGTGGTTATAAGTTGTGTGATTAAGCAAAACTATATTACAAACAGGAATAACTCTGACATCAGCAATGAATTATTCTGCCTTAGGAGATGTTGGCTAGGGATTCAAACCTCGCCCCCCCAAATTATAAAGCCTTTTGCTATAAGTGCGATATATGCAAGGAGAAGGTAGTAAGTCCCTGGTTGTCAAAGAGCCTAAAATGTTTGGATGTACAGCTAAGTAACTGGCCTCTGAATACAAAGTTACCAAACGGCCACAAACAAACACCTAAATATGTTCCTTGAGACAACAAGACTCTCCATCAGATATCAGCTACCTCCACACTGGAGATACTGTGCAACAGTGCAGCCATAGTGTCGTATAGTAAGATAGTAATATACGTATATAATATATATATATATAATAATCGCCAAATGAATTCAGGCTATAAGCATCTCTCCTTGGAGGAAAGACTCACTTGCATGCACAAGCTTTATGTCCTCTAGTGGTAGAGTTTATAGGCCACAATAAGAACTTATCACCCTTTAATAGGAGAAACCACACGTTTGCGGTTAGCATACCATCCAAGCATCTGTGTCTATGCTCACAGCTTAGCCTGACATATATAATGTACTGCTTATAATTCATGTACTCCAATCTTTGCTTTGTTAGTGAGACTAAAAAGGTATCACTGGAAATGGCTCAACTCCATAAGGGAAACAACCTAACAGACTAAGTCTAATAAACGTCCTAAGAATTAAGGTAGAATGCTGTTTTCTTCTCACGCCGCACTTAGTGCCCACTTCCCAAAGCCTAGGGAACAAACGGCAGAAAAGGAGGAGTGGTAGAATGTGAGGAGCTGCGGAGAGACTGGGCGAATCATGAAGTGAGCAGGAATAAAGTCTGGACTCTAATTGAGTTCAACATGCCTGTGGCATACAAAGCTCTCGGCACTGGACTATGGGAACCTTGGGTGTTCAAAATGTTGGACAGTTAATACTCTGCAAAGATGCACCAATTACGTAAATTGTATGGCAAGACTAGCAAGTAGCATGTCAATGTATCCTTTGATCTTAAACAACTGTGCATATTATACTATAGAATCCCTTATAAAATAACAAAATAAAAAAAAAAAAAGTGTGTATTCTCTGTGTTTTGGTGTAAACTATTCGATAGATGCTCTCGTGAATCCATTTTTGTATTTGGTGTATTGTGTCATTTAGTTCAGATGTCTCTCTGTTTATCCTTGTCCTGTTGATCTATCTAGTGGACTTAATGGGGTATTGAAGTGCTGGGGTTAATCTGTGCCTTGAGATCTTGAGGAATTGTCTTTATAAAGTTTGTTGCACCAGTGTTTGGTGCGTATATATTCATAATTGTGAGATATTCATCATCAATTGTTCCTTTAATAAAGATGTAATGACCCTCTTTGTCTCTTTTGATTTCTTTTGCTTTGAAGTCTATTTTGTCTGATATTAGGATAGCCACGCCCACTTTCTTTTTGGTACCATTTGCTTGGAATGCTTTCTTCCATCCCTTCACCTTAAGTTGGTGCCTATCCTTGAAATTGAGATGGGTTTCTTGTAGACAGCATATAGATGGGTTTTGTTTCCTAATCCATTCTCCCAGTCTATGCCTTTTGATTGGGGAGTTTAGCCCATTAATATTTAAGGTTATAATTGAAAGATGGATGGTGCTTCCTTTCACTTTATTATCCATTTGGACTTCTAGCCTCTGATTTTGCTCCTATGGTTACGTTTTTATTAGTTTCTTTTCCTAGGTGTTTGAGGGTTTTTGCTCCTCTCTTTTGCCCTTTGAA
The DNA here is from genome assembly GCA_009823505.1 of Rhizomys pruinosus. Classification (NCBI taxonomy): domain Eukaryota; kingdom Metazoa; phylum Chordata; class Mammalia; order Rodentia; family Spalacidae; genus Rhizomys; species Rhizomys pruinosus. Next base: position 5,814,936 of record VZQC01003012.1, on the reverse strand, counting down.
TTCCTTCAAGTATTTTATGAAGAGTTGGTTTTCCAAACATGTATTCCATCATCTTGTTCATGTCATGGAAGATTTTTCTCTCTCCTTCAATTATAGTTGATATTTTTGCTGGGTAAAGTATTCTGGGTTGGCATCCATAGTCCCTTAACACTGAGAATTCTTTATTCCATGTTCTTCTTGCTTTCATGGTTTGAGCCAACAAGTCAGTTGTAATTCTGATGGGTTTCACTTTGCATGTGACTTGTTTTTCTTTTGTAGCCCTAAGAATTTTGTCTTTGTTTTGGGCATCTAACATTTTAACTACGATATGGCATGGGGTGTTTCTTTTCTGATCTTGTCTATTTGGGCTCCTATGTGCTTCTTGTTTTTATATGGGTTTGTCTATTTTTAGTTTGAGGAAATTTTCATCTATTATTCTGTTGAAGATCTGATCAATATTATCCTCTTGAGATTCTTCTCTTTCCTCTCTTCCTATGATGTGGAGGTTTGATCTTTTTGTAGTGTCCCATATTTCCTGGTTGTTCCACTTATGTGTATTTTAAAATTTTTCATAATCTTTATTTGAGCTTTTTAATTGTGCTGTGTTATATTCCAGATCTGATATTCTTTGTTCTGCTTCCTCTATTCTACTTCTGAGGCTTTTTCATTTCCTTTCTTCTTCATTGAATGAGTGTTCTAATTCCTTTTTCGTTTCATCCTGTGTTCTCTTTAATACTTCCATTTCCTTTTTGAGCTTCTCAATCTCTTCTTGGTGCTTCTCAATCTCTTCTTGGTGCTCCTTACTTCGTTGGTTGGCTTCCTTTTTCAGTGCTTCTACTTCCTTTCAGAGTTTTTTTTTTCTCCCTCTAGTTCTTTCTGGAGTTTTTCATTCTGTTCCTTTAGTTCTTTCCGAAGTTTGTCATTGTATCCCTCTAGGTCCTTTTTGAGTTTTTCATTCTCTCTCTTTAGCTCTCTGAATTCTTGTTTATTTTTTTCTCCCTCTTGTTCTTTCTGGAGCTTGTCAATCTGTTCCTTTAGTTCTTTCCAATGTTTGTCATTGTATTCCTCTAGGTCTTTTTTGAGTTTTTGAGTTTTTGAGTTTTTGAGTTTTTCATTCTCTCTCTTTAGATCTCTGACTTCTTCTTTATTTTCTTTAATTTCTCTGCATAGGTCTGCAATTATTCCTCTAAGCTCTGTTTTTTGGGTCTCCTCCAAGGGGATCCCATTGTAGCTATCTCCTCCAGGTTTGGTAGAGCCTGGTGTGGGATTATCCTGTGCCTTTCCCATGTTGTCCCTTCGTCGTGTCCCTGGCATGTGGGTTTCTCTTTTGTGGTTCAAATCACAAATGACTTTTCACTATGTTAGCAGATGGTTTTGCTTGCCTCCTTTCGATGCTTTTTATTTTCCTTCCCTCCTTTTTTTTATGGAGTATTGACTTGTCTAGGTTTCAGGTTTTCAATTTTGTTTATATATTGGATATTGGAAGCCTAAGTCAGTCTTCTCTTTCTGTTCTGAAGGTTCTCACTTGGATTCACACCAATTCCCATGGGGGGGGGTGTGCGCCTGACCTAGCCTGGGCCCCAGTACCTCCGAGACGGGGACCCCGAAAGAGGGTTCAGAGTCGAGACCCTCTTCCAGCCTCCCCTCTGACAGACCACCCCCAGCTGTACCTGCCCTGCCCTAGTGAGTTATGGTGTCCTGCCTGCGCCTCAGGAGCCCGCCCACAAGGCTGCACACTGGGACCAGAGCAGACATAAACACGACCCTCTGTTCACTCTGCAAAGGCAAAGTGTGTCCCTCCAAGACGGGGACCCCTGAAAGAGTCGAGACCCTCTTCCAGCCACCCCTCTGACAGACCACCCCCAGCTGTACCTGCCCTGCCTGAGTGAGTTCTAATTCTTGAAAGTTGCTATCATACCTGTAAATAGGAATAAAGTATTTCCTAGCCAGTGATAAACTGAATCCCCCAAATGTAATTATTTCCTTGTCACTATTACACTAATACTTAGACTTCATTTCTTTATGTTTATCTGTTCCATTGACCTGGGAGACTCTCCTGTGCAGAGAGTGTCTCTTCAGAAACATTGATAGGTGCTTAATAACTGAGCCTGGGAAGGAGTCAGATCCTGTGCACCTATTCACATTTCCTTGTTACTTGATAGTGACTAATGTGTACCTAGCCATTCTGATCTTCACAAGTACTGAGGAAATAATCTTCTTTTCTCTGCAAGCACTCAACCATAACCTTCATTTGTTAGGCTGCCTGCCAAGAAGAAGGTACAGAAGAACACTTCATCCAATTTATATGGGCCTCCTCAAAACTAAAGGCTCCACAGAGAGCCTGCATGCATTGGGCTCCTGGAGCTGAGACAATGAACAGACTGATAGATGTTCCAAGATCCTCTTCAGCACATCATGTAATATCAAAAGCCTCAATGCGAGGATGAAAGCAAACTGAGTAATGCTCTGGCATTCACCCTTTCTGGAGAACAGAATCTTCAGGAAAGCAGCTATGATTCCAATGTGTCACTTTCACAATTCAACAAATCCTTGTTAAGTTGAATCAACAGTGGGTGATATGTACCCAGATAGGTGGAACAACACAGGGAAAGGTTACTCTGTTTCCCAGAGCTTATCTCCAAAGCATGATCAGAGTTTCAGTATTCTTTTCCTTAGGATTTTGTACCTTCCAAAAAATAATTCCTTCAATAACTATGTATTTTCTGACTACAAAAGCAGCATCTGCCCAATGTAAAATATGCAAGAAGTTTATTGCAGAAAATAAATGCAAGCTCTATTCAGATATGAACAGTTGAGATATATATATATATATTTCTACCTTGCCATGCAAGGATTGTTTTGCAGGGAATATTAGATATTATAATATATATATATTATAATATATTAATATATATATAATAATCGCGATATATATATATTCTGCAAGGTAGAAATTAACCAAAGAATTCTCACATTTCACATTGACTTTGTGCAGTATAAAAGGTTGCTTTAGTCTACTTGTTCTAGTTGACATACATGGGAAGAGGTAATCTCAACTGAAGAAATACGTCCATCAGAGTGGCCTGTGGGCTCTTTTCTCTTTTCTTTATTTTAGCAGGGGGGAGACAGTTTCTCCCTGTATCCCCAGCTTGTTTGGAGGAACTTGTTATGTACACCAGGCTGGCCTCCATCTAACAGAGATCCACCTGCCTCTGCCTCCTGAGTAATGGTATTAAAGTCCTGTGCCACCAAGCCAGTCCTTATCTGTGGGGAATTTTTTTTTTCTTTTTTGGTCTCCCTGTAGCCCCAGCTGTCCTGGAACTCACTTTGTAGACCAGGCCAGCCTTGAACTCACAAAGATCCACCTCCCTCTGCCTCCCAAGTGCTAGGATTAAAGGCGTGTGTCACCACACCCAGCTAGTAGGCAGATTTTCTTAATTGCTAATTGAAGCAGGAGAACCCAGCCCACTCTGAGCTATGTTATCCCTGAAAGGGCTGGCTAGTAGAGTCAGGGTCCTCTAACAGTCCAAACCATGACGCTCTGTCAGGACAGGGCATGCTGTCAAACACTGAATGCATTTCTTCTTCTTTCTCTGGGTGCTGCTCCCATCAGTTGCAATGCAGGAGTCAAGAGATATGATTACCCACCTCTTCTGTTAATTCTGTGCATAAAATAAAACAAAGATCTTTTCCAGAGAAGGATTCCAAAGAGTTACTTTTCTCCCTAAACTATTTGGTTTAATAATAACTCAATGATAGGGATCTTTTTACCTATTAATTCAATAATTCAAATGTATAATTTTTCTTCTGTGTATGCTTCTCCATAGATAAATTTCTTTTTAGGTCTCTAAATTATAACTACTCATAAATATATATTAGATAGATGTTTATTAAGTTAATTGTTGAACATTTGAAGTATATGTTCTTAATCTTTTATTGAGTTTTTGTGCATTTTGTATACTAGATCTTAATTAAATTTATACCTCTGAACCCTCCCTAAAGTCGCTGCACCAGATTTCATGTCATATATGTTAATTCCTCTCTGGTCAAGATGTCCCTCAGTGCAAGTTCATCTGCTTGAGTCTAGTCAGCCTATCTAGAGTCACTTGCTTAAAAAGATCTGCTCTCCCTCATCCCATAGTAATCAGTTGCCAATAGTTCTTCAACTAGGTTTGGGACCTGGTCTCAATTTCTCTAGTTCTATGCTGTTTTTGTCTGACCAATACTGCATGGAGCCTGTTCACGCTGTCACCATTGCTGAATATTCATATGAAGAGGTTCCCAGAGGCCTGAACTCTTCCATTGCCTTATGTTCATGCACCGGCCCTGGCTTTGACAATCTTTCCACACCTCTTCCACCATGGTCCCTAACCCATTATTTCTATATTATTCTGCATTTTGATTTCTAACCTCCAAAATGTGGCCTCTAATTTTGCAAGTTTCAGGGAATACATTGATCTTTCACTTTGTCACCAGTTATCTATTTGTTTCATTTAATGCCAAGTTTTTGATACCATTATGGAATATATTAATTTTCAGTATGTAAAATGAAACAAATATAAACTTGTTCATACTTCTTAATTATTTAGTGTAATTCCACGTAACTTTATTGTCTCAAAATCAACTTAATTTGTCAAATCTGATTGTTCTGTGAGGTCACATTGGTCTGATGTTTGGTCTTGGGTTTTGTACATCGTTTGTCTAATTTGTGTTTGGTGTTTTGCCTGGTATTGGCCTAGAATTTAGTCTGCTGTCTAGAAATTGCTTAGACTTCACATGGAATATCTTTGCTTATGATTTTATTTTTGTGTTTCTATTTCTCTAATATACTTATACATTTTATATTTGTTTTATTTACAATCATTATATAGTATTTCATTCTAGATATGTCTATTGGGAACAACAGGGTTATGCTGCTTGCTATGATCAGGTGAGTACACATTTTTAGCATAAAATATTTACAATGGAATTTGTACCTTATAATTTCTCTCTAAGCAGATCATGAAATATAAAGATTCTTTGTAGATACCATGCACAATGAAATTTTGTAAGAACTTTGGAATATTTTTCTTTCTCCATTGTCTTGATATTTTGATCTTTTTTGTAAGCCTTTATCAAATGGACTAAGTCCTATAAGTCAATAATAGATAATGGATCAACCCCTTCAACTTTTTCTCTTGTCCTCACATTATTAAAATAAATTTTTCTAGTAAAAGGATGAAGGAAAAAACAATTGAATACATTTTTGCAAGATGTTAAATATATATTTACTTTCAAATAATGCACCAGTAGCTCAATTGTTCACTCATTAAAAATGTCTCTCTATTTTCAGTCTTTACAATCATTTTCATTTCAGCAAAATGTTCTTTAGAAAAATTTTACTTTCTTCTCTTTCAAGTTCATGCTGGGGCAGAAAATCATAATGGCATGAAAGGAAAGATAACTGCCGATAGAACAACTCAGTAAAACCTTTGGGGTTCAGAATAATCCTTGATATCACCTGATGTAGTAAAATCTAATAGGTAATCTTACCAGTGTGAAAACTATGTCTTTTAGAGATGATAGAGTTTGTCTGAAAACTCATGGCTTCAATTACATTGCTAAGGCCATACTGAAGAAATTTTGTTTTTGAATGGGACAATTCAAAATGGAAAAAAACATGTACATTTCTCCTTAGTTGACCTGGTCTTATATCTTAACTCACATACTGCTCCAAAGATGGTCACACCAGGCATTATATTTTACCACTTAATTTATACACATTAAAAATTTGATAAGAGAAAAAGAAAAGGAAAAACTTGATAAGAATAGTAATACCTTCTAAACATGTATTTTCATATATAGAAATGAATATAAAATATCTATTATTGAGGGAAAATATGGTTAGATGAAGTGATTTGGCTTCAAAAATTAATTTATAGCCCATCCCTAACTTATTATCCCATTCCAGCCTGGCTCTCTGCAGGTCCAATTCATTGTAGAAAAATGCTTCTTTGCCTAGAGAGATGATTTATAGTTACAAAGCACTGGCTGCTCTGTCTGAGGACCTGGGGTCAGCTCCCAGCACCCACATGGCAGCTAACAACTGTCTTTAACTCTTTTTCCAGGCTATCTAATGCCCACTTCTGACTTCCATGGGCATTGCACTTCACAGGTGCACTTACATGCATGCATGCAATGCACTCATATACAAAAAGTAAAAATAGTAAATTTTAAAGAAATTATTTGAAAAAAGAACAAGGCTTCTGCTGGGAGATAAGGCAATATTGTTTGGAATCTATATGGAAAGTAGCTGTAAACACAAACTTCGAAACTTGGTGAGCCATTCTGGAATAGGGAGAAGAGAGTTACTGCATTCAATTCTACTTAACTACTTTTTTAGAAAAGACTCCACTTTTCCAACTGAGGCTCATGACTTTAATATGGTTTTTATGTTTTCATATCTTTCAGAAAAACCAAGTGTTCCAGTAGGAATCATCAAATCATCAAAATCATCATTTTATTTCCCATGATTTGAAAAAAAAATTAGAGAGGGAGACTATATAAAAGCATCTAGTCCATGCTATGCACACCATGTTATTATTTCTCAAGCGATCACTTAAAGTCTCATTAGTAAGGCTTGGGAATAGTAAAGCTCAATATGCGACTGCCTGAGACCAACCAACAGGTTAGCCATCCATTGATTTTAGCCTCCATTGCTCTGTAAAACACATCTGTGACCTTAATTCACTACTTACTAAATGGGAGATAAATTTCCTGTTCCTTGAACATACTTGCTGTCAGTGTAGACAGAAAAATTATAAAATAGTGAGAAAAAGTATTTGAAAGCAAAATTAAAGATTACTTTTTTATTTTATTTATTTATTTTATGTGTATGAATGTACTGTCCGCACGTAGGTCTGTGCACCCATGTCGTGCAATGCTGCAGAGGTCAGAAGAGGGCGTCGGATTCCCCTGGAACTGGAGTTCTCTTGGAATTGGAGTTACGGATGGTTCTCAGCCACCATGTGGGTACTGGGGATCGAACCCAGGTCCTCTGCAAGAGCACTCAGCACACTTAACCGCTAGGCCATCTCTCTTGACTTTAGGCTTCCCTCAAGCTATGGAATACAAAAAGCAAATATTAACCTGTAGGAGGGAATTAGCTTTTGTCCTTGTATCACATCATTGCTTTTCTTCATCCCAGTCTTGTTCTTCAGATGGGTAGGGAAATCAAAGGAGACTGCACTTAAGCACTTGGTCTGCTCCAAATTTCATCCCTTCCTTCTTTGAGAGTTGGTATAAAGTGTCACTTGTTTAGGGCATAAAAGGAAGACATGTCAGATAAAGCAGCTTAATACCTGTAATTAGTGACCTTGTTTAATTTAAGCCTCCATCACACAGAGAATTGATTTTATTAATGCTCTGTTTCATTAAATGGTTGCTGAATATGACCCATCTACATTAAGTATTGTCAGACACACTCTGAAGATTCAACCAGGCTTAAAATACATTACACTTAAGTTCACAAGGACCGAGCATTGTAGTTGATTCAGTGTTCGACTTTGTACTTCTGTGGCATAAATGCACACTTGTTTTCTGAAAGCTGTTTGGTTTTCCTTTGGAAACATGGAACACACATACAATAGTGCAGACTTAAAACACTGAAAATGTTTTATTCACTTTATGTCCTGATTGGAGTAGTCTACCAAATCAGAATCTTTATGCACACACAAACACATTATGAAAGTGAGATTATAAATTATGTCCTTTGCATTCAGGCAGACACACACACACACACACACACACACACACACACACACATATATATATATATATATATAAAATATTATATAAATAATTAACCTGTGGCCTTCTGTAATATAGAAGCTAAGGAGTCCTGCAACACTGTATAAGTCAGGCATCTTCCTGGGCTTTGGGCTTTGAATTTTATTACTGCTACAACAGAAGATCTTTTCCTAATCCTTCAGCATGACCTCATGTCTTCACCCAGTGGGTTGCACCCCTGTAATAAAGGAGGCTCTACTCTGCCTCTTACTGGACTGAACAGGTTGAAATAGTACATATGCAGCATGCCAGGAACTGGTTTATCATTTCTACATCCAGCTCCCCCATACCTCTCCTAGTCCTATCTTCACCTTCTGATCAATGAGAACATCTGATAGCACACAGAATGCAGGATCAAAGCCTACGAAATTAGCAGTCCTGGGGCTATTCCTTCCTCTAGTGCAGTTTCCCTTCTTGATGTTGATTTCTGCCCATTCAGAAAACCAGGGGGAATGATTGAAGATGTAAATGAGATACTTGGTTGATGGCTTGTGGTTGGGTCTTCTGTGTATGCTAAATGTCATCAATAATTTCCTCTCCATTTCTTCATTTACAGGCATCTGCTAAGACAGAGCCATTTATCCCAAAGGAAAGTCAGGGAGATGTGATATTCATCCTCCTCCCCTATGAAAATGCACCCAGGATGGCCTTTCTAGCTAGAAGATAGGCAGGGAAAGGCAGTTCCTACAAAGAAAACTTGATATTTAGCATTGTTGGTATTCGTCAGAATGTTGGCAGCAAACAGAAGCTCTTCCAATTATTTTGAAGGGCAGAAAACATTTATGGAGCTGAGGGCAGGGTTTAGGAAATAGTAGATAGGGATACTAACAGAACTATCAAGAGGAAAAGGCTACTGCCACTGTCAGATCTTAATAAACAGACAAAAAGCGCCTGGAGAGATAGTTTAGCAGATAAGGGCACTGACTGCTCTCACAGAGGACTTGGGTTCAATTACCAGAACCAACATGGTGACTAACAACTGTCTGTAACTCCAGGCCCAGAGCATGTAACACCCTCTCCTCACCTCTGGAGGCATTGCATAATATCAGTGCACTTACCTCCATGCAGGCAATGCACTCATACACGTAAAATACAATTAATAAAACATTTTTTTTTGGTCTTTTCGAGACAGGGTCTCCCTATAGCCCCAGCTGTCCTGGAACTCACTCTGTAGACCAGGCTGGCCTTGAACTCACAAAGATCCGCCTGCCTCTGCCTCCCAAGTGCTAGGATTAAAAGTGCGCCACCACGCCCAGCTAATAAAACATTTTTAAAGAACAGATAAAGACTATGATTCACAAGCTTTTGAAATAAGGATCTTGGTGAATAGTGAGATAGCTCAGTCAGTAAAGTGCTACTTTCAAGTACAAGGACGTGAGTTTGATCCTCAAAATCTATGTTTTAATATCTCAGGGACCAAGGAGAGGCCGAAGAGATGGGTCAGTTAATAAGAGTATTTGGTGAGCAAATATGAGGATCTAAGTTCAGACCAGACATATATCCACAGAAAAATTACAGCTGGGCATTGGAGGTGTCTCTAACCTAGTGCTGTATAGGAAGGAGAAAAGAGCATTTCTGGGAAATTCTAGCAACCAACTAGCTCGAGGTTCAGTAACATACACTCTGTTTCAAAGGATCAAAGTGTGAAATGGCAGAGTAAGAAATATGATATCCTCTCTGACTTCTAGAAGAATATACAAGTGCACCTAGAAGAGAGAGAGAGAGAGAGAGAGAGAGAGAGAGAGAGAGAGAGAGAGAGAAAGAGAGAGAGAGAGATAGACTGATTAAGTCAGGTATGGTGTCACATGCTTGTAATTGAACACTGTTGTAGTAGAGACAAGCTGATCACTGGTGTTCTGTAGCCAGCCAGCCTGGCCTACTTGGTGACTTCAATGCCAGTGAGAAGTCCTACCTAAAATGAGTGTGGACCATGACTGATTCAGCCACATTGCAATACTGCAGGACTCAGGAGGGTGGAAAATGGTTCTAACAAGAGCAATGAACAATTATGAAGAACAGGGATCAACAAGAAACAAAGGATTTCTCATTGGGAAGAATGTTTAAAGGGAAAGCTAAAGATAAGAAGGGCAGGAATTCAAGTGAAGTTTTATCTATTTTCAAAGATAAGACTAAAGGCAATGTGAATGCAGAGGGAGCTGACCTGAGCCATTCCTGCATCATTCTGCAAGGCAGCCCTGTGCTGAAGGCTGCTACGATCTTCACTCTCCTGCTCCAGGAATGGTTTCGGACCAAGAAGACCTCAAAATTCGTGAAGTCTGTCACTGAGTGGTACAGTGTAGTTAGAAAGATAACAGAAAATGAGATGAAACAATGCATACTTTATGTATCCTATTAGGTTTACAGTTATCCCAGCCATCTGAGACATTTATGTATTATTTGGAATGGTACTTTAGTGTGGTTTTGTCTGAATATAAAAACACATTTATGAAATAGCATATCAAATTCTTAGCATATAAAAGAGAAATAGAGAAACCCTCTAAGTAGTTTTCAACCCTGTATAACTTTGTGTGTGTTGTATCCTGTCCCTGTGAACAAAACATTTTCTATCAATGTCCTCTTTGTCATTTGAGATGATGATATAGGGTTATAGAGTTCATGCCTTCACTGTTGGTGAGTAAAGTGTTATGGTAACGCCAAATACAACAACATGAAGGAATGCACATGCTATCATGTTATTTTACATATTCATGTAGCAAACTAGCATCAAATTCAAATAAAGTTCACTCTGCTTGTTTATTCATTAAGCTTCAGCAAATTGCAGCCCCCGCAAGAGTTTCTATAGGTGTGAATAAGGTCAGCCAGGACATCACCCATGCATGTTAAGATATGTTCTGCAAGAAGCTTCCTGTGTTCACTTGTCCCAGACAGAAATTCTCTGATAGAACTTATCATACATTATTTATGTTACTCTGAAATTTGTTTGTTAGTTTGTTTGTTGAGACAGTAATTTTTCCAAGATGTTACGTAGATTAAAAAATCCCCACCTAGGGGCTGGAGAGATAGCCTAGCGGTTAAGAGCACTGATGCTCTTGCAGAGGACCCGGGTTCGATCCCCAGCACCCACATGGCGGCTAAGAACCGTCTGTAACTCCAATTCCAGGAGAACTCCAGTTCCAGGGGAATCCGAGACCCTCTTCTGACCTCCGCGGCATTGCACGACACGGGTGCACAGACCTGCATGCAGACAGTACATTCATACACATACAAAAATAAATAAATAAATAAATAAAATAAAAAAAAAATCCCCACCTAACATTAAATTCATTGGAAATATTCTAATTCTAACAAAATCACCAATATGATATGAATCAAGACAGTTACTGAAAGATTAATTGCAAGAAATCCAACCCAATCATGTTAACATTTTGTCTTTCAAAGACTTAGGTTCATTTATAAACTAGTGGGTGAGAGACAGATCAAACTGCTTTTGTATTTATAGTATTTCTTTTTCTACTACATAATATTTTATTAACTAGCCATTAATATGGCCACGATTATGCTAAACCTAAAGATATTCCACTATAACTAAGCGTTTGACAGAAACAAGGTAGAGTGAGAGAGATTGATGAGGAGAATTCGTTGGTTCAGCAACAAGGCAGAAATCATTTTATACTGCAAAACAATCTGTTACTTCTACAGAGAGCGTGTGAATTATTGATGGCTCTATTCAGCATTTCATTTCTTTGTAGGAGCTTTGTAGCATACTTTTGGACACATTAAAATAGAATGTCTTTCTCCTACTGAAGACTCATGAAAGCAAATGGAAGACTTTTTCTGAATGCCGTAAGTGTAGAATCATATATTGCATGTGAGCCTCGATGAAATTGTACTTTACAGTAAAATACTACCTATCATTCAGACTACAGATTCCAGCAACAATTTTACCCATTTATAGGATTTTTTCCTTTCTTTCTCATTTTGAAAATCTGACTTTAATGTTTTGTTTGCTTTTTTCATGGCATTTCTACCATTCACAGTCACTATGGCAGTTTGTAATGTCAGAATACTCAGGCTCATTTCCAGATCTTGGATTCTTCTCTCTTGAGTTTTCTTATTTCCCATATACACTTATCTCTGCTTGCAAAAAAACCATTAAACATGAGGGTAATCATTGTAGCAGCTTCCATCACAGTTTCATGTGTGTTAATACCAACCCAAAGAGATGCATGCAGGAAAATATAACCTTTGCTACTTGTAACTGTGAAAATGAGCAGGATCTGTTATAATTTATTACTGTATTATTTCATTTTTTCTTAAAACTGTCTAGGTCATAATGAAATTTGTGTCCAAAGAAAGAAGTATATTAATTTAACCTGATGAAATCCAAACAGTTTTGATGCTTAGTGTTGAAATTAGGCTCCAAATTACATTTAAACATTCTTCCAAATGCCCATTATTCTATTTAAATCTGCCCTCAAATCATTTACCAAACTGCAATAATAAAAATAACAATCAGCAATATATGCATTTTAGTCGAAATTCTTCTAGATATTTTTGGGATCATTGAGGTACCATGTAGTCAAATTAACTTCCAAATGTCCTTATTACATGCTGGGCCCTCTGTAAATATCTGAACATAAAAAATAATTTAAATAATGAGACCATCCTAAAAGTTTAGTTTGATGATGGATAATATAAACTGAACAACTACTGAACAGAATTGCTAAGAATGTGGAGATTTACACCAATGAAAACTGAGAACGTGACGCCCTCAGATACATAGGTAAAAGAAAAAGGTTTGCCTCCCTCTTTTATGGAGCAGAACTAAAGGAATTCTGCATAGCAGGAGAGATACAAGAGCAATGATGGAAAAATCTGGCCATGACTGCAACACCCTTGACTTTGCCAACAATGTGACCATATGGATGGGATTCAAGGTCACTAGAATGAACCGTGTGGAGGAGGAGGAAGGAGAAAGCAAGAGTAGAGCCAATAAAACAAAATGAGACGGTGACCTGCTGGAGGAGAGGCCAGCCAGCGTCCATGTCCCGTCTTTATGACGAGAATGCACTGCTTCTCTCTCTTCTCAGATGAAATTCATATTCGTTGTTCACTACTGAGCACTCTTTAAAAATATTTCCAGTTCATTTCCATCCAATCTGAAAAGATATATTTGGGGATTCCATGAATGCTTTCATAATCAATCATTGATCCTGAGTAACAGTTTGACAAAGGTCTTAATTCCTTACAACAAAAAGTAGAAACACTCCTTGACTTATAATGGAATTACCTTCTAAGAAGTTTATTAGAAGATGGAAATGTAATAAAGTAAAATTTATTTTCTCTCTTCTTTCTGTGGTTGTACATGTTTGTGTGTGTGTGTGTGTGTGTGTGTGTGTGTGTGTGTGTATACTCCTGTGTGCATGCACATAGAGGCCAGGTCCTTGTCAAGTGCTTTCTCAAATGCTCTCCAAATTATTAGTCTTTTGTGTGGTGTGCTTTTGTGTATACATATATTATCTGTATATATATGTTTATGCATGTGTATGTATGTGAACTCATATTTAGATGTAGTGTGTATATGTGAGTTTATGTATGTATGTGTAGGCATGCCATTGCATATAAGTGTGGAGGTCAGAGGTCAAAGTAGGATGTCTTCCTCTGTCCTACTTCACACCACGTGATTGGACAGGCTCTCTCACTGAACTTGGAGCTACCTGTTTTGACAAAAATGTCTGGCCAGAAAGCACTGGGGATAGGCCCGTCTCTGTTAACCCAGCACCAAGGTTGCAGGACTGTGTCATTATGCCCAGCTTTCACATGAGAGTAAGGGATCTTAATTCATGTCCTCATGTCTACACAGCAATCAATCCACCTTCTGAGCTATTTCTGCAATCAGTCTCCACTGATTTTTGAGCTGTCCTTCCTCCTGAACATGGATCTTGAAGACTTAGCTAAACTGCCCAGCTAGGGAGTCTCAAGGATGCGCTGGTCTCCACCTCTCCCATGCTGGAATGAAAACACACCACCACACACCTGGCCTCCACCTCTCCCGTGCTGGAATTATAACACACCACCACACACCTGGTCTCCACCTCTCCTGTGCTGGAATTATAACACACCACCACACACCTGGCCTCCACCTCTCCCATGCTGGAATTATAACACACCACCACACACCTGTTCTCCACCTCTCCCATGCTGGAAATATAACACACCACCACGCACCTGGTCTCCACTTCTCCTGTGCTGGAATTATAACACACCACCACGCACCTGGTCTCCACCTCTCCCGTGCTGGAATTATGACACACCACCACACACCTGGTCTCCACCTCTCCCTTGCTGGAATTATAACACACCACCACACACCTGGTCTCCACCTCTCCCATGCTGGAATTATAACACACCACCACACACCTGGTCTCCACCTCTCCCATGCTGGAATCATAACACACCACCACACACCTGGCTTTTTAGATGGCTTTTGCAAATTAAACCAAGGCCTCATGTTTATATAGAAAACACTTTGGGGGCTGGAGAGATGGCCTAGCACAGACTGCTCTTGCAGAAGACCCGAGTTTGATCCCGCGCACCCACATGGTGGTGAGAACTGTCTTTAACTCCAGTTCCAGGGGAATCCGACACCCTCTTCTGACCTCTGCAGCATTGCACGACACGGGTCCACAAACCTACATGCAGACAGTGCATTCATATACATAAAAAATAAATAAAAATAAAAAAAGAAAACACTTTGTGGCATCTTCCAAGCCTTAAGTATTCTTTTTACATTGCTTAACTTACCAAACACCTTAATCTAGCATCACAGAAGACAGCAGAATAGCATTTGGAGGCAAGAGACTCTGACTAGACAGCCGGAGGGGCCACTTGGGAGAGCCTGCTATTATTCTGTTAAATTGGCACAGTATTGAACCACCTCTTGATGAGGTATATTTCTATCCATTAATGTCCATTATGCCCACAGATTAGTGAGGCTCTCAACACTTGTCAGAAAAGCTTCTTCATGGGGCTGGAGGGATGACCTAGAGATTAAGAGTGCCGACCCGTCTTGCAGAGGACCGGGTTCGATCCTCAACATCCACATGGTGGCTGAGAACAGTCTGTAACTCCAATTCCAGGAGAACTCTAGTTCCAGGGGAATCCGACACCATCTTCTGACCTCTGCGGCATTGCACGACATGGGTGCACAGAACTACATGAAGACAGTACATTCATACACATAAAATTAATTAATTAATTAATTTTAAAAAAGAAAAGCTTCTTCATGCAGTAGATAGTGGTTAACATGGAGACTCTCAACTGCTTAGCATGCAGAGAATAAGAGGCATGTGGGATATTCTGCATATATATATATATATATATATATATATATATAAATGAAAACTCTGCCTTAGTCACCCAGGATAACAACTGTTTCAGATCAGATGAGTCTAGATACTGGATATGTTTTAATTAAGCATGACATATTAATTTTTCAAAGAGAATATTTTATCAAAATATGAATTCTCAGTTCATCATATTCTAAGTTTTTCCCTTGAAGGATGTGCCCATTGTCAGGTTTAAGTCACTATCATATTTAATCTCTTCTAATTTGTCCTGTTATACTAATTGAAAGAATCTTTTTATATACTGTATAATGATTTGAGAACACAAGTGAAGAATGAAGAACTTCAAAGTGCACGTAAGAATGCCAATGTACTTTCATTTATCCATTGACTTTTTCTATACAAAATTCAAAGTAACTCTATTTCTACATTAAAATGAACTACATCTAGGAACAGAAGCACACATGCACAGGAGCATGCACGCACACATACACACACACACACACACACACACATATCAGTTAAATACCAAATTTTCTCTAATTGAATTAGTTTTACCTTGGGTATTTATGTGTTCAGTGTTAATGCAACTCACTAAATTTACAATAGATACTTAGGTAAGGTATAGCCAATAACCGTGTATTTTTTTCAGTTTGACACTCTGCCCTGGATTCAAAATCAACATATGGACACTATAATACATAAAACATGTCTGTCAAACAATCTTACTCTTGAATCCTATGCCATTTGAAGTGAGAACACCAACATAAGTATTCATTTTTGGTGTTATTGAAGGGGGATCTCCCTGTATCCCCAGATACCCTGGAATTTGCTATGTAAACCAGGCTGACCTTGAACTTTCAGAGATCTTCCTGGCTTTGCCTCCTGAGTGAGTGATTGAAGAGGCATGCTAGCACTCCTCGCATAAATATTCATTTATACAAACTAGCTTTTCCTCTAATTGCCTAACCTGTCTTCTCCTACGTCCACTCCATTTGTCTACCCACTACAAAGTAGAAATATAATCTAGAGCTTGGCAAGCCCTGACAATGCCTACAACATCAGTCAAACCATTCTTTACAGCAGTGGCTCATAGAACCTTCATTTAGCCTACATATTTGAAGTTTCCAGTTTTGAAATGGGATAGTCCTATTATTGAAATCTAAGCAATGAAAATACAACTGTATTTTTTCATTCTTCTCACATAGGACAGAAGTCTAGTATGTGGAAAACTAGAGAAGACCTCATTGTAGAAAAGCTATCAATGCTTGTTTGGTCAGGGTGTCTAACTGAACTATCTGGTCTGGGTCTCAAATTAATGATTTTATTTCCTACACTCATTCTCTGATTTGTTTTTTTCAACTTTAGATGCTTATTCATCATCATGTCTTCCTATACTGGTACACTCTTATCAATACATATACAGGCTGCAGGCTTTACTCTACTTTGGGTTATCCACATAAACTATCCTCATCATTAGTAACAGAATGTGTCAATAATTTCATGATTCTCAAGATGGTATTGAAACCTAGTCACCATTAAGTTGTTTTTGCCTTCAAATACAGTGTTTGTATGAAGAATGCCATCAGGACATTATTAGGCTGCTTGTCTAGTTACATGAGCAAGATCAAAAACACAAGAGCAAAATACAAGAGCAAAACCTGTCTCTACAAAAAAATAGAAGGATATGCAAAAATCACAGATCAAAGAGTTTGGAGATCAAAATATTAAAACTATTATAATTAAAGTAGTACCTAGAAAAATCTGTTCAAATTGCTTCAAAACAGGGGTGCACAGTTTATCACTAAGCTGTAACTCTATTCAGTGTCAAAAAGTTCACCACAGTTACCTGTATATAATGTGTATATATCTTGAAATATAAAGGGGAATTCACTGAACATGACAAATGCACTTATGATGAAATCATATTAAAATCTACACCACACTGTGAAAGTAGAGATAACACATACTTGGGTTGACAGTGCCAGTTCATTCCCACTTGTGCTGCTGTCTCTATTAGCAATAACTTTCTAGTTTATAACATCAACATTGGTAAGGCTGGCATTTGAGTCACATAAAGAAACAGAAATTTATCCAAAAAAGTTTTCTTCATCATATAGCTGACTTATTTAAATAAAAACCGCCCTTTTTCTTATACGAACAAAAGGCTGGAATGTCAGGTTGTGAGATCCAGAAGCCCATTGGAATGCAGAGACACCTAAGACCTAGAACCTGCTCTACCAGGCATAGCCTTTAGTTATGCTAAAGCAGGCCACCACTGATTACTCAGGAATCTTCTGCCTCGCCCTTTGGCCTTCTGGAAGCCAGATTCCAGATTCTGACCTACCTCACTCTCACTGAATCACACTCCCACCTTCTTCCTTAAATTCCCAAGCCGGATGCCATTCTGTGCTTGACTCTTTCTTTCCCCTGAACCTAGCCCCGGCTACCCTGAATTAAACTTTGCTCTGAAGAACCTAGAAAAAAAAAATCCATTTCTAGTAACTGACCACTTTTCAGTTATTTTAAGAAATGTTTTTAAAATTACAACCACATCCAAGTGCTTTGTTGAAAGAAGTATGACACACTCTTGTGTTAGTACATTTTATAATTACTAAAATCATCTTGTATAAAATATTTTATAAACAAGACATAGGTGTATAATTTAAGGGAAAAACACATTATAAGCAAGACATATGGTATACTCTTAATTAAAAACCTATGTATATCTATTAAATATATCCTCAAACAATGATAAAGTATGGAAAGGACAAATAATATGGCATTGATGGTTTTAGATTTTTCTGTTTTTCAAAATCACCAATATGAATGCATAACACGTTCTTTACTGACAATAAAGAGGACAGGAGACATTATGAGGATCAGGGTATTGAGGATGCTGAAGTGGTGTTTACTCCAGTTCTGACAATACTGTTTTTCAAATCACTGCTTTTCAGTAGCTCCTCTGTTGCCACAGAGATGCCCTTCAGTTGCTGTGGTAACAAATGAATAATAATCCACACTCATGCACCACTCCATGGCTCACATAGACCTTTCTCATGTGTGATCAACAAAACCTCAGCAAAGGTTGTGAACGAGGGTGACCTGGTGTCCTCCCCAGTTTAGGGATGAGAAGTTGGAGAAGGAATAGGTCACTTAAAGTGCTTACAGTTACATCTTGAGTAACTTAAAAAGCTGCTGTATACTCTAAGCCTTCCAAGAGTCTTAATGTATTTCAAAATGGGTTTTGTTTGTCTTTCTATTTACATATTCATAAATTCAAATGGCCTATTAGGCATTTCAGGATATGGTAAAGTGGAGTTGGTCAGCTTTCATCAGAGGGGAAGGACCTACGCTCTGAGGGCTGCTCTACAATCTTTGGAAGCACACGCTGTACAGTCCTCTCACAGAACTCAGAGAATGGCAGCTCCAGCAATTTCACATTAAGACATTGTTCTCATCTGAATCTAAATGATTATGTGTTCTTGCTCTTAAAACCTTGAGGAATGTCAAATCCTGGCCAGAGCTACACCAATGGTTTCACATACTCTATTATCTGCAGAAGTAAGACCACTGGGTATATGATGTAGTCTAGACACTGGTATCCAACCCAAAGCACTCTGCGTTATAGCTTAAATGTGAAATGCCACCATATGCTTTTCTGTTTAAACAACCAGGCAGGCTCTAACTATAGCCAGCTTAGGGAATTTTCAGAATGATTTTGCACATGAGGCCTGGGTGGCAGACTTAGGGTCACACAGGGTGGATTTTTGAATTACAGACCAGGCCTCACAGTGACCTGCTCCCAGTGTCAATGCAATGAATATCTGTTGCAGAACCTCACCCTAGGGCCCCAACCTTCTACTATACCTTCCAAGCAGTGATTGGATTTAGACCTGCAATTTGTAAACCTCAAATAAATCCTAGGTCCTTTAAGTTCCCTTTGGCGATATCACAGAAACAAGAAGACAACTAATGCAACGGGTGACTGACTTTCAGTATATACTGATGAAATTGTATTGCCAAATAACATTTTGTGCTCAGTGGCTGTATAGATATTTATTAGTTAGATGGATCACAGTAAGAATATTTCTAGTTTTAAAGAAAGTTCTAATGAACAAGTACTAAATTCTGAGCACTGTAGCCAAAGTGTAATATCAAACATAAATCATTTAATCTCAGTTCCTTAGTGAGTTGCCAAATCCTCAGATTTTTTTATCTGTAAAATGATTAACAGAATTATTAATTAAAGTTTTTGTGCCACTTAACTTAGATGCTTGCAACCAAAGCATCATATTAAATTTAATGAATATGCAAAAGAGAAATGACCATATTTCCCCACCACACCCTGCAGTCACACTATGTGAATTCTACTGGGTTAATACTTGCACTCTCTTGCCTCATATAACTTTGCTGATAAGAAACAAAAGAGAAAATTAGACAGAGAGAGGGAGATAGGAACATCAGATTTTCAGACTTCTCAAGATTTAATATTTTGGCCCAATTTAAATATTGCTGTTGAAATTTCATGTATGAAACACTTGCACACTTGTAGGAAACACTTGTATGAAGCCGCAGCAACAAAGCACCTCTCACTCGTTCTTCTCAAAGCGGTTTATTATTCAGGCAGGCAGGTCTTGTCAGAACGGTTTATTCAGGCACATCTTTTCTCCTTCTCCTTTTCCCTTCTCCAAGCCTTCTCCCTTCTCCAAGCCTTCTCCTTCCTCAGGCAAGCAAGCTTCTCTCCTAAGACTAGAAAGGAGAGAGAGTCCCTCTATCTAGAAAGTCCCTCTATTTTTCCACCTTCCCAGCCCAGGTTGCATGGCCTTAGTCTATTGGTATCATCTGGCCTGATCTTGTATACAGGGTGCACCTGCACAGCTCAAACGCGTGACTTTACTTGGAGGTAGGAGGGAATCAGGTGTTAATCATAAGACTCAGGTGTTAGTCATAAAACTTTGCTAAAGTCTCGGGTGCCTTCTTAGGACTGTCGCCACACCTGCTCCCCACATCTCCCACTTCTTTATTATTTTAGTATTTGTTTTTGTTCCCCCTCCGGGGAGCTTTACTGTCCCCCCTCCCGGGGGGCCTTATTGGGCCAGCTCTTATTGGGCCAGCTCGGCGGATTCTGGATTCACGCCGAGCCTGTGGATTGTCCCTTTTCCCGGGGAGCCTTCCTTATTGTCCCCATTTCCGGGGAGCCTTCCTTATTGTCCCCATTTCCGGGGAGCCTTCCTTATTGTCCCCATTTCCGGGGAGCTTTCCTTATTGTCCCCATTTCCGGGGAGCCTTCCTTATTGTCCCCATTTCCGGGGAGCCTTCCTTATTGTCCCCATTTCCGGGGAGCCTTCCTTATTGTCCCCTTTTCCGGGCTTTAACTGTTCCCCCTTTTCCGGGCTTTAACTGTTCCCCCTTTACCGGGCTTTACTTTCCCCCTTTTCCGGGCCTTAACTGTTCTTTTTCCCGCGTACGACGGTGCCCCAGTCCCCAGTTCAGCCTCTGTCACGAGAAAGCCTGAACCGCTGCTTTGGAGGGGCTGTTCCGCCTCCTCGCCTGCAGGCTGCTGGCCGCCAACGTCATCTCCTGTGCGCCCGGTGCTTCCTTCGCATCTTCTGCGCATCCCGCGCTTCCTTCTCCAAGTTTCAGTCGAACGGCTGGTTTTTCTCTCTGGGTCTGTCCGATCGGTGCCCAGGCCAGCTCGGCAGGTTCTGGATTCACACCAAGTCCGCAGCACCGAGGCCCCTTTAAGAAATTTTCAAAGTCTGTGGAAGTAAGTAGGCTGCTTTGTTGAAGATTCTGCAGCTTTGTTGAAGTCTCTGTAGCTCTCTCAGCTTTGTTGAAGTTTCTGCATTCTCAAAGTCTCAAATGTTTGTAGCGTTAAGTCTCACTCAAATGTACAGGTACCTTACTCTGTGATTGTTATCCAGCTTGAGCCTCTTCTGCGAGATGTTTTTCTGCACTCGCTCAAGGCCCCTCGCGGCTGTCTTCCTTGATGCTGAAGCCATTCATCGCCGCCTCACCCGGCCCGCGGCCCCAACACACTCAGAGCCCGAAGCCGCGCATAAGACTTGGCTAAAGTTCCGGGGGCTCTGGGCTGAGCGTGGCTGTCACTCCGCCTCCCTGGATGGGCCACCACTTGTACGAAACACTTGCACACTTGTAGGAAACACTTGTATGAAGCCGCAGCAACAAAGCACCTCTCACTCGTTCTTCTCAAAGCGGTTTATTATTCAGGCAGGCAGGTCTTGTCAGAATGGTTTATTCAGGCACATCTTTTCTCCTTCTCCTTTTCCCTTCTCCAAGCCTTCTCCCTTCTCCAAGCCTTCTCCTTCCTCAGGCAAGCAAGCTTCTCTCCTAAGACTAGAAAGGAGAGAGAGTCCCTCTATCTAGAAAGTCCCTCTATTTATCCACCTTCCCAGCCCAGGTTGCGTGGCCTTAGTCTATTGGTATCATCTGGCCTGATCTTGTATACAGGGTGCACCTGCACAGCTTAAACGGTGAGCGTGACTTTACTTGGAGGTAGGAGGGAATCAGGTGTTAATCATAAGACTCAGGTGTTAGTCATAAAACTTTGCTAAAGTCTCGGGTGCCTTCTTAGGACTGTCGCCACACCTGCTCCCCACAATTTCATATGTATTTATTGTATTCTGACTATACCTGAAACCTGAATTTCATATATATTCAATTATATCCTTACCACAATGAAAGCATAATCTCTTATTGATGAAATGCCAATTAGACTGTAGTTTAGACACAGTTCTTCTGCTTGTCCATCTTCCAGTATCTTCCAAAGCACTGGAAAGGACTATCTTAGAAGGAAAGCACACAGATTCCTCAGCCCAATGAAACTATTTTTTAGCCAGTACCCTTCCATCGCTGAGGCTTCTATGTCCAAGATCTCTGAAGGGCTTTCAAAAACCAATGTAAAATTATGGGTATCCCTTGGTAGGTTTCTCTGCTTCTCTCAGAGTCTGCTTTCTAGCCACCATAGGAAAGTGTCCCTCTCTGTAATAACATGGCCTTAGACTACATTGGACATTAAACCAGAGCCTCAATAGACTTCTTGTCACTCTTGCACAGAAGGAAGGTACTTCTTTCTAGTACTCATAAATACTCAATTATTTCTCAAAAGTTCTTTAGGAACACATCTCTCAGAATCCTCTTCTCTGGCCTAAATGATAAGCTGGAGATGCGTGTCTTCTTCCTCCATGACTAGATGTGGAAGGAAAATATGTTCACATTATCCCCTGACAAAGGCACCAAAAAATGATGGTGTTTTAGCTTCTGTAAGGGTTTTGTCATGTTGGAAAGCTCAGGTGTATCTCTGTGGCCTTTGTCTTCCTGTAACAGGCATTAGCTGAACCTCAGTCAATTGAAAACACACCACTCCACATCTGGTAAGAGGCTTTCCACATGTGGTGGTCAGAACACAGTTCATATTACAAAGATGGTAGCTATTATAGTCCACAAAATTGTCAGGAAATGTTTTGTTAGTAGCATCATTGAGAAGAAACTCTCTGGCATAAGATGTACATATGGGATTATTGTGATTTGTCATCTATATAGAAAGATATAATTTCCCAAATTTGTGGTTGGAAGTTCAAAAGGGAAAACCACCATTTTTCTACTTTTGAAGCTTTCCTCAATCGACATAAAAGGGAAGAGGGGTCTTTAATGCAGCACTAAATACCATCACTCTACAGAAGATCTGAATAACTGTCCTATGGAAATTATGCAGCAGAGAAGGGCCTAGATGGCCTGGGTATGTGTTCTAACATAAATTTCTCACTCTCTCAGTACCTCTCAGAAAGTGAATGACAATAAAATCTGCTATCTGACAAACTTGTTCCAAGTATCAAATGTAATACATATTATGATTGCCTAAATATAAGATCTACAGGATGAAGAGGAAAAGGTAACAGAAGATAAGTCATATCCTTTGATGATATTTCAGAACAAAACACTTAGCTAGATATATCCCAAATATACCTATTCCCTTTATAAGAGAACTTGAAGTCCTCACTAACCTTCACGAATCATTAGCAATTAATATCTTTAAGTGAAGAATCCTTTCAAATATTTCAAAGAAAATATAGACCCCAAGAATCTAGAGGAAGTAATGACTTATTTGGGTGGCAGAAGAGGATCCCTTGAGAAATTATTATTAATAATTGTAATTAATTTTGGTGTGGCAATATCCACAAAGATACGCAACAATGAGCTCAATAATTTCTTTCCAAATGATCCTTTCTGACAAATATTTCATTTTCTTTCCATAAGGTATATTAATGAACTAAATAAAGTTCCCTAGACAGATTCCTAGACTGGTATGAAAAATTAAGAATGTCTACACCTACTATATTCATATACTCCAAAAATGCATGTATTTGTTTTTATTTATCTGTGTTTTTGCTACATGTATATATGTGAATGCTGTGTGTGTGTGTGCGTGCATGTGCGTGTGTGTGCAGTGATTATAGATGCCAGAAAAGGCTGTAAAGTTCACTGAAACTGGAGTTACAGATGGTTGTGAGCCATATGCTTGTGCTGGGAACTGAACTAAAACTTTAGCCAATACGCTTTAATGACTCATCAGTCTCCATAAACTAATACTATTTTCATAAGTACTGACAATGGAGCAAAGTAAGTTCTTGCCTCCATTTTAAGAAGTGTTTTCATTCTCTTTGCCAAAATACCCATCCAATACCTAGATCATAGCTGTCACTTACTCTATCTGTAGGTCTTTTACTCTGAATTGCTTGGACTTTATTATGCCCATTCCTATGTCTCTGATTTTCAAATAACTCATTCCATTAAATTATTTTCCCTATTTCTAAGGTTTATTAAGTATTACAAAATCAAATTTTTCTTTTGTCCTTTTTAATTGAAGTGTTATGGATTTCATACATTTCTTAATCAAATTTAGGTCCATTCCCCCCTCAATGCCCCCCACCTATCCAGAGCTCATGCATTCTGCCAAACCTGCCTTTAATCTTTTTTTCTGTCTTTTTAAAATTTTTTGATGTAGAATTTTACTGTTTGGGGCAGAAGTTTACTGTTTCATTCAGTTATTTGAACCAGTCTTTTGTTGTTGTTGTTGTTTCCTTCAATTTGTGTTGCTCCAAAATATGCATATATACACATCACATATATACCAAAATTATGAGGTCTGAAAATAAACTATAGATTAATACCAAAACATGTCTCAAGAGTCACATTTAGCAGTAAAGACGAAAGCACGTAAAACGAAATATTAATTCGAATTCCTACATTACATAGCAAGTTGATGTATGTGTTAATCTACTTTTATAGTAACATCAGGTATTATATTTACCTAAAAAGAAAGAAAAATTACTCAGTTTGCCTTACACTTAAGAATTTGGTGCTAGGATTCAAAAATGAGGAACACTATATGTAATTTGTTTTTCTGGGAGTGTGTTACTTCACTTTGCATAACATCTTCTAGTTCCACCAATTACCTGCAAACTTCATGATGTCCTCTTTCTTATTTTTTTTAAATTAAAAAAATAATTTTATTTATTTTCATTATGTGTATGAATGTACTGTCTGCATGTAGGTTTGTGCACCCATGTGGTGCAATGCCGCAGAGGTCAGAGGAGGGTGTCGGATTCCCCTGGAACTGGAGTCAAAGACGGTTTTCAGCCACCATGTGGCTACTGGGGATCAAACCTGGGTCCTCTGCAAGAGCAGATGGTGCTCTTAACATCTCTCCAGCCCCTATGTCCTCTTTCTTTACCAGTGCATAGAACTTCATTGCATAATTATACCACGTTCTCTTTAAATGAAATAATTGCTATAACCATCCACTTCCCAAGAAATGTAGATCATTTCAACTTTAAAGTCAGAGGGCATGCTTTTCTGTGGCTCCTACTCAGCCTGAGCATGTGTTCTCTTGAAATCTATATACTTTTCATTGTTTGGATGAGTGCTCATTCATATCCGAAGTTGCAAGTTACCTTTATTAAAGTTCCCATGCCATGTGCTTATTTCATTTGTGAATAGAAGCAAGATTTATCAGCAGCAGACTAAGCACTTTTATGTTTTATTTTATTTTTTAAATTTATTTATTTATGTGTATGAATGTATTGTCTGCATGTAGGTTTGTGCACCCGTGTCGTGCAACGCTGTGGAGGTCAGAAGAGGGCGACTGATTCCCCTGGAACTGGAGTTCTCCTGGAATTGGAGTTACAGACTGTTCTCAGCCGCCATGTGGATGCTGGGATCTAACCCAGGTCCTCTGAAAGAGCAGTTGGAGTTCTTAACCGCTAGGCCATCTCTACAACCCCCACTTTTATGTTTTATATAGAAGTATCTTCACTCCAAGAAATAATTGACAGCTGGAGTGTACTTGAATTTGTCTCCCCTCTCATTATACTGGAAGGAGAAATGAACTGTGTAGAGACATATCAGATTGAAGCATGGAAGGATAATTCTCAATAAATGCTCGTCCTCACTAGTCAAAGTAATTTTCTGCTTGGGTATTGATGTTTTCAATGTCATCCATTATTTTTAAGACTGAGTGATTAAAGTCATTTGGCCATGGACTTCATCATTTGTTAAGATGGAACAGTTTATAAATAAGAAAATAAGATATCACCCTCATTACAAATGTCAGATAAAGTCAACCAGTGGAACTGTAATTAAAGTGAAGTAATTTGCTAATAAAAAATGCCAAACAATATAAAAAGAAACCAATTGAAATAAATTAATTTTCGCTACACAGATCAACATAGCTATGATAATTTACCCCTTGAAAAAATAGTGACTTAATGATCAAGCTATTTATTCTACCATTTTTTGGTACTTGCACCAAATTCTCAAATCACAAGACTGTGATTAAATAAATTCCAGTTTGAGATTAGTGTCAGTGTGCAAGAAAAGCAATACTATAGGAAGCTGAACTGTTTAGTACAGGAAGAGTGTAACCAAAACAGATACCAGTAGGCAGTCACCAGGCATGTGATGATGATGTGTAGTGTGATCAAAGTTCCTGTTCAACAGTGATATGGGAAAATCCATGCCAGTATGTAGTCTCTAAATTTTCCATGCTTTTTGCAAGTCCAGAGAAGGATGAGAAGGCTGCTTAGAACCTTTGGGGACCTTGCTCTAGCCTCCAGCCTTCACAACAAACCATCCTCAGCTCTGTGTTCACTGTGAGTCTCCACTGTCTATTTGCTGTGGATGAAAATTCCACACTCACCCTTCTGCCTTGCCCTCCCACTCGCCACTTCATTTAACCTCTCTGACCCTATTCTTTTTTTTTATTTTAATTTTATTTATTTTTGTATGTGTATAAATGTACTGTCTGCATGTAGGTCTGTGCACCCGTGTCGTGCAATGCCGCAGAGGTCAGAAGAGGGTCTCGGACCTTATTCTTTATGCCCCTCTACATTTTATTTTCTGTTTTTTTATACTTTTATACATCAATTTTTTTATTTTTGTATATGAATGTATTACTTATATATATATGTAAATGCACATGATTCATACAATGCCCCCAGAGATCAAGAGGTAGTCAGATCCCCTGGAACTGGAGTTACAGATGGTTGTTAGCCATCATGAGAGTGCTGGGAAACAAAGCTGCGTCCTGTGCAGGAGCAGCCAGTGCTCTTAACACTACAGCATCCCTCTCCAACTTATATCACTGTAGTCTATCTCCTCACCCAAGAGTCACATCCCATGACCCTTACTAGTCTCCAGATCTCTACGAATTTTCCTATTGGAACACATCTATCTAAAGATTGAAAACTAGCATTTACTTATGACAGAGGGCATTGTATAGCAGTCTTTCTGAATCTGGGTTACCTCACAGGAATATTCTTATAATTTTCATAATTTATTTTTTCTTAAAATTTGAATAGTATTCTGTTGTATGAAATACTATACTCTCATGATCCATTCATCAACTGGCTGTTTTTATTTTCTGGCTATTGTGACTAGAGCTTCAAAGAACATGGATGAACAGGTATATGTTCATCATATAAAGGAGGATCGAATCCTTTGAGTATGTGCCAAAGAGTGGTATTGCTGGATCATAAGGTTGCTATATTGTTAAGGAGCCTCCATGCTGAGATCCATTATAGCTATACCAGATAGCATTCTCACCAGCACCAAATAAGTGTTCCCCTTTCTCTATGTCCTCGTGAGTATAGGCTAACCTTTGTTTTTGGCTTGGGTAGAAGAAATTGAAAAGTAGCTTTAATTTGCATTTCTCTGTTGGGTAACAATCTTAAACATTTTAAAAAGTATTTTTCAACCATTTGAGTTTAATTTATTAAGAATTCTCCTCTACAAATGGTGATCCAGTATTGCCAGCATGATTTGCTGAAGATGGTATCTTTATTCCATTGAGATATTTTTGGATCCTTTGTTGAATATGAGGTGGCTGAAATTTTATGTGCTCAAATTTGGATCTTAAATATTATTCCATTGATCAACCTGTTTTTATACCAGTACCAGGCTGTCTTTATGACTATAGCCTTGTAACGTACTTTGGTAATGTGATCCTCCTGTATTGTACTTTTCACTCAGGGTTGATTTAGCTGTTTGGGGTCTTTTGTTTTTCCATTTGAATTTAAGGATTTTTTTCCAAGTCTGTGAAGAAACTCATGGAAATTTTAATTGGGATTGAATTGAATCTGTATATTAATTTGGGTAGAGTGGACATTTTTACTACATTAATTTTTTCCAATCCATGAATATGGGAAGTCTTTCCATTTCTGATGTCATCTTCTTTGGTTTAAAATTTTTGCTGGAGAGATCTTTTGTGTCTTTCATTAGGTATGTTCCCAGGTATTTTCTGAGGCTATTGTGAGTGGGAAGGTCTCCCTATATTCCTTCTCCAGTTGCTTTTTGGTGGTGTAAAGAAAGGCTACTGTTTTTTCTATGTTAATTTTGTATCCCCCCACTTTATCCAAAGTCATGATTGTTTCTACGAGTTTTCTGGTGGAGTTTTTAACATCCCTTAAGTAAACTATCATATCATCTGCAAAAAGAGATAGTGTTCTTCTTTTTTTCCAATTAGTACTCCTTTAATTTCCCTTTCTTGCCTTATTTCCCTAGCAAGTGTTTCAAACACTATATTAAAGAGGAGTGGTGATAGAGGGCAGCCTTACTAGGTTCCTGATTTTAAGGGGAATAATTCTAATTTTTCTCCATTTAGGATGATGTTGGCAGTGGGTTTGTTGTATATGGCTTTGATTATGTTGAGGAATGTTCCCTTCAGTCCAATTCTCTCTAGAACTTGAAACATGAAGGATGCTGGATCTTGTCAGAGACTTTTACTGCATCAATTGAGATAATCATGTGATTTTGTCTTTCAATCCATTTATGTGTTTTATAATATTTTTTGATTTTTGTATGTTGAACCATCCCTGCAACTCTGGTATGAATCCAACTTGGTCATGATGGATGATCTTTTTTGATGTGGGTCTGTATGCAATTTGCAAGTATTTTGTTGAGAATTTTTGCGTCTATGTACATTAATGAGATGGGTCTATAGTTTTCTTTTCTGCTTGTGCCTTTTCTTGGTTTTGCTATTAGATTGATGCTGCCTTCATAGAAAGAATTTGGGAGTTCCCCCTGTTTGTATCCTTCTTAAGAGTTTGAGTAGTAATGGTTGTATAAGCTCTTTAAATGTTTTATAGAATTCTGCTGTGAAACCATCTGAGCCTGGGCTTTTTTTGGTTGGAAGGTTTTTTTATTACGTTTTTAATTTCCTCAACTATTATGGGTCACTTTAAGCTGTTAATCTCTTCTTGGTTAATCTTTGTTGATTCCCAGGATTTCAGATATTCATCCATTTCTTCTAGGTTTTAAAATATAGTAGAAGTATATGTTTTTGAAGTATTCTCATATGATTATCTGGATCTTTTCATTGTCTCTTGTGATGTTTCCCTTTTCATCAGGAATACTATCAATTTGGAGTTGCTCTTTCTTTTGCTAAACTGTGCTAGAGGTCTTTCTATCATGTTTATCCTTTCAAAGAACAAGCTTTTAGATTCATTAATTCTGGGTATTCTTTTCTTTGTTTCTATTTCATTGATTTCTGCCTTGATATTTTGTTATTTCTTCTTGTCTGTTGAGTTTAGGTTTCAATTGTTGCTGTCTCCCAAGTGTTTTTAGAGGCAGTGTTAGATCATTTATTTTTTTCCCTTTGTTTTTTTTGTTTGTTTGTTTGTTTTGTTTTTTTTTTTTTTTTGTCTTTTCGAGATAGGGTCTCCCTGTAGCCCCAGCTGTCCTGAAACTCACTTTGTAGACCAGGCTGGCCTTGAACTCACAAACATCTGCCCGCCTCTGCCTCCCAAGAGCTAGGACTAAAAGCATGCGCCACCATGCACAGCTTATGTGTACATTGATGTGTGTGAGTATGCATGACTGCATGCCTCAACATGCATGTGGAAGTTGGAGGATATGGTTTTTATTTAATGTGGGCAATTAAGTCTATAAATTTCCCTCTTAGGAGTGCTTTTAAAGTATCCCACGGGCTTTGTTGCGTTGTATTCTCTCTTTGTTTAGTTCCATGAATAATTTTATTTCTATCTTTATTGCTTCCCTGACCCATTCATTATTCAGGAGTGTGTTCTTTAGTATCCATGTGTTCTTGTAGTTAGTAGGGCTTATTCTAGTCTTGATATTGAGCTTTATTGCACTGTGGTCTGATAGAATGTCTGAAATCATTTCAATCCTTTTGTATTTGTTGAGATTTCTTTTGTGTCCCAGTATGTGGTCAATTTTAGAGGATATACTCATGAGGCACTGAGTAGAAAGTACATTCTTTGGTGTTTGGGTGGAATATACTGTAGCTGTCTGTGAGGTCCATATGGTGTATTGTATTGTACAGCTCCAATGACTCTCATTTATTTTTTTATAGTTGATCTATCCAAGGGGATGAGTAGGGTATTGAAGTCCCCCACTATTAGTTTGCTCAGATTAGTCTCTGTCTTGAGATCCTGCAGAATTGTGTTTATAAAGTTTGGTGCAGTTGAGTTTGGTGCATAAACACTGAGGATTATAAAATCTTCATGTTTTATTGTTCCTTTGATAAAGATGTAATGGCCCTTTTTGTCTCTTCTAATTAATGTTACTCTGAGGTCTATTTCGTCTGATATTAGAATAGTAACTCCTGCTTGCTTTTTGGTACCATTTGCTTGGAATATTTTTTCCATCCTTTCACTTTAAGTTGGTGTCTGTCCTTGAGAGTGAAATGTGTTTCTTGTAGACAGCATATAGATGGATTCTGTTTCTTAATCCATTCTCCCAGGCTATGTATTTTGATAGGGGAGTTTAGAAAATTAATATTTGTTTGTTATTGAAAGATGTGTTTTCTTCCTTTCACCTTATTTTTTGTTTGCATTATTGGTCTAGGTTTGTATTTCCACTGTTATGCTTTTATTAATTTCTCTCTATAGTTGTTTGGGGATAGCTGCTCCTTTCCTTTGTTCTTTCAATTGCTTCAAGTAGTTTCTGAAGTGTTCCTCTCACCCTGTACAAAAATCAACTTCAAGTGGATCAAAGATAGCAACCTGAAACCCGAAACCCGAAACCCTGAAGGTGATAGAAGAAAAAGTTGGCAGCAACCTAGAAGAGATAGGTGTAGGAGACTTTCTCTCTTTCTTTCTTTCTTTCTTTCTTTCTTTCTTTCTTTTCTTTCTTTTTTTTTTTTTTTTTTTTTTTTTTTTTTTTTTTTTTTTTTTTTGAGAAGACTTCTAAATCAAACAGTAGCTGCACAGGAACTAGAAATAAGGCCAACAATTCTCAAGTGGGACCTCATTAAACTCAAAAAGCTCTGTACAGTGAAAGAAACAATCAGTGAAGTGAAGAGAAAACCCACAGAGTGGAGGAAACCTTCACCAGTAATATATCTGACAGAGCATTAACTTCCAGAATATATAAACTATTCAAAAAAAAATAAGTAAGAAACAAATGACCTACTCAAAAGATAGAGTAAGGAACTAAAGAGAGACTTCACCAATGAAGAAGTAAAGATGGCTGAGGAACATCTTAAAAAGTGTTCAGCCAGCCATGGTGGTGTACGCCTTTAATCCCAGCACTGGAAGGCAGAGCCAGTCGTATCTTGTATCTTGTGAGTTCAAGGCCAACCTGGTTACAGGTGAATTCCACGGACAGCTGGGGCTACACGGGAGACTTGTCATAAAAAGACAAAAAAAAAAAAAAAAAAAAAAAAAAAGTGTTCAAACATCATTAATAAATTAAGGAAATGCAAATACAAAAACCATTTCTCAGATATCATCATCACTCTGATAAACTGGTTAAGATAGAGAAAACAAAAGACACAATGCATGGAGGTTGTGGGAAAAAGGAACACTCATCCATGCTGGTGGGAAAGTAAACTTTTTGTTGGGGGGGTGGTTCAAGTTATATTATATAATATATATATTTTTTTAATCAAATCTAGACCCGTTGTCTCCCCCATTCCCCCACCACCAGAAACTCATGTATTCTGCCAAACATGCTTTTCGTCTCTTTCTCAGTCTTTCTCAATATTCTCCATGTGGAAGTTGACTGGAGCAGAAGTTCAATGTTTCAGTCAGTTCTTTGATGCTAGTCCTTTTTGTTGCTGTTGTTGTTTCCAATCATATACCATCACTCCCAACTGCTTGGACAAAAGCTCAAGGGGCCATGCACAAGAAATGCTTAAAACTAGGTAATTGGCACTAGCGCCACAGATGAGGGATACCATTAGTGTTGTTTTTCGGGAACTATGTTACTTCACTCAGCATGATGTCCTCTTGCTCCAGCCATTTTTCCTGCAAAGCTCATGATGTCGTCTTTCTTTTTTTTTGGGGGGGGCTTTTTGAGACAGGGTCTCCCTGCAGTCCCAGCTGTCCTGGAACTCACTCTGTAGACCAGGCTGGCCTTGAACTCACAAAGATCCGCCTGCCTCTGCCTCCCGAGTGCTAGGATTAAAGGCGTGCGCCACCACTCCCGGCGGTGTCGTCTTTCTTTATTGCTGCATAGAACTCCATTGTGTAGATGTGCCACATTTTCTCTATCCACTCATCAGTTGAGGAGCGTTTGGGTTGGCTCCAGCTCCTTGCTATTGTGAAGAGAGCTGAAATAAACATGGCCGTGCATGTATTTCTGTGGTGGGGTGAGTCATGAAGGTACATGCTTAGGAGTGGTATGGCTAGGTCAGGTAGCAAGTTCATAGGGAATGTAAACTTCTACAACCACTATGGAAAGCAGTGTGGAGAACCCTTAAAAGATTCAAAATGAGCCTACCAGCTGACCCAGTTATACCACTCCTGGGTATATACCCACAAGACTCATCCTACCACAAAGATACATGCACATCTATGTTTATTGAAGCTCTCTTCACAATAGTAAAGAGCTAGAACCAACTGAAATTCCCCTCAATTGATGAGTAGATAGCAAAAATATGGTACACCTATGGAATGGAGTTCTATTCAGTGGTAAAGAAAGATGAGATCATGAAATTTGCAGGTAAATGGATGGAACTCGAAGCCATGATGCTAAGTGAAGTAACACAGTCCCAGAAAAACAAATGATGAATGGTATCCCTCATTTGTGGATGCTAGCACCAAATTCCCAGGTGAAAGGAAAGCTGAAAAAATATTATTGTTATATTTCTTTTTATCTGAAGGCAACTATGCAATTTTAATGTGAATCTCTTAAGGGGCTCTAGAATTAACTTAACACTTACTTTCAGACATTGTAATTGCTTTATATGGGTGGAAGGTATGTATTCATATATTAGAGTAATATAAAATTAAAGGAAAAAATGAATTCCTAAACATATTTTGGAATTAACATACAGGTTATTTTCAAGGTTAAAATTTTGGTATATATGTGATGTTTATATAGGCATATTTTGGAGCAGTACAAATGGGGGGAACAACAACATAAAGACTGAGCCAAGAAACTGACTAAGTTAAATTCTACCCAAAACAATAAGCCTCTGCAAAGAAAAACTTTAAAGGGGGTTGGAGAGATGGCCTAGTGGTTAAGAACGCGAACTGCTCTTGCAGAGGACTCGGGTTCGATCCCCAGCACCCACATGGTGGTTGAGAACTGTCTTTAACTCCAGTTCCACGGGAACCTGATGCCCTCTTCTGACCAATGTGGCATTGCACGACATGGGTGCACAAACCTGCATGCAGACAGTACATTCATACACATAAAAATAAATAAATAAAAATTAAAAAAAAGAAAAACTTTAAAAAGACTGAGGGGGCTGGAGAGATGGCCTAGCAGTTAAGAGTGCCGACCGCTCTTACAGAGGACCCGGGTTCGATCCCCAGCACCCACATGGCGGCCAAGAACCGTCTGAAACTCCAATTCCAGGAGAACTCCAGTTCCAGGGGAATCCGAGACCCTCTTCTGACCTCCGCGGCATTGCACGACACAGGTGCACAAACTTGCATGCAGACAGTACATTCAGACACATACGGAAATAAATAAAATTAATAAATAAAATTAATAAAAAGACTGAGAAAAAGATGCAAGACATGTATGGCAAAATGCATGAACTGGGTGGGGTGGGGGCAGGCAAAGGGTAACATGTCTAAATTGGACTCAAAAATGATGTATGAAATACATAAAACATCAAAAAAAGTATTTTATTTAAAAAAGAATTCTACTTAGTATAAATGTGATAATTCTGACACTTCTTTTCTATATAAGGACATAATTTGGCTCAGGAAAAGCTGGGCTCTACCTCCTTGAACCCATGGCATGCAATCTATAGGGAGACTGTATGAAGGGACATGGTAAACCCTTTCAGCTTGGTCCCTGTTTATAGGTATGTGATGCAACTCCTCTCTTTTGGAAAACTATAAGCTGGAACTTCGGGGTCTGGGAAACAAGAGAGTCTGTTCATAGTATAGTGACAATTTACAAAAATGGAGGGGAAAGAATGTACCTCCTCCCTCCAGAGTGCAAGTTGCCTTACATTCAAATAAGGAGCCTTGGTGGATAAAGGCCTCTGTGCCAGTTCTGGGCTACTCTGCCAATAGCTGTTGGTCAGGGAGGCTCTAAAAGCCACCTTAACAAAGGCTATTTGCCGATAAATTCTGGTGCATACAAGAAATGAACAGTAAGACCCTATTACTGAACATATGCCATGATATGAGCATGAAAAAAAAGTATGTTGAGATCCCGCACCACAAATCAACAGCTGACCACCATGGTGTTAGAAAGCACTATGCAAACTGCTAGAAAGTGATGGTCTCTGAAGCTTCACAATGGACTTTTTGTGCTAAGCTTTTACATGCCAATGAAGATGTAGTGCCATAGTGGCAGGCTGATAAATGTGCACCCATAAAGAAAATTTTAAAAATCCCAATTTTATCTATGACCCACTCTCAGGCGGGGTAAGATTCATGTCTGACACTATATAGCCTTGCTGCCTCCTAATGTCAGGAGACTCTATCTACCATATTGGGAAGTTATTAGCATCCATTTTTCAAAGAGTTATAATGCCTCAACCAAGATATCTCCAAGTATATGTGTATATGCCCATAGAGTAACTTGTTACCATTTTTAACAAGGATTGCTATTTATCCATTATTACTAGAATTAAACAGAAACTACTAGATGACTCACCAGTCCTTCTTAAACAGAAATGGAAAATCCCAAGAATTGGACCTGTCATCTCAGAAAGGGAAGAGAGGAAAAGGAAGAAAGAGGAAGGAAAGAAGAAAAAAAGCCTGGATCTTCTATCTCTCATCCTCTCTCACCCTCCTCTGCAAAGCCCAGGGACTTGAGGAAGGGGTGAACACCAAACTGTCAGGGCCAAGGAGAGGGCATGGGTTGTGCGATTACAGCAGAAACAGACTAGGTTTTGTTTTTTGTGTAAGGAAAACCTCTTCAATTGGGCTTGGGGACCCTGGGCTGTACAGAAAACCAGACATAGATATAGTGGAGCTGGTGTGGACATTTGTACTTACCACTTAAATAAAATAAAAAAGAATTCTCTTTAGTTCCTTGCTCCCAATTTTTAATTGGTTTGTGTTCTTGAAGTCCAATTATTTATCTCTGTTTATATTCTAAATACTTACCCAGGGTCAGAGGTATAGCTGTCAAAGACTTTTTATTATTATTATGTGTATGAGTGTACTGTCCACATGTAGGTTGGTGCACCCGGGTCCTGCAGTGCCATGGAGGTCAGAAGAAAGCGTTGGATTCCCCCGGAACTGGAGCTAAAGACAGTTCTTAGCTGCCATGTGGGTGCTGGGACTCGAACCCTGGTCCTCTCTGCAAGAGCAGTTGGTGCTCTCAACCACTGAGCCATCTCTCCATCCCCCTGTCAAAGACTTTTAATCCTATTCTGTAGTTGCCTCTTCACTCACTCTGTAAGAACAAAAGCAAGAAATCAAAATTGCTAAATGTTCCTTTTGATATCCCACCATTGTTCTACAACTCATTAGAAAGGCACAATAATAGACAATTTATCAATACATGGTTTTATACATATGTTTTTGTATTTCATTTGAATATCCTAATACAATAACCCCTCTCAGTCTTAAAAAAGTTTAAAATATGTTTTGCAAAGAATATCAAATTAATGTCTAGCTGGTAGAAATAATACCAAATTCTGTAAAATTTAGCTTGTCACGAGGACTTTTAGTTTAAAAAAGTATTATTTTTTAATATTTTTTAAATTTTAAGTGTATGATTATATTGCCTCCATGTATTTAAGTGTGCTGTATAATGCCTGAAGGGATCTGTAAAGGGTGTTGGATCCCCTGGAACTGGAGTTACAGACAGTTATCTGCCATGTGGGTGCTGTGCGTGGGACCTGGGTCTTCTGTCAGAGCAGCCAGTGCTCTTAACCGCTAAGCTAACTCTCCAGCACTATTTATTGATATTTTTTATGTCCTACAAGTGCTGTTCTTGCTTCATGACTTTTGTTCCTTATCTTTTTCCAATCTAACCCCTAGTTGTTCTTACGAATTATGTTAAAAGATGAAAATCAGTCTTCGTTCTTTCAGTCACACCATTCAGACCTTGGTTTTGGACACAGATAAGTTACAGGCAGCACTGTTAGCCCCAGTGACAAGAGCGTGTGGATCTTCTCCCTGGCGCCAGCTTGCTGTTTTTTCTCTGCATTTGACAAAGTAATTTTCCTTCTGTTTCTGACTTTGGCCTTATTTAGAATCTTCATCCGGGATTTTGGGAAATTCTGCAACCAAACTGTCAGTTCTTCAGAGAACCTTGCTGTCTCTGTGACCTCCATCTTCATGGATCTCCTCTCCACCATTCACTTGAGCTCAACTTGGTTGACTAAAGAGCAGGAATATTTTCTTCAGGCCACCTTCAGAGCTAACCCTCCCCCTTTATTTTCTATAGCTATTAAAAACTCACAGCTCTCTGGAGACTCTGAGAACAAATTGAAAATGATCTTATTTGTCTAGGTTTAGCTGCAGGCTGATACACTATTTGCTATTGTATTTTCATCATAGCCCTGAAGCACTTTGCATAAAAGACTCTTCATAATTGTCTTCTCCCTTCCTTTCTTTTTGATAAAAATATTGTATTATTTTTATTTTATGTGTATGAGTGTATACATGCATGTGTATAAGTGCACCTGTGTAGTGAAATGCACAGGAAATCAGAAGAAGGCTTCAGACCCCCTTAGAAATGGGGTTACCAATGGTTGTTAGCCACCATGTGGGTGCTGGGCCTCAAGCCCCAGTCCTTTGCAGAAGCATCTGGTGCTCTTAGCGCAGACCAGCTCTCCAGCGCTGTTCCTTCCTTCATTTTATATATTAGGAAACCTGTGCTCAGGAGAAGCACTGTTTATTTGCTCCACATCTCCGCCACCTCATTTACTGCATTCATATTGCTGATAAACAGCCATTTGATTTGAAGGAATTTGCCACAGCAGTCTTGAACATTTGTTTGTTTGTTTCCTGTTTGTACTTCCCTATTCCCCTGATTCAAAGCATTGGCCAGCACTCCCAACAACAGACAGTCTTCAGACACAAAATTTTCTATCTCACCTTTCAGAGATATAATTATAAGATAGCATGGCATTCAGAGAACAGATGCTGATTTCCTTAGGATAAAGAAAAATCAATTCAGGAACATTATGGCAATCTCTCATTCAATCATTGTGAAGCTCAGTTAGGGAATATTTTGTGATGGAAATTTAATATATTGAAACAAAATTTATTAGGTGTCTCTATGGTAAAAGATTTTATAATTATAATTCACTATTTTATCATCAAAACATTCTAAAATAGATCTTTCTGCCTTTAAAAGATGAGAAAGGAAAGTCTAATTGAGTTTAGTAATTTGTCTCTAAGTTAAAATGATTGACAAAGTCAAAATAGTAATAACTGTTTCTATTGGAAACCCATGTACTTCCTGCTACTGTGTTTATGTACTTAAAAAGCACAGGTGTTTCCTGGGGCTTGAAGCTCAGTGCAGAGATAGTAGGACCCATTGCTTGGGAGTGAAGAATTTGCAGCTAGACTTTCCTGGTTCAAATTCCAGATGCACCATCATCTCTCTGATATACTGTCAGGTAAATACTGTGTATTTGGATTGTCCTCATTTGTGATCTTTATGATCATTGAGTAACAAATAAACACAACTTTAATCCAGTAAAACCACTTCAGCTTCTGGAGTTCCTGAGCCTGGCCAAGATTTTGCTGGATTCTCTGCTTGGAGATGCACGAGGCTGTCATCAAAGTAGACGTCTCACCCATGTCCTCTGAAAAATGAATAGGGAGAATTTGCTACTCCCTAGAATAGGGCAACTCATAGAATTTACCTCCTGGTTACTGTAAAATTAAAGATTTCAAAGTCTATCACTTAGAGGCCACTTGCAGTTCTGTTGTGTAAGGAGTTTCCTGTATTAGGTCCAGTCTACTAAAGGAAATGAAAAGGGATAGAAACAGAGAGAAGGGAGAGAGAGAGAGAGAGAGAGAGAGAGAGAGAGAGAGAGAGAGAGAGAGAGACTCACCAGTCTATTACAAGGATTACAAGGTGTCCATCTACTTACAATTTTTTTATAATCTGTTACATTTGCCAAAGCAAGTCACAGGTTCTCCCCACGGTAAGAAGAGTATCAACCAAGGTCATTAAACTCTGTGAAACAAAGATAACTTGATTGCTTTATAATGATTTGCTGATCACATAAGCAACAGTGATACCTTATATACATTAAATTGCTGTGGTACATTTGGTCTCAGTAAGTGCCTAATGAATAAGGCTTATCTATTTTCTAAAGCATTTCTACAAAAAGTATAAAATTACCACTGGTAATCAATAATGACACTTCTCGGGCTGGAGAGATGGCCTAGTGGTTAAGAGCGCCGACCGCTCTTACAGAGGACCCGGGTTTGATCCCCAGCACCCACATGGCCGCTGAGAACCGTCTGAAACTTCAATTCCAGGACAACTCCAGTTCCAGGGGAATCTGACACCCTCTTCTGACCTCCGCGGCATTGCACGACACCGGTGCACAAACTTGCATGCAGGCAGTACATTCATACACATACAGAAATAAATAAAATTAAAAATAAAAAAATTAAACTTTAAAAAAATAATGACACTTCTCAGGGGAAAGGGAAACAATGCAAATCTTGTCTTTCTCATTGTCTCCTCCAAAAGCAACTGACAGTCTTTACACCCTCCAATCTTTCCATTTGTATTTATATCCTTTACTGAAAAAATGGAATAGTCTCATTATGCTAATAAAAATGGAAGCAGTTAGCAAAGGGTAGGTCCAGGAAAGGCTCTACACATTCTCTTCATGCATGTACTCAGCAGATACTTACTGAGAAAATATATTTTGCTAAGTAACTTGGGAGGAAGCAGAAATTTACGTGACTTGTTCTTATTCAAATGCAGGTAAAAGTCTTTATATAAGGGTAACATGCAATACTACAATGTCAATAAAATCAATTATAAGATGATATCGGGATGCATTTCTATGGCCAGATTGAGTAACTGAGCTTATTAAGGATAGTGGAACACATGACACAGCTGTTACAATAAAGCTGTTCCTGAAGACAGTATAAAAGTTTCTAGAGCTTTTGACAAATTTTGGTTGCAAATTTAGTGTAGGGAGAAGGAGGATCTTTCAGAACAAGGGGTGTGTAAAAATGTGTGTAGTCTTATACTAGAACTATATGCAGTTAGAGCTTTATGAAGCATGATGAAGGGCCAGCTAATTCTTTCTTAGAACTCAGCCTTTCATTTAACAGAATTTTAATAGATCTTAAAAACAGCTATCTAAAAATGTTACTGAATGTAGAAAAGAGATGTCTTACTTTTCACATTCTTATTTGATATTCAATTTGAAAGTTGATTTTCTAAGTTATATTTAGACATTTTCAGGTAATAGAGAGGCTCTATTTTCTCAGCACATTGGCATGCACCTTTAGTTTATACTTTTTAAAGTAATTACAGTGTATTTATAGGTGACTTTGACTTTGTTACAGTTATTTAATAAGGCGGGCTTGCAATGCTGCTGCAGGAATCTAAGAGGCTGTGAGCTCTCTGGGGTCTAATTATCCCTTGATAATCTTGCCCCTTGATGACATGTGTATTTCTATTATAAAACATGCATATACTGGGAAAGGACATGTATTTTTGTAGTGTAATAACATAAACTGTCAGGCCCGAGTGTTAACAACAATTTGCTCAAAAATCTTTCAGGGAAGATTGTCTCAAGGCTTCTATGTGGAATATCATATAACTTAAGAGATTCAAACCTCATGTTTATATATTTTCTGGGTAAAAGAAATCTTGCAATATTAGAATGTGGCTGAAATCACTTGAATGCTGATGTTTACAATTTTATTTGTTAATATTTTGATTCAAGCATGCAGCCACCTAGGATGATACTTAAATGAAAAAGGGCTTCCATGACCAAGGGACTGAGGTCACATCTGTGCAGTGCTCTCTGAGGTTAAATGTGTTATTCTAGAATCCGAAATCCCCACTTCACAATCTATGCTTGTTCTTTGTGTGAATTTATGAAAATTGTTCACAGTGTTTACACAGGTAGTGGTGAAAAATAAGAAAGAGCTCCTGGTATTAATTTCAGCATCCATAAGGCAATCTTTTTTTCTTTTTAGGCAATCTTATCAATAGAAAAGTGTCATTGGGGGCTGGAGAGATTGCCTAGCAGTTAAGAGCACTGACCGCTCTTACAGAGGACCTGGGTTCGATCCCCAGCACCCACATGGCAGCCGAGAACTCTCTGAAACTCCAATTCCAGGAGAATTCCAGTTCCAGGGGAATACGACACCCTCTTCTGACTCCGCGGCATTGCACGACACAGGTGCACAGACCTGCATGCAGACAGTACATTCATACACATACAGAAATAAATAAAAATTAAAAAAATGTGTCATTGATTATATTTTATCATAAAATCTCTTTTTAATGAAAATATCTTAACTTACTTTATTTTTTCACAAAATTATTTTTTATTGTTATTAAACTTTTTCCATAAGTCTTACATGGATTTCTCAATTGAATCTGGAGTTACTTCCCTTTCCATGCCCCCACCCCACCCGAGTCCCTGCACTCTGCCATACATGTCCTGCATCTTTTTCTGAGTCTTTCCAGAGGTTTTTTCCAATTCTTTTGTTATTATTGTTCTCTCCTACTTGTATTGCTTCAGCATATATACATATATACATAGTTATGTATATAGACATAAATATATACATACACATGTCACTTGAATTGGAAGGTTTTTTTTTTTCCTAAAAGATGTCAAATTTTCCTTAAGGAAGTGCTCGAGGCTCCTCCTTGGCAGGATATCTCATCAGTCCTCAATCTGCATTGGAGGGTTAAAAAGCTGTGTCTTGTGTCCTTGAGGAGTGCCAAAAGCAGTGGCATCCACAGAGCAGATGCACCTGCCTGTAAGAATTGAAGACAGGCCAAACAGCAGTGCTCTTTTTTCTTTTTGTCTTTTTTACTAAGATCTCAAGTTTTATGTCTGCAGCACAGTTTCTCTGGTCTTACTGATTATTTATTTCTGGTTGTACTTTCCTTCTGGATGCTTAAGGTCACACAGCCCAGATTAACCAAGGTTTTGTTTTGTTGAGGATCTGGTCCCAAGGGTTCTCTTGGTTTTGTTTTTGTTTTTGTTTTGTTTTTGTTTTGTTTTTATTTCAGGGGGAGGGGGTGGGAGCCCCTTGCTCCTTTCAGCTCCTCATCTACCAGTTCCATCCACTTGAGGATAAAATCAGGTCTTGCTAGACCAGGCTTCCTTTTCTGAAGCATGAGCAGACTTTCCTCTTTATAGACTGGACACTGGCTGAAGTTCCCTTCGTTGCTCTCCAAGACCTCCCTGAACAGGAAGACTGGTGAGCCACCACTGCAGAACTTTTCAAGAGATGCCCCAATGCATAATCCCCTAAGATTTGGCTGACCTCTGAGGACAAGGAACAAAGTTGTGCCCCAGGTCTCTCTGCCAAATTGGTATGGATGTCAGGTATGGTCATTAAGCACCCAGAAAGGTTAAGTTGCATCAGCCTGTTACACTGCATCTATATTAACATTGTATCCTTTGGAAGCAAACTGTATGTTATTTCCATGTCATATTTCTTGATTCACATCTTTCCATTTTAATCCCATATTACTCCACAAGATGCACACATACCCTCCATCATATACTAAAAACCCAAGGTCTGAAAATAAGTTTTAGGTCAGCTCTAGAACCTATGTAGGGATTCCCAATACAAGAGCACAGTTGTCTTTAGGTCATGAGGAATATAACATTAGCGTTGCTCATTTTGTCTTACATCTAGGTACTTGGTACTAGCATCCACAGATGAGGGATACCAGTCATCTTTTGTTTTTCTGGGACTGTCATGCCTTTAATCCTAGCACTTGGGAGGCAGAGGCAGGTGGATCTTGGTGAGTTCAAAGCCAGCCTGGTCTACAGAGTGAATTCCAGGACAGCTGGGGCTACAGGGAGACCCTGTCTGAAAAAGAACAACAACAACAACAACAAAAAGGACTGAATCACTATCTGAATTTCAGCATAAAATTTCTTTAATCTTTTAAAAATAATGAACTCTCACATACCCAGAGCTCAGGAAACACTGTAGAAGAGAAGCAGTGCAGAAATAATTTGTAAGAGCCAGGGAAGTGGTACAGGACCATAAGGAAATGAATCCTACAAGTTCCTGGGACCATGTTCATACAAACCTACAACAATGGTTTCAGCATGCACAAGACCCATGCAAGTTCAGCCAGACAAACACACACACACACACACACACACACAAACAGCATGGAACTACAGAAATGGGTATCAGAACCCAATTCTAGATGAAAAAATACTTGCAGCTGGTCGTGGTTGGCTAAAGGAAGAACTAGCCTACTTTAGGAGAGGGACTCTAGATGGACAAACCAGAGCTCAGAGGATGAAGGGACACTGAGAATGGCCAGGGAGAATAATTTGGCATGAGACCCTAACTCAAATGAAAGAAGGGGTTGGGGGAGGCTGTGGGAGGGTGCAAATGGAGAAGGAGTTATAAAGGCAATTAAGACTGATCGAGGGGCTGGAGAGATAGCTCAGTGGTTAAGAGCACCGAATGCTCTTGTAGAGGACCTGGAACCCATATAGCAGCTAAGAACCATCTT
Source organism: Rhizomys pruinosus (assembly GCA_009823505.1). Classification (NCBI taxonomy): domain Eukaryota; kingdom Metazoa; phylum Chordata; class Mammalia; order Rodentia; family Spalacidae; genus Rhizomys; species Rhizomys pruinosus. The sequence goes on along the minus strand of VZQC01003012.1, from coordinate 5,772,199 downwards.
CAACTCCAGTTCCAGGGGAATCCAACACTTTCTTCTGATCTCCACAGCATTGCACAAAATGGGTACACCTACTTGCATGCAGACAGTACACTCATACACATTTAAAAAAAAAAAAAGACTAGGGGCTGGAGAGATGGCCTAGTGGTTAGGAGCGCTGACCGCTCTTACAGAGGATCCGGGTTCGATCCCCAGCACCCACATGGCGGCCGAGAACCGTCTGAAACTCCAATTCCAGGAGAACTCCAGTTCCAGGGGAATCTGAGACCCTCTTCTGACCTCCGCGGCATTGCACGACACGGGTGCACAGACTTGCATGCAGACAGTACATTCATACACATACAGAAATAAATAAAAATTAATAAAAAAAGACTAAGTGATATTTGTATGAAATATGTAAAAATTAAATAAAACATCAAAAATTAAAAAAGAAACTATGCTATCACAAGCAAATATCATTGTATCTTCTTTAGTAATTCTAACAAACTCATTTCAAAAGCTATTTGAGATTGTCTGCTTACCATTTTTTTACAAGCATACATTCTCCCATTTAGAATCAGATGGTGTCTCTGGTCCAGGGTTTCCTTGGGTGCACAGATATTTTATCTACTATGTCTCATTCAACTGAGGTTTTGTTTCATGGGAATCCTGCTATTTGTCTTCCATACTTTCTGGGGATATCCTCAAGAAATGCCTTTATATTTCCCTCTGCAAAGTTCCTACAGGGATTTCTATTTTCAGGCCAATTTTAGATTAGTTTGCAGGGCCTGAGGTTTTTACACTGCACGAATGATTTAGGCTCCACACACATGTGGTTTTGTTGGATATTCTGATTTCTTGGGATGATGGTTTTCATTAGTGGCTCAGTGGTATGGTGGTTTATCGGGCCAGTATCCAAGGCTGGTAAGCAGAGTCTTTGGATTCCAATGAGGGTAAAAATAGTATCCTTCTAAATTGTACATATATGCAAGAATTTCATATCAAACTCCCTACACACTTTCTGGGTACTCAGTGCTCTTATTTGCTTTGTTACGAGAACTAAAAAGTCACACTCAGTTTGGAGAGATGGTTCAGCAGTTAAGAGACTGACTATTCTTAGAGAGCCCTGGATTGATTCCCAGTTACAGTAGACCCAAAGCTCTCTTTCAGGTGCACTTATAAACATGCAGGCAGTGCACTCATACACATAAATTTAAAATAATACTCAGTAAAATATTTTAAAAGTTATACTCAGTGACAAAAACTAGCTAATCTGTAGTATTACTGAAATATTAGAAATGTCAACAAGTGTGACCATACCTCCAAGAACAGTACTTTCATCTTTTAACATCCTCTGGTACCTACACCAGGATCTAAGAAAACTGTACACCCAGGGTAAGAATGAGCTCTAATTTAGTCCTGTAATTATCATAAATGCATGCATATTGCTTTTGATCATAACCAACCAAAAATCCCGTGGAATATTTTTATTACTTTTTGAATTGTTCACACATGTATACCATGTGTCCTGATCATGTAAGTTTTGTTACTTTTCGCATACTTCACACATGCATACCACGTGTCCTGATCATGTAAGTTTTATTACTTTTTGGATACTTCACACGTGCATACCAGTGTCCTGATCTTCACACATACATACCAGGTGTACTGATCATGTAAGTTTTATTACATTTTGGATACTTCACACATGCATACCAGGTGTCCTGATCTTCACACATTCATACCAGGTGTCCTGATCATGTAAGTTTTATTACTTTTTGGATACTTCACACATGCATACCAGGTGTCCTGATCTTCACAAATTCATACCAGGTGTCCTGATCATGTAAGTTTTATTACTTTTTGGATACTTCACACATGCATACCAGTGTCCTGATCATGTAAGTTCTGCTGTAGCTCCCTCAGGATGCTCATCTCAGTTGTTTTCCTATTTTATAAGTATTTGTTTATTTATTTATTGTTTTTTGACCCATGGAGTCCAATTGGGGCTGGCCATATTGATTTCTTTTTCACTTCTACTTTAGCTGTCATTTTGGATTTTGTCTCTTTGCTTCTGTCTCCTTTGTGTTCAGAAACTTTATGATTATCTTTAGATGTTTTCAGATGGATGTAGCAGTGTGTTGAAGAACCACGTGAGACATGGCTTCTGAACCCAGCATTGAAAAGCCAAGCTGCATAATTCTAGTCAAAATGCAAATGCTTTTATGTTGCTTCTGTTCATTGGCCAGAGGAAATAACATTGCAATTTTAGGAAGCATTCTAGATATTTGTAAACCTTGTTTTCTGAAAACAAGGAAGTTTTGTTATTTTGGGATCTCACAGCATCACATCTTTCAGGATGGATGTAGTTCTGACATACCATCAACATCAAATTCAAATCACTTTGCTGAAAATTCTTCTCAGTTCTTTATTGTTCTCAATAACTACTCATGGCCTCTTGGCCATTTCCTCATGCTCGCTGAACAATCATGGGAATTAAATAAATTATGTATTTACCTACCCTTCTGTTTTTACTCTTCATTTATACATTTCTTTGCTATTTTAAATGACTAAATGAGCACAATATATGCCAGGGGAAGTAATTAAGCTTAGTTTACTGTCCTGGAGGCTCCTTGGTATGTGCACTTTTTGTCAGAAAATATAAAAGAGCTGATGGTAAATCTTCCTGTATCTTCTGACTTTCCTATTAGCCCTTGATTCTCCATTGTGTTGGAAATATTTACAACTTCATCTTTGCACTTTGCTAGCACTTCTGTAAGCCTGATCCACGCTGCATACAGTACAAGTTAATACTTATTTTCACCCTAAATAAATGTGGTTGTTTTTGCTGCTGTTGTCTCCTGCCTCCTTATCTCCTTTCTATTTCTGTGTGTGTGTGTGTGTGTGTGCGTGTGTGTATTCAACCTCTTAAATCAAGTCATACATGCCAATAAAAACAATTCTCTAACCCACTCTCCATTTATACATTTAAATCAAATGGTGGGATCAATACAATTTTTAAGAATATTTCTGGAAATATACATGTCTTTAAATTCCATACTTTGACATATCTCAAACAACTGTTAACCATCTCCACATGCATCTGACATGACTGCCTACCTTTCAGAATCAGAAAGTCCCCCTTAGAAAGCACTTGCTGCCCCACTACTTCTCTGCACCTTTATTTATTTATTTTTATTCCCTCCCATATCTGCCCCCCCTTTATAACATTCCCCACCCATTAGTTTCCAGAAGTTCCCCAGAAAGGGTTGGGGTTCACATCCACTCCCTGGATTCTATGTTGGGATATTTTCTGTCCTGATCTTACATTGGACTTCAACATTGTTGTGAGTTCATATGAGTAATTCACCAGCTGTCTGGTAAACTCTATTTTCTTGTGGTCATTTGGCTCTTACAGTCTTTCCAGCCCTCAACATTGTTGTGAGTTCATATGAGTAATTCACCAGCTGTCTGGTAAACTCTATTTTCTTGTGGTCATTTGGCTCTTCAGTCTTTCCAGCCCTTCTTCTGCAATGTTCCCTGAGCCTTGAGAGGCAGCAGTTTGTTATAAGGTCATATTCAAGAGTGTCTAGTCTCTTTTTCATTGCTTGTAGGTGGGTTGTGGTTGTCCATGCTAATCATCATCTACTTAATAAGGAATCTTCTGTGTTGAAAGTTGAGAGGTGCAATAATTTATGGTTATAACAGTAACACATTAAAATCAGTTTAATATTATTTCTATTTACCAGAATTGTTTTATTAGTCCCCCCCCCCCCTGTGGCCTGTGGGCTGTCTTGCCTCAAGATCCTGAGCCTGATAATCACTATAAGATATGGACTCCATCCTATGAAGTGGACCTTAAATCTAATTAGAAAGTGGCAGGTTACTCCAATAATATTGATGCCATGCTTGTAGCTTACAAGATTCAGAGCTGGGAAAGGTTCATGCTACATTTGGTGCTCAGGTTGCTTCTGTAGCATAGCACATTCCAGAACTATGAAAGCTAGACAGTAGAGATGAGGCTTTGAAGTTGAAGTCAGCACTACTTTGATTTCCTCATACATATTTTTTTCACTCATCTATAGAAAACAGTAAGTCCAATCCCTTTCACATTGGACACTATAACTGGGCACTATCTCCGTGATTGATTGAATTAAGTAGTGTATGAGTAAGGTTTTGAAATTTTTACATATATCATTCTATCCTGGTATTTTCTTCCTACCTATAATGTTGCAGAAATTCTTCTGGCAATAATTTCATTATAACTCCCCCTTGTCGCCCATGACTTCCAGTGTATTTGACATGTTTTCTTTATTGTGATCAACAATTCTTCATAATCCACCCCAGTTTATAATGGCTGAAAATCTGGTGTCATTACTTCTGTACAGTAATAACTTTCCATCTCTTTAAGAACTTCGAACTAAAGTCCAGTGTTATTTCAAGCTTCATCAGTGAGATGGTCTGTACCTACCATGCAACCAGTGACGTAGTACCTTCAACATCTGAAATCACTAGTCCTGGCTCACTGTATGCTGCTCCATCTCCTTCAAGGAAGCAACAAACTATTAAAAAGTCACCTTTACGTGGGGTGACTGTTTTTCATCCATTTAAAAAACAGGTGCTAGGCATCCAGCATTCCTTCCTGCCCTCAAGAAGCTTAGTGTAAAGCTGTGATCATTTATAGCAGCCTTAACAGGCTTCCCTTGAACCTCTTGGCTCATTGTTTCTAAATGTTCTCTCCCGCTGGCTTCTCTTCTTGGGTTTTTCTTACGAATTTTGGCATAACTCAAGAGCTTTGTGTCAGCCAGTTTGTTCAAAGTTCACAAACTCTTTAAGAGTTCATTCTCACGTTTGTCAGTTTACAAACAAGTTCTAAATGATATTTTCCTGGCATTTCTACTCTCGTTCTCTGAAGACCCTTCACTCTGTCAAGGGCATCATGGACTCAGCTTCCTCCTGAGCTATGCAGCTGATGTGTGTGCATGGGACCACCTCATATAATATTCTTTCTAGCAATTGGTGTGCTACCTAATCTAGAAGAAAACTTGGAAATCATCCTTGACCTTTCTTCTTTTCACTTACCTGTATCTACTCATTAAACCCTGTCAACTGTATTTCCAAAATCTTTGGAATCCTTTCCTAACTACCAATGTATGACTCACCATCCTCTCGAGATTGAACATTTACAGCAACAAAAACATGTCTTCCTTCTCTGTCTACTTTTGCTCACCCATCCAAAATCTGTATTGCTAACAGAGTAGCACTTAAATTTGTTACTCAAATAACTCTCCACTTAAAAGCCTTCTCGGGCTGGAGAGATGGCCTAGCGGTTAAGAGCGCCGACCGCTCTTACAGAGAACCTGGGCTCAATTCCCAGCACCCACATGGCGGCCGAGAACCATCTGAAACTCCAATTCCAGGAGAACTCCAGTTCCAGGGGAATCCGACACCCTCTTCTGACCTCCACGGCATTGCACGACACGGGTACACAAACTTGCATGCAGACAAAGTACAAGGCATCAAAGAGATACACCAAATGTATTATTGTGGCAGGCAACAGAAAACCAGTTTGATCATTTTATAGTTTATTCACTTCAAATTCTTTAGTTAGGATGTTTAATTCTGTTCAGGCTATTGTATGTGTGTATTTTCTTTGATCAAAAAAATCAAATAGAAATTAAGAATTCAGTATTTTATCTTATAATATGTTTGCTTTTTAACTTCTGCTGCCATAAGTACATCTGAATAATTCCACCAAAATTATCACATTTTTTTTTCCTGGGTTTTATTCATTTTTTTCATGGTCAGTGTGCTGGTTTGAATGAGAGTGTCCCCCATTGGTTTTAAGTATTCAGACATTTTGTCTCCAGTTGGTCTTTTTTGTCTGAAAAAATCTGAATAATTCCACCAAAATTATCACATTTTTTTCCCTGGGTTTTATTCATTTTTTTCATGGTCAGTGTGGTGGTTTGAATGAGAGTGTCCCCCATTGGTTTTAAGTATTCAGACATTTTGTCTCCAGTTGGTCCAGTTTGTCTCCATTTTGGGAGGTCTTAGAAGCTGTGGCCGTGCTGGAGAATGTACGTCATTGGCTTAGTGAGTTTAACAAGCCTTACAGTCTCCAGTCTCTCTCTCTCTCTCCACTTCCCATGCTCATCAGAGGGTGTGAACTTTGGCTTTGTGCTCCAGCCCCAGCCACCATGTCTCCCGCCACATTGGACTCTAATTCCATGGAATCATCAATCATAAGCTCAAATAAACTCTTCCTTGTATAAGTTCCCTTGGTCACGGAGGTGGTTTATCGCAGCAACAAAAAAGTGACTAATACAGTCAGTAACAAAAAATGTTTTTTAATATATTTTTTATAAAATGCTACAGACTCTGAGTACTGGGTCCAATACTTGCACCAGTAAGAAACTATGCTATAAATGTAAATATTCCCAAGTTTATAGACACAAAAATGTGAGAGAACATTGGCCCATGACAGAAGAAAATTTGCAGGAAAAGCAAGAAACTCTGGGTGAAATAATAAAGAAGGGGAGCAAAGAAACAAATGGGAAGATTTCCTGTTCAGAGCCAAAGCGTGGACGAGACTCTTGTCTGAAGAAACTCATCGTGTTTGGCATATGTTAATGGCACAACAGTTGTTTTATACCCTCATCTTTCTTGAGTTTATGAAAAGGTTTGAGGCTAACTATTGTTTGTATTATATAGCAAATGAAAATCCCATCTCGGGCAGAAAGTGCTTGTAGTGACTGTGGGGCTAATGTTACAAAAATGAAACATTATAATTTCACAGTCATATCATCCTTTCACAAGTGAATTCCCATTCCTTTTTGATGTAAAATTGAGGCAACTTTCACAGCACAAAAATGATATGCAGGAAAATGCTAGTAGTTACAATGCTGACCTATACTCCAGCTTTGGGAACAAGGTTACACCATAATGCATTTTGCCAAGATTATTACTGGCAGTATCTGAAATAGCCAGGTAAGGTGTTATATTATAGCAATATCGTCACTGGCATTATGAGACCTTTCTTCTACAACCATTATTGTTATTTTTCGAGTATCAGGATCTCATTGGCTGTTACAGCAGCGTCCACAGCAGCTTTCCTACATCTAGATCAGAATGCAAGGTAAGCAAACAATCATAGTTGACTATTTATCATTCAAATCACTTAGTAAGGTTCAAAACCTTGCTTCATTTCTGAATCTCTTATGTTTGTTTTCCTTATCAATGAAACAATATATTATGTTGCCTTTTCTTTGGATTTTCCACTGTTATGAATTTACAGTTCAAAGCAAATGCTCATTCACAACATACAGCTTTTACTTGAAGCTTTAGAGAAATAATTCATAAAACAATGGGTTCAAGGAGAAATGTAATCTTGAATTCACACAAAGCTAGTTATCCAGAGATTACTGAAGCCGAAGATTGGTTGAATCATTACGAAAGGGCATTACCCCTGATATGCCTTAGGTCACTATCCATATTGAGTACATTGGATAAAACACATACCAGCCCTTACTGTATGGTTGAGTTCCATGTGAGAAAAGACCTCATGAGGTTAATGTGACCAATTATTCTTTAGTTTTCATTTCAATCCATTTGTTATAGTATAATAGATATACAAAAATCTATATATCTTGTCAGATGCAAGAGTACATTCCTGACATCTCAGCAATCAGGAGCCTGATCAGGAGACTTATGTGTTCAAGGATAGCCGGAGATACAGAATCAGAACCCCCACCGAAAAGTTTATATATTTAAGGTATCCAATATTACATATCTTTCTTATAGCTAATTTCACAGTATAGTGTACCCGGTTACATCTGACTCTTAATATCTTTCTCTCCCCTCTTCCAAATTTATCCATGATCATCAGGAGATGGAAATTTGAAATATGCATTCTATTCATGGATCAGCATTTGAAGACTCTTGTTCTCAACACATTGGCAATTTGTGTGTTTCTGTATTAGTTACTATCTGCTGCATAAGGAAACTCCTCAAATGAAAGTATATAGTGCAGTCATTTCACGTGTAGAGTTCACAATGAAGATGTCCCTCATGGACAAACATCTCAAAAATGTTCAACTTCAAAACCCCTTCCCTGCCATGCCCTCTTGTACCCCCACACACACACTGGAATTCATACATTCTGTCATTATTGTTAAGGCATATCAAACATCTTTGGGTACATGTTCATCCACTGGTATCTAATCAGCTTTTCTACTATCCTTCACTATAAGAAGATAGGCTCTTCTTCACTCAACAGTAGTAATCATCTGCCAATACTTCATGGACTATTATTGGGGCCTACTTCCCTTTTCCTCAGCTCTGTGCTGGGATTTTGTCTGGTTGAGTTTGCATGGGTCTTGTGCATGCTGATGCAATTGTTATAAGTTCATATAAACAAGGACCCAGGAATTGTAGGACTCTATTTCCATATGGTCATGCACCTCCTCCCTGGATCTGGATCTTATAGTCTTTTTGCCCCTCTTCCACAATTGTCCCTGAGTCCTGGATGGGTGGAGTTTAATATAGGAGTCCTGTCCAAGGACCCACACTCTGTAGACTCATTCTCTAAGTTTTAGATTTGTGAACTTTTGTGTTCTCTGATGCATGAGGGAGCTTCATTGATGAGAGTTGAGAGACACACTGGTGTCTATTTCTTGAGCTTTAGGTTCAGATGATCTCTGTGTATGACCAGTTGAACTCTGCATTAATTTCATCTGTTGAAAATGAAGCTTTTTTGATGTGTGGTAACTGGGATATTTGTCTGTAAGTATAGGGATCCATACTTTGCTCATAATAATTAATTATATTGTGTAGGGATATGGCAGCTTGGGGTTTTCACTAAGAACCATGACCTGTCCAGCCATCTGATGTTGGCTACATTTATAGTACCACACATAAGTTTCTAGTTGCCTACCCCCAAGATAAAAGTATCGTTACTACACTGATGTCATTTTCTGTGCCAGTATTTGATTTGGTTGTTAAGCACTGGATTTCAACCATCAATCGATGTTCTCCCTTAGAAGCTTGTGTAGTGTTTTCCAAAGTTATGAGAGCTAGCTTTCAGGAGAGGTGGGTTCCAGGACAGTTCCAGATCCATTGCTCCAAATTCTGAGTTCTAAGTATGTCCTGTCTTCAGTATCAGTGTCTCGTGTTCAAGTTCTGGGAGACAGTCACAACTTGAACAGTATCTTCTTTCCGCAGATGAGAACTAGTCTTCAGGAAGAAGGATTCCAGGTTAGTTGCATCTTGATTGATCTAAGTCTTATGTCCAAAGTACGGCCTGTCTTCAGCAACAAGGCTTCACCATCAAAATCTGGGAGGGAATCAAGGGCTTTGGAAATATCCCTGGGATTTTAGGAGTCTTTTTGACTGTCCTGAACAGCTTGAAGGGGAGTATCTCCAGGCACTGTCTTTCTTTTATATAGCCTTCAGCTGTACATACCCACTTGTATAAATAGTATATGTGCATTTTTGGTAGTACTACAAATGAAATTTTTCACTGATTCTCACACTATCTAAGCATTATTTGGCTCCCTCCTATTACCCACCCTATAACCCTCTCAATTCCCTCCCTAGTTGATACTCTCACCTTGATAACATCTGTATCTACTAGTATTCCCCTTCTCTCTAAACCTTTCTTTCTCTTCAACACCATGGTTCCTTTCTATTTCCCTGGTTTACTATGGTTATAACAGGAAACATGATGACATCTAAGGATTTGGAGCTAAGATCCAAAAATGAGAGTGAGCATTGGTCACACATTTTTCCTAGTGTGTATCCTGATTTAGTTTCTAATTCCATTCAGTTTTCTGAAAATTTCTTGGTTCTGTTTTTCTTTACTGCTGAGTAGTCATCCACTGGTTAAGTGTACTACATTTCTATTATTCACCCATTAGTTGAGAGACATTTAAGTTGTTTCCATTCCTACATTATTGTGAAAAGAACAGCAACAAACACAGCTGAGCAAGTATCTCTGGAGTAGGATGCATCTTGTGGATGCCTTGGAAACTCACCTGCGTCTGTAACAAAGCATACCTGATCTTGCTTGATAATCTTTTTCATATGGGCCTGTATATGATGAGCAAGTATTTTTGTTGAAAAATTTTACAATTTTCATTGAGGATATGGACCTACGCTTTTTGTGGTTGTATCTTTTCCAGGTTTTGTATTAGAGTAATACTGTATTGATAGTAGGAGTTTGGGATTTCTCCCTGTCTCTATCTTCTTGAATAATTTATGTAATATTGGTTGTGGATCTTCTTTGAAGTTCTGGTAGAATTATGTGGTTAATCCATCTGGGCCAGGGCTTTTCTTTAGTCTGGATGCTTTGCATTACTATTTAAATTTCCTTATTTGTTATGACTATTAAACTTTTATCTTTTCTTTGTTTAACATTGCTTTCTTTCTTTTAGTTAACTGGGCTAAGGGTCTGTTTTATCTTTTCAAAGCAAGTTCCTAGACTCATTGATTCTTTGTATTCTTTTATTTATTGCTCTTTCATTTATTCTGCTCTGGTTTTTGTTATTAATTCTTGTCTGCTGAGATTGGGTTTGGTTTGTTTTTGCCTTTGCAGATTATTGAGTTGTGATTTTAGCTCATTTCTTTGTGTTCTTTCTAATTTTTTAAAGTAGCACTCTGTAAACTCCCTTAACACTCTTTTAAATGTGACCCAGAAGTTTGTGTCTTTTATTGTAATTTTCATTTAATTCCAGATATACTTTTATTTCTTTCTTGATTTCTTCTTTGATCCATTCATCATTCAGACTGTGTTATTTAATCCCTGGGAGTTCCTGTAGCTACTGGATTTTGTTTTGAATTTTAAGTTTTATTCCATTGCTGTCTGATAGAATATATTGAGTTATTTCAGGGATTTTTGTTATTTTTTAAGGTTTGTGTTCTGTACAGTATGTGATCTATTTTAGAGAAACTTCCATGGTCTGTTGAGTAGAAAGTGTACTTTTTGGTTCTTGGGTATAATACTCTATAGATGTCTGTTAGGTCCATTTGATATATGATATCATTTAACTCAGAGGTTTCTATGCTTATTCTTTATACAGTTGAACTGTTTATTGAAGGGAGTGGGATATTAAAGTCAAATACCATTAATGAGTGGGGTTAATCTGTTTCTTGACGTCTGGTAGTTCTCTTTCTATAAAATTGGGAGCCCAAGAATTTGGTGCATATATATCTTTGTAATATGATTGTAATATATTCTTGGTCAACTCTTCCCTTAATCAGAATTGACCCTATTTATCTCTTCTGATTAATTTCAATTTGAAACCTTCTTTGTCAGATACTAGAATCACAATGTGTCATTTGTTTGGAATACTTTTCCAGCTTTTTACCCTATGATAGTCCTTATCCCTAAAGGTTAGCTAAGTTTCTTGTAGATAAGATAAAGAAAGATTTTGCTCCTTAATCCATTTAAATAGGCTGTGTATCTTGCCTGGGGAGTTAAAGCCATTGATTTTTAAAGTTGTTTTTGAAAAACGTGTATTGGTTACTGTCATTTTATTTTCATTTGTGTTCTTGGTCCTATTTAGATTTGTCACCTATTTGTTATGGTGAATTCTTTCTTCAGTACTTTGTATTGCTTCAAGTATTCTTTGTAGAGCTGGTTTGGTGGACATAAGCTTTTTTAACCTTTGTTTGTTTGATGGATGATTTTCTTTCCCCTTTGATTATAATAGATAGTTTTGCTTTGTACATTATCCCATGTTAGCATCTATGGGCATTTAGATATTGCAGTGGTTTTCTCCAGAATAATCTAGCTTTTAGATTTTGCGTTGAAAATTTAGCTGTAATTCTGATGGTGTTTTCCTTGATTTCAACTTTTAATTTTTCCCTTGCAGCTTGCAGTTCCCTCTCTTTGTTCTTTATATTTAGTGTTCCTCTTGTGATATGCTGTGGGGAGTTTTTGCTCTGGTCCCCTTCAGTAGGGTTCTTTGTGCTTCTTGCATATGTATGGGTATGTGTTCCCTTAATTTAGGGATGTTTTCTTCTGTAATCCTGTTGGAGATCTGGTCAATGCCACTTAACTGAAATTCTTCTCTCTCTAAGCCTATAATGCATAAATCTGTCCTGTTCCTGGTCCCACACTTACTCCATATTTCCTTCCTCTGTTTTTCTTTCATATTCTTTGCTTGGGTAGTTCATAACTTAAATTTATCATCCAGTCTTTATATTTCTTTTTCATTTCATTCATACTGTTGGTGAATGTTTTCTGCTGTTTCATATTAGATTACTGAAAATGTTAATTCCTTCTTTATGTGAGCCTGAGTTTTCTGCAACATTCTTATTTCCTTTTTGAACTCAAATTTTAGATGCTAAATTGTCTTTTTTCATTTTAGTCTCTATATTTGTAATTCTCTTTTTTATAGTGCTTTTACTGATGTTTTGTGTATTTCAGGCATCATTTCTCAGTTCAGTTTAGACATATCCCTCCCCAACCTGACCCCAGATCATGCACTCTGCCATAACTGTCCTGCATCTTTCTCTCAGTCTTTTTTTATGTTTAGGAATTCACATTTTCCTCCTTTAATTTTATATTGCTCTAAAATATGAATACATACTTTCAACTCATATACAGTAATTACAGTCTGAAAATAAGTGTTGGATTGATTCTAGAGCCTGTTAAAAGACTTACATTATTACAATATAGTTGCTTTCAGATAAACATAAATATAATAATGTTGTTCAGCTTGCCTTTCATCTAGGGATTTGGTGTTAAGATCCACAAATGAGGGAAAACATTTGCCACTTGTTTTTCTGGGACTATGTTACTTCACTTAGCATAATGGCTTCGAGTTCCATCCATTTACCTGCAAAGCTCATGATGTCATCTGTCTTTACCACTGAATAGTACTCCATTGTGTAGATGTACCACATTTTTGTCATCCACTCGTCAGTTGATTGATTTTCTTTACCTTTAATTAAGAGTTTAACACTATCCTCTTTGAGTTATGTGAGCTGTGTTCTTTAGATTGTTAAATACTTTGACCGTATTTCTGACTCTTCATTTAATGTTCTGTGTCTAAGAGTTCCTCTAGGTAATTTTTATTGTAGAAGACTTCTATAGGCCTGGTGGGATTTGGTGGGGCCATATTATCTTGGTTTTTCATAGTATTTGTATTTTTCATTGTGGGTGTGGCATATGGTTTCATTTTCAAGGTTGTCTGCTATGAAACTGCAGCATGCTTTTGTGGAGTTGAAGTTTGATTCTCTTTATATAGTGGATGTAACATGCTTGCTTGCTGTTCAGGTATAAATAGTCACTTGATATGTGCTTCTGGTTCCCTCTATTGAATTATTTATTGGAGGGACTGGATGGACCCAGACAGGTTTGTTAAGAGCTCTCCAGCAGAGGAAAGAGCCTATGCCCAAGTCAAGGTGATGGGGATCAATCAATGAGCTGCTTCTAACTACTAAGTAGAGAACGTGTGGTCCCTGTTCCCAAAGCAGTGGATGATCATTAGATGACTGGGCACAGCCAGAGCTGGCTAACTCACTCTGCTAGTCACACACTTTCATAGCCTTGGTAGGAAGGAGCTAAACCCAAGGAAGGCTTATGGGAACTGGGTATGCAGGGTTTGACTGGCTAGCAGGGACGATGTGGGCCCTGGAGCAGCAGGAACAAGGCTTGGTCCCAAAGAGTGGGGAAGGACCTGGTGGGATCTTGCCAACTTATGCATTTAGTCATGCACTCTCCCATGATTTTATTTTCTTAGTATAAGCAGTTAGTGTCACAGTTTTCCTCTTAATTCTTTCCCAAAGGCTTTGATTTGCTGTTTTCATTTTTATTCAATTCTACCATTTTTTTTAATTTCATATTTGATTTCTATAGTGATGCATACATTATTTGCTAGTGTAGTGTTCAGTCTCCTCAAGTTTTTGTGCTTTATGTAAGTTCTACTGCCAATGACATCTACCTTTATTCCACTGTGGATGTTTTCCCATATATGAAAATTTTAATTTGCTTTTATATTGTGTTCATGAGTAATTTTTTCACATGTATGTAAGTGATCCAATGCCATGGAGACCAAAAGAGAGCAACAGATCCAAATGAACTGGAGTTACAAGTGGGCGTCAGCCTCCAGGCTAGTGCTGTGAACTAAACCGGGTCTTCTGCAAGAAAAGCCAGTCCTCTTAACCAAGCAATTTCTCCAGCCCATTTCCTGCATATTTTAGGGTTGCCTTATGTCCCAGAATGGATCAACTTTTTAGAAAGTTGCATGGGATGGTGAAAAGAATGTTCATTCTTTATTGTTTGAGTGGAATATTCTGCAATGTCTGAGACATCCATCTGCTTCACGGGTCGTCTGTTTTTCTCTCTATTTAGGTTTTGTCAAGCTGACCAATCATGATGATACTGGGATATTGACCTCAGCTACTGCCATTTTCCTGGGATTATTCTGACTTCAGCTCCATTTATATATTTGTATGATTTGATGTTTCCAGCATCATTTTGGTATGGCTTTTCTTCAGCAATTTTGTTTATCAAGTTATGTTTTCATACATTGAATTTACTTAATTATTTGGTTCAGTGATTTTTCTTTTCTTTGAAATATATTCATGTCGACTTTGAGTTATTTGAACATACAATAGTTTGTTGAATATTTTGTCTGGATTTCTTACATTCATAATCATTTGTGGCCATTGCTGTGGGATTGGTGATTTGTAGGATAGATATGCTGCCTTTGTTTTCCAGGTTGCTTTTATTGCTGCCCTCCAATTTATACATCTAAATTTAGTTTGTCAGTTCAATATTATTTATGTATTTATTTCCTTCTTTAAGACACCTTCTTTAGTGGAGATTATACAGCATTTGGGAGAAAATTAACTCATAATGGAGGTCAGGTGTCATTTTCTTTGGTGGGGTTCCTGTTCAGGAAGACAGGTTCTAACTCGACTCTTTCTCTGAAAGTGACCGTCTGTCTGTGTCAGCTGAGGTACCTCCCTGGTCCATTTGCACTCAAACATTAGGAAACCCTCAGACTTAGACGCTGCATCCTCATCTGGCTCCCATCTCCCCTTTTATTGTGGAACTCAGCACCCCTGAGCCTGACTCTTGGTTGGCTTCAGTTCCCTCCTGTGTCAGCTGTTCTCCAACACATCATTGGTGGATTTCATTTTTGTCTATACCACATGCACGTTCTATCGAGAACATGTGCTTTAAAACATAATTTGGATCAGGAATTGTGATGCCCCCAGCTTTGTTCTTTCTTGCATTTACTTGGCCTATTCAGGGCATTTTATGGTTCCATATGAAGTTTGTTGATTTTTATATTTTTGGTAAAATCAATATTGGTGTTTGGTTCAAGATAGATTTAAGTTGTATGAAATTTTGGAAATGATATACATTTAAACTATCTTAATTATTCCAATCTGTGGGTGTTTGTTGCATCACCTTTAGTTCCTATTAATTTTTAAAGTAAAAGAATTACACTTCATCCATTGCTGTCATATTATGGGGCTATTTTGTTTTTTAAAACCTACTACACCACTCTGAACACAAAGACACCATTTGGAAGAAGGTAACAGTAGCAGCCCTTCTTGGAAGAATTTGTCAGGAAAAGATTAACATGGGGATGAACATAGAAATTGTAATTTGAAGGGCTGGAGAGATGGCCTAGTGGTTAAGAGCGCTGACTGCTCTTACAGAGGACCTGGGTTCGATCCCCAGCACCCACATGGCGGCCAAGAGACGTCTGAAACTCCAATTCCAGGAGAACTCCAGTTCCAGGGGAATCTGAGACCCCCTTCTGACCTCCGTGGCATTGCACGACACGAGTGCACAAACCTGCATGCAGACAGTACATTGATACACATACAGAAATAAATAAAATTTTTAAAAAATTAAAAAAAAAAGAAATTGTAATTTTATTCTACTTCATGGCTTGTATTTTACAATGTACATGTTCTTTACTGAGAAACTACATAAGGCAGTGGTTGAGTCAAGTAGATCACATTATTATTAATTTTAGCTCATTTTTTAATAATCTTTAAGTGAAGTAACATAAGTAAAAGGTTTTCTCCTTGTTGGAGAAAAAAATAAATTGAAATTATTTTTTAATCTTTATTTTTTATTGAGAATGCCAAGCATGCAAATGGAGTTGTGATCAAATCCATGCCCAGGCCCTCCTCCATCTCCCCATCACCCTTCACTTCTTCTCTACCCACACCCATGTGCTCTTTTCAAACTCGCTGAGTCTACTTTGGGCTGGCAGTGTGTAGCCTGGTGTTGGCCCATCTAATGGAGCCTGTGTAGTCTACCATCTCATCCCTGACTAGAACTGACTCTCCCTCCAAAACCAGCCACCCACCACCAGAGGCTCCTTAGTTAGGGTTAGGGATGGGATTTCATGATTGCTTCCCCCTCCCCATGCTGGGCTTTCAGCTGCTCTTCTGATCTGGTACAGGTTTGTGCAAGCAATTAAAGCTGCAGGTAGTTCATGTGCACACAAGCCCTGCCAGATCTGACAATTGGTTTACCACAGAGGCCCACCACCTCTGCCTTACAATCTTTCTCCCCGGGCTTCCACAATGTGTCTCTGGGAAAAGATAGCATGGTATTCTTCTCTCTTTTATACTTGAACATTACATAGTCTGTTATTCTGTGCACACTGACCATTGTTTGTTTCTGTATTAAAAGAGTTAAGGGTTTCTGTATTCATTTCATGTACTACAAAAAATGAACTTCTCTCAAAAGAAATGAGAGATGTACTACTCCATGGCTAGAATAACAGAGACTTAGTGGAAATTTTAAGTTTATTGTTTCATTGGTTTAGTGTTTCTATTCATTTCAAGCATATTCATGTCTTCTTTGAGTAGTATGAACATACTTAGTTTTTTTTTGGGGGGGGGTCTTTTTGAGACACGGTCTCCCTATAGCCCCAGCTGTCCTGGAACTCACTCTGTAGACCAGGCTGGCCTTGAACTCGCAAAGCTCCGCCTGCCTCTGCCTCTTTAGTGCTAGGATTAAAGGCGTGCGCCACCACGCCTGGCTGAATATACTTGTAATCATTGTTTTGAATTCTCCATTTGAAAGTACTTTCAGTCTGTTTTCAACAGTTGTCATTATTAAGGGATTAATAATTTGTGGGATAGATATAGTATCTTGAAATTTTATGTTTCTATTTCTTTGCTGGGACTTGCATATCTAACATAGTTTTTTGGTTGAGGTCATTCTTTCTTTTGTTCATATCACCATCTTTCCAGGGAGGTGTTTGCAACTTACAATGTTCAAGAGGGGACTAAGTCTTAGAATGGTGGAAATATCCATTTTTCTTTTATGGGGCTGATGAAGGAAGTTCTGGAGGGACATAGGTACCCTGAAAAGGGAAAGCAGGACCCAATACTTGTGGAAGGTGCCCTTATGGGCTGGGTTCTAGACCAATATCTCTGGTAGCGATAGGTGGGCTTCATGCAGGAGGCTGTGGCTCACACATGGAGAATAGTTACTGCATGGTTTAAGTGGGCCTAACCGGAGGAAGGTGGGGTTCCCTCATTGTTACAGGAGGTCACATGGATTGGAATCCTGAATTGTTTTTATTTTTTTAATATAGAAGTGAATAATCCTTTATGGTCACAGAGCTTGATCTTTCAGAGAAAGCAAAATTTAACACTAAAAATTAGGCATTTTTTTCAAGACGTATTTATAGAGAAAGCTGTACATGGCCATCCGCAAGCTGATCATTTAATTTTTTGACAAGTATCAAGCACACTGACATTTATGCCTCATGAACTTCAAGTTAATATTTTCCGTCCTTATTGGAGACATTCATATAAGTCACAGAACACAGAATCTGTGTCCTCATCCCCTGAAAGCTGCTTATAAGCTCACAAAACCCCAGCATCCACCAACATACTCCCCCTCTTCAGTTTATGGGATGTGGACCACCAGGGCCCTGGGTCAACACAGAAAAATTGATGGGATCCATGATGCTCTTGTCATTAGCCCTGAGAACCTTTTTTATGCGTCACCTTGATCACTTAATGGATACCAGAGAGCAGATAAAACAGTATTTCTTAGTTTGCTTGTAATAGTATCTCTTGAGGTGATTACCATTTGAATCAGCAGATCAAATATCAGTGTGGCTATTCTTCAACTCAGTAAGTGGCTGGCATAGAACAAGAAGGAAACTGGCATTTTCTATTGCTCCTTCTGTATTGCTTCTATTTATTTTATATGCATGAGTATTTTGTCTAAATGTATGTAAGTGTATCACATGTATACACTGTCCAGAGAGGCTAGAAGTGGGTGTGGAATCTCCTGAAACTGCAGTTATAGATGGTTTTCTAGCCAGATGGGTGCTGGGAAATGAACCTAAGTTCTCTGCAAGAGCAGCCGGGGCTCCTAAGCACTGAGCCATGTCTTCAACGTTTTTGTATCCTTTAATGTATTGGAATGTGTATTTTCTGTTCTCAAGTATCAGTGCCAAATGGATGATTATCCTTGCGGAAAACAAAATGTCCAACAATTTCCCTCCATTATTACATAATTACTTAATAATAATAATAATATTTTCATAACGGAGAATCTTACTATATAGTTATATAAGACATACTTCAATTTGCATTGGAGTTACTTCTGTATAAATTCGTTGTTCATTGAAAATGTCATAAATCAGCAACAAATTCAATATATACCTAACCTACATATCACCCATTGCTTCATCTTGAATACTTTCACAATTTTGGCAAACTATTCTAACAGAAAGCCTAATTTAAAATAATGTGATGGTGGCCTAGGATGTGAATGGAGGAATAATGATTAAAAATATCTAGGGAGGGCTGGAGAGATGGCCTAGCGGTTAAGAGCGCCGACCGCTCTTACAGAGGACCCGGGTTCGATCCCCAGCAACCACATGGCGGCTGAGAACCGTCTGAAGCTCCAATTCCAGGAGAACTCCAGTTCCAGGGGAATCCGAGACCCTCTTCTGACCTCCGCGGCGTTGCAGCGCACACGGGTGCACAGACCTGCTGCAGACAGTACATTCATACACAGAAAGAAATAAATAAAAAATTAATAAAAAAAAAATTAAAAAAAAAAAAAAAAAATATCTAGGGAAACAAGACAAGCCCTATCGCTGCCATCCTTCATTCAATCACCTATTTTGTGGAAAACAGTTCATAGTCATTTTCTCCTTTTCATTTGTATGCAAGGTCGTCCAAAATTCTGTAGCCAAGAAATCTTTATGGCTACTAAAAAGTTTGTTGATATGCTTCAATCTTTTATATAATGAAAGCTTATTTTCACATTGTCATGCAATTTCAATTGCAGTTGTTACACTAAACCTCATTCAAAATAAATTCTCCCTATGCCATAGTTGCCACTTCATTTTGTTAGTTTGTTTCATTAAATTTGACCTATAGATTCAGATATCAGTAGGGTGTTCTGTTTTTGCTATAGCAACTTGTAATCTTTTGTTTCATTTATGGCTTTGGTTTTGGTTTTGGATTTTATTTTTTTAGGCAAAGTCTTGCTGTAACACCAGCTGGCCTGGAGCTCTATATATAAATCAGGCTGGCCTCAGTCTCACAGAGGTCTTTGTGCCTCTGCCTTTCCAGGGCTGGTTTTAAAGGCATGTGTCATCATACTCAGAATTATTTATAATCTGTTTCATTTTAATATCTTTATTGAGTTTTGTGAATTACATATTATGCATCTTAATCAAATTAGACCACCCTCTCCACCACTCATAGCCACCCCTTCCCCACTAGATTTTAAGTATTCTGTCATATATGTTAAGTCTTACCCAGTTAAGTACTTCTATCCAGATATCCCTCAGTACAAGTTCTTCCACTGGATTCTAGTCAGCCTATCTAAAGTCTTTAAAGGAGATCATTTTTTCCATTCCCCACAGTAATAATTTGCCAATACTTCCTTGACTGTGTTGGGGCATTGTGATAACATTAAACTGACTTAAAAATAGCTTTTCAAATAAAACTTCTTCAGTCTACATATTTCTTAGAAAATATGGTTGCTTAATTAAAATTTACAAGACTTTAGAGTTGCTTCTTTTACTTATATATCAAAGTGAAATTTTAATTCCACTTCTCTTTATCAAGATTTTCCCCCAAAATAACCTTTCTTAAATGAATAAAGTAAAGGCTTTCATATCACGCACACACACACACACACACACACACACACACACACACACTTACATGGAGGCCATTCAGAATATTTGCAGTCGTATGATCTCAGGTAACTTTATAACTGTAACTTCATTTTCTTCACATATAAGATACAAATATTCTATTGTCTATTCTACTGTACAGGGATGTCAGGATAATACAAAAAATTGGGGAAATATGGTCCTTAAATAAATACAAGTTTATGTTTATATGTATTATATGTAATTGATTAATTCAAATATCCTAGTTATTTGAATTGCCTATTTTAATAAAAAATGAGGATTGTCTCTAAAATACCCTAAGTCATTATAGAAGCACACCAATAAATAAGGTAAGCATACAGATACTCTATGTGTTTATATATTCTATATGTATATATTAAGCCCATATATAAATAGTATACAAGTATTCACACATTTATGTACACACATATGTACTAAGACACAGATTTTCTAGACATTCTCTAAGCAAATGCTAGGGCCTGAAATGAGAGTCACCTAAGTGAAAATCAGGGACAAAATACTGAATCTGCATCTAGTCCCACTATTTATAATATTTGGGTAAACTTGCTTAAGCACTCTTGCATGGTCAAAAGACATTTATGCCACTCAAGTAAAAAGAAAGAATGACAACACCAACAAAAGAAGACTGGAAATCACCTGAGTGTTTATCCTGTGCACTGGTGCACATCATGGAATTTGGAAGGATGGAACACCATAAGAAGCTTCGCAATTTTCCAAGAGCAGCGGGAAGGGAGACTAAGCTAGAACAAAAGAAAAGGCCTTCAGTAAAGCTGCGAAGCCCTTTAAGATGGACTTATATTTCCCAACAACATATGCATTCAATAAAGTAAAGATATTTGATTGCAATTTGCACAGCATCCTTTTGAAAGTTAATAATTAGCCATCAAGAGAAGTGACACTTCTCAAAATTATATTACAATAAAACATGTCACACTCAACCCTTTAAGGCGTGGGTGAGTAATGTCAGGTCACAGTTTGCTTCAATGTATAACCTCATCAAGCTTTACCGCAGAGGAGCTTTTGTGCAGTGAGTGTAGCACTAGGTCAGTCCCACTTAATCACTGCTCAATGGGCTTCCTTCAGATAATACAATGGGTCTCAAAACACTCCAAGAAAAACAGCATGAGTCCATTACAGCTGAAGGATTATCCCATTGAGAGCTTAAGTTTCACCTCTCTCCACACTCATTTTCACATTTTAATTTACAGTCCATTTATAGATTCCCCCAAATAATGATTTAGCTGTTGGCTAATATTATTGCTCAAGACCCATTCATTGCATATAAATCCTCTTATATTTTAGAAAGTCCAGGTCTTCTTCAGCTAAACAATTCAACCCCCTAGAAAACAGCCCATCTGAATGAACATGATAAACCCCATAAATTGAGATTTATGTCAGCATTCTGCCAGTAGTATTTTCACAGAAACTCAGTGAACACTGTACCTGAATGTACTTTCTGATGTGATTAAAATAGGAATAAAAGTTTATCAAAATGCGAAGGTCTGGGATGGAGAGAAGGATCAGTGGTTAACATCATATTCTTGCTTGCAGAGGACCCAAGTTCAGTTCTCAGCACCACACAACACCTAAGAAATGTCCCTAACTCTAGTTTGGTTCTCAGCCCCACATGGCAGCTAAAATTGCCCCTAACTCCAGTTCCAGGGCCTCTAATTCCCTCTCCTGGTTTCTTCCCTGAGCACTACAAACATAGGTGCACTTACATGTATGCAGGCAAGGGCTGAGGGGATAGCGCAGCCGTTAAAGGCTGAGGCTAAGAACCGCAAAAAACATTTACGCAGGAAAAACACTCAAACATAATGATAAATAAATAATTTCTAAGAAAAATTACTTACTCTAAACAAGGATGAATTTTACATTTGAATTGCAAATATGTCCAATGAAAATTGTGATTATTTTATTGATAATTCCCTGTATCCATTCCATTCTAAACCACTGGCTAGGATCATAATGGTAATAATGTTTGGAAATGGGAGTATATTTAGTCTAATCAGTTATCACAGAAATCTCTATAGGCTTTCTAATTCTATGAAGGAGGCACTGAGCCTAGTGCTAAATAATAAAGAAAACAAACCCTGAAGTGGTCACAGCTACCTTCTTGTCTGCCTAAATATGATGATAGTATCAAGACAGAGAGGTAGAACAGAGGAGTATGAGCCTTCAGAAAAGCATAGCTCATTCACAGACTGCTTAAACCTCCAAAATTATATTCCTTTTCTTGATTATTTTTAACTTATTTGTAAAAGTTTTATTAGAAAATTGGATCATTTATAACAAAATGTAAAGTAGTTAATAGGAACAAAATATATACCAAAATACCTAACATATGAGTGTCTATTCATGTCCAACACCATTGGTGTAGGGAGTAAAAAGGAAGCCCAGTTCTCAAAATCACTCCCAACATGAACACTAATCAGAGCATTATGAAACACAGATACGATTTATGTTACTTCAATATCCAGAAAGTTGAATAACTTCTGAAAAAATATGATTTTTTCTTTGCAAATTATCATTTCTTCCTCATATTTACATATTAGAATATACCCATATATGTGTTTGTTTATACATGTATATGTACACATTATAGGCAAAGAACCACATATGAGGGATAACATGTTTTTAGTTTATGTGTGTAAATGATTTTCTTCAATGTATGTAAGCGCACCATGTCATACAATGTCCAAGGAGGCCGAAAATGTGTGTTGGACCCCCTGGAACTGGAGTTATAGATGGTTGGTTGTTAGCTTCATGTTTGTGCTGGGAAACAAATCCAGGGTTATCTATCTATAAGACCAGTAGGGCTTTTAACTGCTGAGACATCTCTCCAACCCTGTGGAATAAATTTTGGAAAAAAAAAATTTTATTTTTTTCCCAACAATGCCTCACTCTGTAGCCTTACCTGGCCTGGAACTCTGTGTAGACCAGTCTGGCTTGGAATTTCGAGTATAAACCAGCTTGGCCTGGAACTGGCAGAGATCAGCCTCTCTCTGCCTGACAATTACTGAGATTAAAGGTGTGTTCCACCATGGCCAATCCGATTTCAGTTTTCTTTAAAACTGTATAATATTCGTGTGGGGGGTGGGGCAGATTGTCATACATATTCATCTTTTTTTAAATTTATTTATTATATTTTTATGTGTATGAATGTACTGTCTGCATGTAGGTCTGTGCACCCGTGTTGTGCAATGCGGCGGAGGTCAGAAGAGGGTGTCGGATTCCTCTGGAACTGGAGTCAAAGATGGCTCTCAGACGCCGTGTGGGTGCTGGGATCAAACCCGGGTCCTCTGCAAGAGCAGTCGGCGCTCTTAACCGCTAGGCCATCTCTCCAGGCCATCATCTTTTGATTGACAATTAAGTTGGTTCCATTTCTTTTCTTCCTTGCTATAGGAAATTGAGCATGAATAGACATGGAGGTCAAAGGCTTCTATAGTAGTGTGTAGTGCTTTGGGTATATGTTGTAGAGAATGTGGGGAAAGAGGAACCCTTCTCCACTACTAGTATGAGTACAAATTAATTCATCCATTATGGAAATCATTTTGGAGGTTTCTCAGAAATTAAAAGTAGAGCTATTGGGGCTGGAGAGATGGCCTAGCGGTTAAGAGCGCCGACCACTCTCGCAGAGGACCCGGGATCGATCCCCAGCACCCATATGGCGGCCGAGAACCGTCTGAAACTCCAATTCCAGGAGAACTCCAGTTCCAGGGGAATCCGAGACCCTCTTCTGACCTCCGCGGCATTGCACGACACGGGTGCACAGACTTGCATGCAGACAGTACATTCATACACATACAGAAATAAATAAAATAAAAAACAAACAAAAAAACATTATTTAAAAAAAAATTAAAGTAGAGCTATCATATGAACTGAATAACTGACTACTGGGTCCAGAAACCCACACTCTGCAGACTCTTGTTCTCTATACTTTGGCCAGATGTGGGCTTTTATGTTCATTGTCTTCTGTTCCACGAGAAAGCTTCAGTGATGAGGGTTCAGAGATGAATTAGTATCCTCTCTACTCCTTCTTCCACAATGTCCAAGATTATAAGAGGTTTCATTGTAGATGTGTCACTTAGGGTTGGAACTCTGTAATCATCTCTGTTTCCAAAGAAATTTCCTGTATTAGTGTTGATTGGCATACTTCTCTGTAAATATAAGGATCAATTATTGAATATAGTAAGAAATTACATCTATCTAGGGCCCGCTGAACAGGCTCCAGTGAATGAACTCACACTAAGGGACAGCTGGTTACACATACTTTGCTAGAAAAGCCTTAGCATATTTGACAAAACACATGAAGTCTTGTGGGCAGACTATAAGGCATGCAGATAGTGAGGGGTGGCTAAATACAATTAAGATGTATTGTACACAATCCACAGCCATTCAACAAAACTATATTAAACCTTTCTCTGCAAAGCTGTCTTGATTGTCACAAATTCTCTAAATTTGTGTTTATTTTGAAGTGAACTTCTTTCTCCATCAATTTTAAGAGATAACTTTGGAAGGTGGGGCAGCCTTGGTTTGCAGTTATTTACTTTCAGAACCTGAAATATTTCACTCCATCTTTGTCTGACTTTCATAGCTGCAGAAGCAAAGTGAAGGCCTTCTGATACTCCACCTTTGTGTGTAAATTGGAGGTTTCCTTGAGTTATTTTTAAGATTATTTCTATAATTTGTACTTTTGAGATTTTGACTATGATGTGTCCTGGTGATTTTTTTTTTCTGTTTATGTCTGTTTGGAGTTCTGTATGCTCTTTTGTCTGAATGTCTAAGTCTTTTACTAACTTTAGTAACTATTCTGCTTACATTTCTTTGAATATGTAGGTGTTTCATTTGAGTTTTTCCCTGGTCCTTCTACATGGCCAGAAATCATTCTCTTATCCCATAGTACTCACACCACTACTTGTTCCATTTTGGGCAGGTTCTTATTGCAGAAGGGTCAAGAGCTGGGTAGAACTTGGATGATTTTTCTTCCTAAGCAACTTGTATACACTTTTTTTCAGTTTTTCTAAAATGTCTTTCTTTTTTAATATATTTTATTGTTATTAAACTTTTTCATACATCATACATCATTTCTCAATCCAGTTTAGACTCATTTCCCTTTCCATGCCCCCCACCCCACCAGAGTTCATGCATTCTTCCATACATGTCTTTCGTTTTTTTCTGAGTCTTTCCAGAATTTTTCCAAAGCAGAGGATTATTATTTTGGGGAGAACTTTACTGCTTCAGTCAGTTTTTTTTGGGGGGGGCAGTTCTTTTGCTGTTGTCCCTCCAACTATATTGCTTCAACGTCTGAAAATAAATGGTAGGTTAATTCTA
Source organism: Rhizomys pruinosus (assembly GCA_009823505.1). Taxonomy (NCBI): domain Eukaryota; kingdom Metazoa; phylum Chordata; class Mammalia; order Rodentia; family Spalacidae; genus Rhizomys; species Rhizomys pruinosus. The sequence continues at coordinate 5,746,706 of VZQC01003012.1, read as the reverse complement.
GAACCTATTTAGGGATTCACAATACAACTTGTATAACACTTTTTAAGTTATGAAAACTTGTCATGAGATAAAGAACTTGCATTTTAAATTCATCTTGATTTATTAATGCCTTGTGAACCGTAGGTGTGACATCTCCAGCAATAGGCTCTTAAAGTCTCTTTCTGGTGGTCAGCTAAGAGCATTGGCAACAGCTTGCAGTTTTCTAGGGGCCTCTCTGGCCTCTATGATCAGCAGCTTCTAGGGATGTAGGAGTTCTAATGATTTTAATTCTTCTATTTAAATCAGTTTAATGTGATATTTTTGTTGCATGTTAAACATAATCACAATGGGGCGATTTGTTAGTCTTAGGACATGAATAAAGGCTTTATATTTGACACATTAAGAAGCATGCAGTGAATTTTTCCTGACTAAATAATCACAAAGGCATAGAAATTTTTAAATGCAACATCTCCTCTTGTTGTTTATGATAGGTACAAATTTGAGCACTGAGGTTAGTGTTCAATGATCAGTGTTAGAGTGTTCATTTATTATGCACAGGGGCCTGAGTTCAATCATTAGTACCACACACAAAATAATTGAAACAACATAAATGGTCAAAAAATGGATAAGTATTTGAATTAAACATGCGCTTTAGTAATGTAAGCTACTAGCCATTCATTGAAATTATGTTTTCAATTATTAATTGATATAAGAAAAATATGGTAAAATGTGAATTAAATACAAAACTAAAATTGTGACATTCTGTATCCTTGTTGGATACATGTGTTAGCTAGGGGAAGTTTCTCAGCAATCCTGTGAATTACATTACTTTCATTATCTCAGTGTTCCTGATGAGTAAACTCTGGGGGATTATATAACTTTTTTAGCAAAAATATAGATGTTAAGGAGTGATCTGGAATGTGAGTGGTGGGAGCCCCCTTCTCTCATGGTAAACAGAGTCTGGTTCACTTGCAGGTCTTAGTAAACCTACTCTGTAGCCAGCTTTCCCTGATCGCTGGGTCCTTCTTTCAATTTCCTACACACAATGGATATCGCATTTACAGTTGCACTGGGTTATTACCTATGTTATTCCTCAAGTCTGAAGGACAGTGTTCTAGTTTGTCTTCCATTGCTGTGACAAAACACTCTGACTGATACCAACTTGGGAGGAAACGGTTTATTCAGCTTACATTTCCTGGGTCACAGTTCATCAGTTAGGGAGCCCAAGGTAGGAACTCAGGGCGGGAACCTGGAGGCAGGAGCTGAAGCACAGGCCATGGAGGAATGTTGTTCACTGGCTTGCTCTCCTGGCTCATGCCCAGCCCGCCTTCTTATACAGTACACAAAAATCTGCCCAGTGTGGCACTACTCATTGTGGGCTGGGCCCTCCCACACTGCTCTACCATCAAGACAATACTCCACAGATGTGGCCACAGGCCAATCCAATGGAGCCAATTCCCCAATTGAGGCTCCCTCGACCCAGGTGTGTCAAGTTGACACTAAAGCTTTCCAGCACAATTGACCCCTTGTCAACTTGACACACAAAACACATCACTATTAAACCACCTTTCCAGTTCTTGTCCCCAAAGTATGATGTTAACATTAATCACAACCTAAGACAGTACAACCTTAAAAGCCCCACAGTCCTTAAAATGTCCAAACGCTTAAAAGTTCAGTCTATTAAAAGTCTATTTAACTGTGGGCTGCTGTAAAATCCAAAACAAGTACTGTCTTATTTCAAAGGGAAGAATCAGGCACTCTCAAACAAAACCTAAGTCCAGCAAAGTAGCTCAAGCCTGGACACCTGGGATTCACTCAAGATCTTCTGGGCTCCCAAAGGGTTTTGGCAGCTCCCCTTCTCCGACTCTGCCGTCCTTGGCACACACAGCTCATCTCGCAGGCCCAGGCCGACTCCATTCCACACCTGCCGCTGCTGTTGGTGGTCATCCCAGGGTCCTGGCATCTCCAAAAAGCTGGGGTCGCCACTGAACCTGAGGCAGCACCTTCACCAATGGTCTCTTCTGACCTCTCCTGGTGCAAGCCTCAGCTTCTCTCCATGACCCCTGCAATCCTGGGGTCTCCACTGGAACTGAGGTGCACTTCCACCAATGATCTTTCCTGACCTCTCACAGTGCCAAGCCTCAGCTGCTGTCTGTGACCCCCTCAAATTTCAACACCAGAACCATAAAGGAGTCTCTTACATGTTACCAAGTCCTGCTTCTGGCTTGAGATGGAGGCTCAGGCCCCTTCTGGATCACAGCTTCTGTGTGCTGACCCTGAAGAAATTCTTCCCAGAAGATTTCACCACAGTGATGCTGGTCTCTTGTTACTTACAGATGATTTTTCAGCCCCAGCTAACCAGCATCAATTGTCCCAGTACAACAAAGATTTCACTTCAGGTTCTGGTCTCTTGTTACAGCTGATTCTTCAGCCCCAGCTGACCAGATCCCATAGATTAAACAGACCTGATGATCTCTGCTTCCCTTTGAAACTAGAAACTTCACAAGCCATCTTCTACACCTCTTTCAGCAAAACTGTTCCAAGTTCCACAGCAACAATCTTTAGGCATTCAATGATCTTCCCAGCCCAAAGTTCCGAACACCTCCACAATCCTTCCCCAAAACACCAAGGTCAGGTCTGTCACAGCAATACCCCACTCTTCTGGTACCAATTTTCTGTTCTAGTTTGTCTTCCATTGCTGTGACAAAACACTGACCAACACCATCTGGGGGAGGAAAGGGTTTATTCAGCTTAAATTGCTCCATGGCCTGTGCTTCAGCTCTTGCCTCCAGGTTCCTGCCCTGAGTTCTTGCCTTGGGCTCTCTGAGTGATGAACTCTGACCCAGGAGATATAAGCTGAATAAACCCTTTCCTCCCTAAGTTGGTGTTGGTCAGAGTGTTTTGTCACAGCAATGGAAGACAAACTAGAACAGACAACAAGCCCCTACTCCTTTCACACAAATTACTAGGCTCCCTATGCTTCCATTGATTTAAGTCTATTATGAATAGATAATGATCATCTGTTGCTATAAACTAAAGACACCACTGGGGAAAGACATTTATAATTTAAGTGAACTACTTTTGATTTCCTATGTGCCTTACCATTCTCCCACAGGAGATTCCATACTGAATCTTTCTCACCTTCAACAGGGCATTTTGCCCAAATGCTGGAACTCTTCATGTTTCTATCTCCTGTCTCCCCATCTGTCAGCCTCCACCCAAAATGAAGTTTTCTGTTAGCCATCTAGACAAAACATCAAAAGGACACTCTGGGTGTATTTTTGTAATGTGTACTTCAAATATACTGTTTATTCTTTAGAGACTGGGGGTTGATGCTTTCTTCTTTAAATATTTAGAACATTAAAACCCACTAAGCTTAGACTCCTTATACTTAACATGTCCTAGATTCATTTCGGGCTGAATTATCAAAAGTAGGTGCCTGTAATCTTATAATGTTCAATGTAGAAGTGGTAGGATCACAGTTCTTTTGAGACCATCCAGGTATATATAAATTCCAGACCAGCCAGGGATATAGTGTAAAACTTTATAGTATAGAAACAGTAACAATGACAACAACAACAACAACAACAACAACAGGAACAACAACAACCAATGAGTCTTTAACCACTGATCCATTTAAACAGCCAGGTTTTATCTATTTTAATAGTGATTTTAGGGATCACTATTAGGGAATAGGGAAAGCTGAATTACTGTCTTATGTATATATTTCCAGATTCACCACTTCTGTGAATTCATAACAGTGTGCTCTTCTCCTCTACTCAAGCAGAAGAGCAGCCTTCTCCATCTTTTCCATGCATAGTGACTTTTGCACCCTGGCCTTCCTGGCGTCTCCTCCTGCCCAGGGAATACTGCAGAGAAGCATCTTCCAAGTCTGCGTTGCTACAGCTGTCAGAATTTTCTCCAGAATATCTTGTACATCAAGCCCAGATTGCCAATAAAAATACCTTATTAATAGGATTAGTGCATCAAATGGGAATGATTTTGAGAGTTAATGACATACTATTAATAACCACACATCTTAAACCAGGGCAGTTGAGTGGTCAGCGCCTGTTGAGAAGTTCTTGTTTTCAGGTTTTCTAATTTATGGAAACAGGATTCTAATTAGCTCTTAACACACACACACACACACACACATACACACACACACACACACACACACACACACACACTGCAGTTATATACAGGGTCTCCCACTCTTCACGTGAAAGTCAGATAAGAGACAATTAAATAAAACTTATCCATTTTATGGAAAGCAACAGTATTAGATAAATTGTATAGCTCATATTCTTTTTAATATAATACTTTTATTGATGTTTTATGTATTTCAGACATAATTTTCCAGTTCAGTTTAGACATGTTCCCCTTTCCCATCCGTCCACCCCAGCCCAGTTGATGCATCCTGTCGTACATGTCCTGCATCTTTCTCTCAGTCTTTTTTTTTAACTTTTGTGGTTTTTTTTTGGTCTTTTCAAGACAGGGTCTCCCTGTAGCTCCAGCTGTCCTGGAACTCACTCTGTAGACCAAGCTAGATTTGAACTCACAAAGATCAGCCTACCTCTGCCTCCCAAGTGCTAGGATTAAAGGCATGCGCCACCATGCCCGGCTTGCTTCTCTCAGTCTTTTTTAAAGTTTTTCTCTGCAGGAGTTTATTATGTGGGGCAGAATTTAACTGTATCATATTCTTATGTGCACAAGAAACATCTAGTGGCTTATCAGTATTTCTCAACTGCTTAGTTTACAAGAGAGACATATAAGGTTAGAGGAACCTCTCTATCTAACCCTCCAGCCAGCCATTTGCCTTGCCCATATGTAAACCAGGCCAGTCTGCTAAAGGCAAAATAACCCATCTTACCTTCTTTCATGAATTAGAGTAGCATTTCTGACTTTTCCTATTTTTGAAGGATATCAGTGTGTTATATTTAAAAACTTCTATTCAAACTCCTGTTTCAGGTTTTGGAAGTTGTCTTCTGAATGTCTGAATAGTGGATATCTGAGTTACTCAAATACCCATTGCACACCAAATCCTATTTTTCCTGTTCATATCGTGACATTTGCTTCTGGTATTAGGTTCCTTGTAAAGGATGAGAAACAGATTTAATTCATTATTTTGGGAATTCATAAGTTTCAAGGAGAGTTTGATTTTTTTGAAACATTTATTTAGTAAAGGTGCCCAGAACTGAACCAGCAGCGATTTATGCCAATTTCTACAAACAACTGTGATTTAAATGTAAAAACCCAAAATCTTAACTTTTTTATTTTTTCAACAAAGATCTTTCTAACAAAAATATAACAAACAAATAGAATTTCAAGCCCTTTTAGTTTTTAGAAAAGTATTTAAAGTAAATGGGATAAAGAATAGAGAGGGCTGGAGAGATAGCTTAGTGGTTAAGAACACCTACTGCTCTTGCAGAGGAACTGGGTTCAATCCCCAGCACCCACATGGCGGCTAAGAACAGTCTGTAACTCCAATTCCAGGAGAACACCAGTTCCAGGGGAATCCGAGACCTCTTCTGACCTCTGAAGCATTGCACAACACGGGTGCACAAACCTGCATGCAGACAGTACACTCATACACATACAAAAATAAATTAAATTTAAAAAAAAGAATAGAGAAAATGTGGTACATCTACACAGTGAAGTTCTATGCAGTGGTAAAGAAAGATGACATCATGAACTTTGCAGATAAATGGATGGAAATAGAAGATATTATGCTAAGTGAAGTAACACAGTCCCAGAAAAACAAACGAAGAGTGATGTCCCTCATTTGTGGATCCTAGGACCAAGCACCTAGTTGTAAAGCAAACTGAGCAACATTAATGTTATATTCCTCTTTATCTGAAAGCACAGTTGCTCTTATAATGTGAATCTCTTAACAGGCTCTAGAATTAACCTATCACTTATTTTCAGACATTGTAATCTTGGTATATGGGTGGAGGGTAAGTATGCATAATTTAGAGTCATATAAAATTAAAGGGAAAATATGAATCCTGAAATACGATTTGGAAATAACAGTTTATTTTCAGACCACATAATTTTAGTATAGGTCACACACACACACACACACACACACACATGTTAAAGCAATACAAATTTGAGGGAACAACAACAAAAGAAGTGGGACAAAGAACCAACTAAAACAGTAAAGTTCTCCCCAAAACAATAATCCTCTGCTTTGAAAAACTTTAAAAAGACTCAGAAAAAGATACAAGACATGTATGGCAGAATGCCTGAACTCGGGTGGGGTGGGGGTCATGGAAAGGGAAATGAGTCTACACTGGACTGAGAAATGATGTATGAAATGCACAAAATGTCAATAAAAAGAATACTGCTGTAAAAGGGAGCACGTCATGTACTTATTTTATTTTATTTTATGAACAGTTAATATGCTTCAATTGAAACATCAAATCTTGATTTTTGGCCCAAAATACAATCTGATATTGGGAATCTCAAAGCTCAAACAATGCAATACACACCCTCACATATGTGTATGTATGGGCAATACTTATTCAACACCATTAGTATACACAATACACACCCTCAAATATGTGTATGTATGGGCAATACTTATTCAACATCATTAGTATAAGGGAAGTGGAATTTTAGCAAGGACAATATTGCAAAGCATGGAGGCACAGGACTTTGTTTCTTATTGAAGATTATTATTGGTTCTTTGAGAATTTCCTAACATACTTTGCACATATTAACTCCCCTCTCCAAATTCCTCCCTGGTACACCCACCCTTCCCTACCCATCCAACTTTGTATCCTCTTCTGTTCTCAAAACCCATCTAGTCCCTTTTATGTTACCAGTATAAGCTTTAGTGTGTGGCCATCCCCTGGAGTGAGCTCTATCAGTTTCTCACTTAAAGAGAACAGATTCTGCTTTGCCTAACAGCTATCAGTAGCCAGCAGCTCTTCAGCTAAGGGTGGGATATTATGCCCATGTCCCCTTTGCATGATCGGATTTTTCCTGCTTTGAGTTTATGTAGATGTTTTGTATCATATCACAAACACAGTGTGTTTATATGTGCACCTGCCCTGTTGAGCCTGAAAACAGTTTCTGTTTTTGTTGTTGTTGTTGTTGTTGTTTTTTCGTTACCTCTGGCTCTTACAATCTTTCCACCCTCTCTTCCATAATGGTACTATAATGAATCCTGGGAGGAGAGTGTGGAGTATAAGTGTTCTATTAGGGCAGAACATTCTGCAATTCCTTTATTGTTGTACCTTGACCATGTGTACATCTCCATGTTAATCATAATCTGCTGCCAAGTGAAGCTTCTCTGAGGGTATAAAGGTGAGTGATTGGGAGCTGGTTTAATACCATTTCAGTACAACAGGATAATAATAGGTGGTTCTCCCCTAGGTCCCATGACCTGTTTAGCCACTCTAGAACTATGCTAAGTACAGGTTTCATCTTGTTAATTAGGCATTAAATCAAATCAGAAAATTGTTGGATGCTCCCACAACACTCAAACCACTACTATACTAGTGGGCATGTCTTGCCAAGTCAGTCCTTTTTGTAACTCCCAGGGTTCAAGGCTGAGTAAGACTGACGATTAGTTTTGTCCTCTAGTAATAGGCACAGTGCCTTCCAGTATTATGAAAGCTAGCCATTTGGGACACAGCTTCCAGATCGGTACAGATTGCATTTCTCTATGTTCTGTTGCTCAAGTATATGGCATTTTCAGCAATAAAGTCTTACTGTCAAGTTCTGTAAGGTGACCAAATGCACTAGAAATATCCTGTAATATTTGGGAGTCTGTGGGACCATATTGATCACCAACTCCAAAGGAGATATCCACTCCCAGAATTTGACATTTTATTTGTTAATCTGTGGTTTCTAATAGGGGCATTGACCCCCCCATCCATTACATATTCTCCATTTAAATTATTTATAATTATATACATATATTTTCATTTTAATACTTTTATCAAGTTTTTATGCATATTTCATATAACACATTTTAACCAAACTTAGACATTCTCTGCCTGTTCATTCCCATTAGATGCTGTAGCCCACCAGATTTCAGGTTTTCTGTCATATGTTAAGTCCTATCCAGTCAAGCATTTTTATCAAGATATCCCTCAGTGTAAGTTTATCCACTGGTGTCTAGTCAGGTTATGTAGAATCACTCCCATAAAGAAGATCTACTCTCCACCACCTCAGAGCAATAATTTGTCAGTAGTTCCTTGGCTAGGGTTGGGGTCTGCTGCCCACCTCCCCCGTTTCATCCTGGGTTTCTGTCTGATCCAGTCAGCATTGGTTTTGTGCAGTCAGCATTCCTGGACTTTCCTATGAAAGTTTCCAGTAGCCTAAAATCTCTGTTTCCTTATGTTCATGCATCAACCCTGGCTTTTACAATTTTTCTACCCCTTCTTCTAGAAAGGCTACTGGACAATGAATGGGTGAGGTTTAATATGGGAGTCCTATCCAGGGACTCACACTCTAAAACTGAGCCAGTGTGGTCTTCTGTGTGCATCACACTCTGTTGTATGAGGAAGATTCCCTCGTGAGACTTAAGGTATGTGCTAGTGTTCTCTTTCCCCCTGTTTCTCTGTCTTCCTTAAGTTTTAGATCTGTCACTTAGGGCTGGGCATCTCTCAGACATATAGTCTCTGTGTGGTACCAGTCATGAAAATCTTCAACACCCTCCATCTATTGCAAAACAGCTTCTTTTGATTAGTGGCATATGGAATATTTGTCTGTAAATATAAGGGTTGATCTTTACCACGTGGTAAGAAATTTCATTTGTCTGGATATAATAAAGATGGTGTTTTCTGTAGGATCTATAACCTCTTCAACAATATACATTTGTAATATTTACAATGCCCCCCTAAATTCTCTGCCATTGAGAGGGTTCTAAGTCTAACTAGATAGCTGTTTAGTACCTAGTAGGTTAACAGTGCCATCAGTGCACCAATAGAGGTAGGTTTCTGTGTCAGTGCTTGTGGTTATTAGGTTTTGTTGCTGGGCTGGACCATTGACTGATATTTTTTTCCCTTAGCAACTTTCATAACATCCTCCAAAACTCTGAGACCTAGTCTTTATGGAGAAGGCATCCTGGTGTGTTCCACCACCATTGTTCAAGTCCGGTGTTCAGAGTACATCCTATCTTTAGAAGAAGTTACCTGGGAGGTAACCAAGGTCTGTGGCAATAGTCTGGGTTATTTTGGAGATTTCTTGGACTGTTGTGACCAAAAATTCTAAGGGCGATTTCTCTTGTCTGACACTGTATTCCTTGGTATATAGCTTCAGATATACACATACACTAATATTCAGAGAGTATATGTGTATTTCTCTTGGTTTTTGTTTTTAGTTAATTTCCCACTGGTTTTCAAACCAACCAAGCTTTACTCATGTACCCTCCCTCTTTATCATTATCTAAAGCTCCCCTCTTTCCCCAGTTTAACTACCCCCATTTCACCTTAATAGTACCTATCTCCTATTATCAGTCCTGTCTTGAGTTCCTTCTTTTCCTTTACCCCAATGGACTTACAAACTTCTCCCATCACCCTAATATGTACCACTCTCCTTGTCCAATTTCATGTCCTCTATAACTTCTAAGGACTACAAGGGCTAATTTATGTCTGCAAATGTTCATCAGTGTGCTACATCTCCTGGAGCAAGGTCAACCAATTTTGTGCCACACCCTTAAAGAAAACTAACTATTCCTGTCCCAGCAGCTATCAGATTCAAATGGTTCCTCAGCTCAGACTGGAATTTCTTACCCACATCTTCACCTCTGTGCTTAGATTTTGCCTGGCTTGAGCTTATGTAGGTCTCATACAATGTTTCATAATTGCTGTGAGTTCATATGTGTAATTTCATTGACAGGTGGAGACATTGTTTTCTTGTAGTTATCCACAACCTATTGCTCATACTCTTTCTGTCACCACTTCCAGAATGATCCCTAGGCTGGGGGTGTTTAACTAAGGGCTAAGCACTCGGCAGATCATTTTTTCTGTGTGGTTACTAGTTGTGGGTCTCTGTGTAAACTGCCATCAGGGGCAAGAAGGAGATTCTCTTGAGAGAACTGAGAGATGCATTAATCAATGGTTATAAGCATGTCATAAGATTCATATTAATATATGTCCATTTAGCCAAAAATCAAATAATAATAGGCACTCCCATTTGAGCCTATGACTTGTCTACCCACAAGTTCCTAGGCCTGGCAACTATATTAGTTATTGATTCCATATGGTGAAGCTGTCCATAAATACAATCAGAAACTGGCTGTTTACTCACATTCAGACCACTAACAGTGGGCATATCTTGCCAGGCAAGTTGTTATTGTAGCACAGGATTCATAGCTAGGCAAGGTTCATAGAAGTATGAGTAGTACTTCCCAATACTATGAGAGCTAGTAGACATAAATCTTGGAGGTCAGGACAACTTGACTTTGTTCTACAACTCACGTATATAGCATCTTCAGCAGTAGGGTCTAACCATCAAGTTCTGACAGGTAATCAAGAGCAATGGCCACACTCGTTACTGTTTGAGAGTCTATAAATCCCCAGAGACAAGATCTCTGGAGGAAGAAGTATATTCCTGAGATTGTGCTTTGTATTTGATAGGCTATGGTGATTGATGTGGCATTTTCCCAACATAATTAACTCAATTGAAGCTAGTTCTGTATTTATATGTCTATACTTTAATAAAAGCATATAATAGCCAGTAATGGTAGTGCATGCCTTTCATCTCAGCACTTGGGAGGCAGAGGCAGGCAGATATCTGTGAGTTCAAGGCCAGCTTGGTGTACATGGTGAATGGTATGCCAGCTGGGGCTACAGAGACAGAGAGAACCTGTCTGAAAAAGATTTAAAAACATTTTTAATAATAGATCTATGTATGACTTTTTCAAAAGGCCTTGTGCTCCCATATGAAATTTGAGATTATTATTTAAGTTTCCCAGAAAGATTTTGTTGCCATTACCCTAAAGCTCAGCTTCCACTTGCCTGGGATCCCCACACATCTTGGCTCCCTGCCTTTCCCTTTGGAATCAGCAAACCCCAAGAGACTGTCCACCAGGCACTCTTCAGTTACCCTGCATGGCTCAGAGACTTGGCAGGCTAACTCTGCCCCCTGTCATCACTGCCATGCCCAGCTGCCACTGCCACCCACGGATTCCCACCCCCACTGGTCCCCACCATCTTTTTTGTCCTTTTTAATTTAAGGATTTGTTTTATTTAGGCATATGAGTGCTTTTACGACATATATATACGTATAACACACACATGCAGTGTCCACTGAGGCCAAAAAGTGTCCAATTTCCTGGAACTGGAGTTATGAATAGTTATGACCCAACATATGGGTGCTGGGAAGCAAAATTAAGTCCTATGCATGAGTAGTGAGCACATTTATTTACACACTTATCACTCTAGACCATCATTCTTTAAAATATGTCTACCTGAAATCTGTAGTTCCTTATTACCTCCTGAGAACATCTTCCAGTAGAAAATGTTCAGAAAACATTTAAAAACAAATGAAACAGAAATACTAAAACACTAAGCATATTGCCTAAATTGAATATTTATGCAGCAATGATATAATGTAAATTCAGAATATGCCAAGAAAATTTAAGTTGTTAATCTGAAATTATGGACAAAAGTCTTCAAGTTTACTAGTCTATGAAATTGAATGATGCAAAGTATCATAAGTGTTAGCAATTTTACTAGTGTTCATTAGACCTATAGTAACTTGCGATGCCTATTGCTGTAGATTTTATGTATTTCAAGTAGGCACTTTATATGCTGAAAAAAATGAGTAATGCTTTACAACATCTAAAGATCCAATAAGCACGTTAATGGTGAATTGCATAAGGAAATTCACAGAACCATTTGTTCTAAAAATACTGCTGTTCTTTGGAGTTCATACATACAACTGTGGAAAGAAGAGATTTTTCAACATTATTTCTGTTTGTAAAAATAAAGACTATTTCCTCATGTGTTAGGGGTTAAATGTACATTTTTTAAGCTTTCTATCATCCATGGTAACTACCCTCTACCTCACTGCTACTGAGAAAGTTTAGCAAAGAAACTGTGATATCTCTATAAAAGAGTGTATGAGTATCAATTCTCATGCAGCACACAAGATTCTCTGCCTCTCAAAGCCTAAACAAAAGCTTACTCTCCTAGCAACTATCACACACCCTTAGCTCTTCAGCACAGGTGGGAACTTGTGCCAACATTCCCACGCCTGTGCTGGGGCTTTTCTGAGTATGGCTAGAGTAGTTTTTGTGTGTCCTGCCACTAATGCTGTAAGTTCATGTGCAGAACTCCCTGGTCTGGAAAACATCGTACTCTTCTTGTCCTCAACCTCCCCACCCCTTGCCATTGCCAGCTTTGCACCCACTCTTCTGGAAAGATTCCGGAGCCTTAATGATAGATATGATCAAAGCAAATGTTCTGTTTAGAGCTGAGCACTATACAGTCTCTTTTTCTCTGGGTCTCTGTACCAAATGCGTTCTACTGCAAGAATAAGCTTCTTTGATGAGGGTTGAGTGATGGACTAATGTATGGATATTGAAATAAGTCATTAAGGGTCATTTTAATACTATACACTTTTAGTAGACTATTAGTACTAAGTTCTCCTGTAGGGACCATGCCCTAAGTAGCCACAGATTCTTGATTTAGAGACTGGTGTGATATACAGGTTCTAACTTGTGGAGCATGCTTTAAATCCAATCTGAGGGTGGTTGGTCATTCCCATAAGATTCTTGCACAAGTTGACATATCTTGCTCAGCCAGGAGTTATTGTACTTCATAGGGTTCACAGCTGAGTGAGACTTTTCTCCTCAGGTAGAATCCATAGCAGGCCAGTACCTCCTTGATTTCTCCACATTTTGTGACTCAAATATTCATGATGTCTTTGACAACAAGGTCTTACTTCAAAGTAGATAGTATCCACGTGCCATGAGAATAGCCTTTGATGCTTGGGGTCCACCCCTAAAGGTTGGGAAACTGGTAAGAGAAACTGGAAAAGGGAAGGGTCTTTCAAGGGATGAGAGAAGTAACATAAAGTGAGGAGGGGGAATTATAGAAGAGTAAGCATTAAGTGAGTTGGGAGATTGCTGGGGTTTGAAGAGTAGGGAGGAGGGAGAGCCAACATTAAAGACCCTTTGAGGAAAACCATAGTATAGATACTATTTCAGAAATACTCTAATATATACATATGCATCTACATTTAAAAAGTTTAAATCAAGTTACCCTATAAAGGGGTTGAGGGATAGTTGGACAATACCACAACTAGGCACATCATTCCAACCATTAAAAAAGCTCAGTATCAGGAATGAGTCACTCTCTTTGATCTGTTTACCGATAGCACCCCAATATTAATTAATTTTTAAATATTCTATTTGTTATTTTTGTTTCTGTTGGTGAGTGTATAGCCTGCATGCATGTAAGTGCACCTGAATCACACAAGGCACATTGAGGTGAGAAGAGGGCATTAGACTCCCCTGGAATTGGAGTTATGGACAGTTGAGTGCTGGGAATCAAACCTGGGTCCTCTGAAAGAACAGCCAGTGCTCTTAAGTGCCGAGCCATCTCTCCACTCCTTGTTTTAGAAATACTATAATACTATTTTTGTATATTCCCAGAAGTTAAGTCAGACAGGTCAATTTGAAGGAAACACAGTCAGAGAAATATAGCCCAATGTATAATTATATACATTTTGTTTAACCAGACTTCCCAGTTAACATGAAGAATCAGCTGGTTGTAGAGGAATCTGCAGTCTAGCCTTGCTCTTCGTGACTGCCTGGGATCTGAAGTGGGTGTCGTTGGCTTTCCTGTTCAATACCTGACACTGCCTCTTTTGCACGCTTTTCTCAGTGATGCCATTAACAGAGCCCATCCTCTTGTCTGGGAGCTTTAACAGATCCTGAACATTTTATTTCATTTAAATCCACTCTACAGTCTTGGTAGATCAGTCCGCTGAGGTCAGTAAAGCTAAATAACCTTCCCTAGGTCCCACAGGTAGATAATTGCTGACTCAGGACTAATCCTAGTTTAAGTTATTCTAAAAAGCACCTTCTTTTCTTTCTAATTTCCTAGTTTTATTAGAAACAGAAGAGTTTTCATTCAGCATAGCTAACGAAAGACTATGATACATAGAAGATTCCCACCAAGGGTTGAGATTTACCTACAGTGACATACTTATAATGGCATTCCAGTAGAAATAGATGTATTAAATGGCATCCCCAATTTATACTTATTTATGCACTTATTTATGTATAAATTAATTCACTTATTTATCTATTTCAGTGTTGAGGATCAATGTAGAGTCTTGCACATATTCTGCGAACTGAGCTATATCCCCATCTCAGAGTTAGCTGTTTGGTACACAAAATATTTTTAATTTCTTTTCAGGATAAAAAGTAAATGATTCATCTGTTTTGACATCCCTGAATAAATATGCTCTTGCTTGAAATACCAACAACTTCCTGAATGAAACTTACATTTACTAGTGTACCACAACTTGCTTTTAGTTCCACTTATTATCTTTCCCATTCTGTTTCTATAATTCATTCATATTTACTTTTTTCTGCTTCTTTAAGAACACCCTGTTCTAGCACTAGTCCCCCATATCCAGACCTCTCCCTGGGTCCCTTTAACCTTGGCTTCTCTATTAACAGGACTCAAACCTACTTCAATTAAAGAAGCTTTCCCTACCCAGCTTGTTCCTCAAAACTTATCTTCCCCATACTTTCACAGGTTGAAATTGGTTTTTAAATTAATTTTTACAGTATTCTCACTTTTTTTCCATCCAAATTAGTTCTCAGATATTTTTGCTTCCTTTTCATCTATTTTCTACTTTTCTAGTAACTGTGTCAGGACATTAGATAATTATTCCACAAATTTTTCAACTCTTGGTCAGGACTTCTTTTTAGTCAAAGAACAGAGTAGCCCAAGGAGAATTGCTTTACCTTTATTAAGGTACTTAATGATAGAAACTATTTGGTGTTGAACAGGTTAGATGGCTCAACAAATAACACCTTTTAAGCAAGTCTGGAAACCTGAGTTAGATCCCAGGAACCCACATAAATTTGGAAGAAGAGAACCAATGTTGTAAAGTTGTTGTCTGACCTGCACACCTGCGCTGTGTCATGCACACACACACACACACACACACACAGTCATGTACACATAGACACATGATAATAATGGAATTTTAATTTAAAAAAGGCTTAGAGTGAATATATCTCTATTTGTATGTTGAAGACACACACACACACATATATATATATATATATGTGTGTCTTCAACATACATATATATATTTATATATATATGTATATGTATGTCAACAAATATATATATATATATATATATATATATATATTTAATAGTCTTGACATCATGTTCTTTCATTCTGGGGATCATAGGCTTTGACACACTAGGCAAGTCCTCTAACATTGAGTTACATCCATAGCCCATGAATTGATTTCTTTAATTATTATGTTTGTTTAAATCTAAGTCAACTCATATCCTTTTAATATATTATTTTACTTTGTGGATTAAGTTAAATGGAATCAACTTCTGTGGTTCATACTATTCTGGTTCTGCACAAACTGAATTGCACATTCTTCATGAGCAGAGACTCTTGCACAATAAACATCTGGACTCAAACAGTCTGATGCCTAGTGCACATCCAATAATGATTTTTTGAATGAATGAATGAATGAGTGAGTAAATTAAGCTACTGAACCATCTTGAAAGTGGCCTATGAAGCAGGGGCCAGGGGTAATTTGATTTAAGTGATGACTGTTTCCAGTTCAACTCCTGTACAGTGAACTTTTTCCCAGGCCATGTGTATTTGTTCTCTACTAAATGTTGGAGAAGGATTCCCTTTCCGTTTTGTGATCAAATCCCACCCTGTGGTGGTTTGAATGAGAATGCCCCCCCCCATAGGCTTCAAGTATTCAGACATTTTGTCCCCACTTGGTGGCGCTGTTTTGAGAGATCTTAGAAGGTGTGGCCATGCTGAAGAAGTACATCAGTGGGAGCGGGCTTAAGGAGTTCAACAAGCCTTGCAGGTCTTCAGTTTCTCTCTCTCAGCTTCCTGTGCTCATTGGGAGATGTGACCCTCAGCTTTCTGCTCCCGCTCCTGCCACCACACCTCCCGCCACAATGGACTCTAATTCCCTGGAACTGTCAATCATAAAGTCAAATAAACTCTTCGTTTTATAAGTTTCCTTGGTCATGGTGGTTTTATCACAGCAACAGAAAAGTGACTAATACACACCCCTTTTCTTTCCTCAAAGAAAAAGATATATTTTCATTTACTGACTCAACCAGATCCAGTTTTCAAAGCTTTTTTTGTAAACTTTGAATGGTTGCTTAAGTACTTTTTAAACATTTTTTTTCTTCTATGCAAAGTGGATTTAGCTAGATACTTTGGTGGTTTGAAGGAGCTGTTCCCCATAGGTGCTGGTACCTGAATGCTTTGTCAGTGGTGGTAGGATTTGGGGAAGTTTTCGGGATCTTTACCAGGTGTGGCCTGGCTGGAGGAAGCATGACATAGGGGCGGGCTTTGAGAGCCCACAGCCTTACCACACTTCTAGTTGGCCCTTTCTATATGCTTAATGATGTGAGTTCTCAGCTTTCTGCTCCAGGTACCTCCTGACATGACTTCTCAGGCATTCTGGACTCTCCCTCTGGTAAAAGAAGCATTTTTAAAAGTCTTTTTACTATGAATTACCTTGCTGATGGTGTTTTATCACAGCAACAGAAAAGTAAGCAAAACTTATTATCTTTATTTGTAATTTTATGGGCACATTGTAAACTTTGACAATGAATGACTCATAGTAGAGATGACTGTCTTGATCCCAAGAACCCGAGCCTCAGTCCTTACAGCCCTCTACTCAGGTCCATTGACTGCATGCCAAAACTCAAAGGAAGATGGAAATAAGTAAGTCTGGATGTCTTTCTGCTTACTTACATTTCAAGATGAATTTAGCCTGCAGTAAGCTTGTGCTCAGTTAAGCCACGAAACAATGTTGTTTTTATGGTATGTAACAATACCTAAACAACTAGACCTATATCTGAAAGGGTTATTATGAGTATTGACTAGGCAGAGGGAAGCACAGAATGGAGGTCCTTAAGGAAATCCAATAGGTGTTACTAACATATTTTTGACCATTTTCTGACCAGTGTACGTATATGTGGAAGCTCTAAGTCAATGGCTGGTGTCTTACCCAATATTCTTCCACCTTATCTTTTGAAATAAGCCTCTCTCAGCTCATTAAGCACATTCAGGACAGTGGGGATAGCCAGTTTTCTTTAGGGATCTGCCTGCCTATACCTCCCTGCTTCTCCATGCTAACGTCATAGGTGGGTGCTAGGGATCTAATCCCAAGTCCTCAGGCATAAGTAGCAGGTACTTTCCCAACTGCTGAGTCATCTACTTAGTAGACATAGAGTCTCTTTATTATGTAATCAATATTATGATTTTTATGCACCATATGAAACTTGCTCCATTGATTATCTTCCCTGCTTTCTTTTAAAATTTCTTTCTGCAGCAGTTCTTCTCTGCCTAAGAAATCTTCCTTCTGCATATATACAAGGGGCATCACTGTGGCACTCTGTGCTTATAATGATTTCCTTTCCTTAAAAATATCTAGAGAAAAGGGAATTTATATTTTTTTATTGTCTGTTTCTGTGGTTTTTCTTTCGCAAAAGTTTGGATTCAGGCTTCATGCCATTCACTCTAGTTTACGTATTTTCCCCAAAATTGCTAATTTTGAAATGGGAAATTTATATTCATAAATTTCAGGGCTGAGAATGTAACTCAGTGGTATAGCTGTTGCTCAGTATGCATGAGACTCAGAGTTCAACTCTCAGCATATCAAAAAATAAATTAAAAGTAACTTAAATTTAAAGATACAGAAATGTTAAAATTTTATACATGGGATATAGGGAAGTATTTTAGGAACTGTGGGGAAAAAACAAAACAGTAGGCACATAAGGGAACAAAGGAACAGATTTACAATTTTCACTGGGTTATTCAACTTAGAAAAGCACTGACCCAAATTTTCTTGTTTTCCTAAAATTATACTAGCTAGCCTTGATCTTTCTATACCTGACAGTTTTGTTGACTAACATCTTAACCCTATGAGAGCTGAAGAAATTAGACACATTGAGTGCATTTATCCCTCTTGGCAAATACCTGCTGAGTTTTTTTGTTTTATTTTGTTTTTTGGATTTTTTTTTTGTTGTTGTTGTTTGTTTGTTTGTTTTTGGTCTTTTCGAGACAGGGTCTCCCTGTAGCCCCAGCTGTCCTGGAACTCACTCTGTAGACCAGGCTGGCCTTGAACTCACAAAGATCCGCCTGCCTTTGCCTCTGCCTCCCAAGTGCTGGGATTAAAGGTGTGCGCCACCACGCCCAGCTCTATAGTTTTTATATATAGTCCCATCATGCCTGCTGAGGTCACCAGATTATTTCTAATGGTCTAATAAAATGAACATTTATGGAACTTAAAATTTAATCTTTTTGTTACTTCCATAGTCAAGAAGACTGTCTCACCTTTAATTGGTCCACGCTTCATCCACCAAATTCCAACAGTTTATAATTCTTACACATTTCAATTATGAAACACCATTTGAATTCTTCACTCCTCAGGAATGCAAACAGGCTAGATTAGCTTCTTATCATCTGCTGACTATATCATTCTGAAAGGCTTTTATTTTTATTGTACGTATATGTATGTTCTGTGTATAGTATATGTGTGTGCTATGTCTGTGTGTGAGAGAGTCAGACAGTTTGGTATGCTTGTACCATAGTGGCCATGTGCAGTCAGGTGACAATTTTCTTAATTTGGTTCTCACTTTCTACCTTGCTGAGTCTGTCCTGTACTATACTCCAGAATCCCAAGCCTGTGAACTTCCACCTGATTCCCCTGTGTCCACCTGCCATCTTACTATTGGAATGCTCAGGTTTCACACCCAGGCAACTGCATCCAACTATTTCTAGCCCCATAGGTTCTCATCTCCTGCTTGAAACGCATATACCTTTACCCACTAAGCCACCTCTGCAGCATTTGTTTTGAAATGTTTTAACTATATTTTCCATCACATTTTTTCTTTCCCAAAGGAATTATTATTCACATACCTAAAGATGGTTTCTAACTCAAATATAATCCTTTTTATTGTTTTTCAAAGAGCCTTTCTATATTCATTATAAAGAACAGTCCTTAAGAAACTTGTATGGTTTCTATATCTGGAGTAAGTACGGTATTTATCCCCTGTTTCAATTTCATGATTCTTGAAGGGAATAGTAACCATTTATTACAGTGTTCTAAGAGTATGATATGTTCTCCTCTACCTCCAGGATTTTCCAAATGTAGTTTACTATAGGTAAAAGAACTGTTAGCATTGATTATTTATTTAGACAACTGCAACTTAATACCTGGGTGAGGACACATGAATATTTAGACCATAGACATCTTACCTGAGATTTTACTTCATCTCACTTTCTACTATGAAACTCAGTCCTGTCAGCACTGTTGTAATTTGTATTCATTACATTAAAATGCTTTTGTGAAAGGCATGGTTTTAATGATAAATGTCCCCCATTAAATTTAACCAGGATGCTCCATTGCCTCACAAATTAAGAAGTCATTTTCTAATGTAGCATTCAAGGTCTTCTACAAGTCTTCAAGCTCGTCATTACTCACAAACTCTGTGTTCCAAACAAAGTGCACGTTTATTTCTTGAAAAGATATTCAGACCTTCCCAAAACAATATATTTTATTAATGGCTATTAATACCCTCCAATATCTCTGCAATATCCATCATTAAATCTTGAACTTGAATGGTATTATCTCCTAAAGTATTTTTAATGTTTCTAAAAATTAATTAATTAGGAGGCTGGAGAGATGGCCTAGCGGTTAAGAGCACCGACTACTCTTGCAGAGGACCTGGGTTCGATCCCCAGCACCCACATGGCTGCTGAGAGCCGTCTTTAACTCCAGCTCCAGGGGAATCTGATGTCCTCTTCTGACCTCCGCATCATTGCATGACACGGGTACACAGACCTGCATTCATACACATGAAAAATAATAAATAAATAAATATTTAAAAATTTTAATTAATTAATTTGAATATTATCAAAACAGTTTGTATATTACCTGAAGTTATCACATCAACAATATGATTTTTGAATCAAAAAGATAAGGCTCTGTAACAACACTTTTATTGTAATAGATACACTACTTGTCCTCATTCAGAGATGGAATTCAGGTAATAATCAATGGCACATTATTTGATGTCTGTGAAGTTTATATGACCAGCCAGAAAAACATGTTAGAGATAAGCACAAATGAAATATAATGCAATATTTTATCAGATGTTATTGATGGTGGAGAATATTAACAGAAACTGTAAGTTTCTTCATCCCTGGTTGGTGATATGTCATGTGATTCATAAATAGCGGTAATTTCTAGATGAAGACTGTGTACACTAAAATGTATTTCTGCAGTGCCCCATAACGCAATTATCTTGCTAAGGCATTATGTAGGCTAGATTATTTATGTTTTTTATTTGTATGAAAATGTATTCATCAGAAAGTTTGGAGTGAACTACATGTAAACTTCAAAGAGAAAATGATAAATGTATAAATGCATAGCTCAAGATTACATGTATCTTTGAGAATACACTAATAAAGATTATTATTCAAAAAAAAGAAATATTGACTAGAGCCTTCAGAATTGAGGGAAAAGGCTATGCTTTCGCATGTTTTCTTTTACCAGCGGGCTCAGTGGCAGAGATATTTGCAGCCAAGATCCACGAATGGGACAGTGAAAATAGACAGCACATTGCCCAGTCTCCCCAACTAAAGGACCAAGAACACTAATGTCCACCCTAAAGAGGAGCCTCTACTACAACCTCTGGTCTGGTAAGCAGTTGTCCCCCCCCCCCCCCCATAGTAGATAAGTCTTGGGACTTCCAGTTCATATTCCATGATCTGGTTGTTAGTAAAGTTGATCTTCCAACAGCAACCTCCTCTCCTGCTGCACCATGCCTTGTAGTGTGGTAAGACCAGGCTGTGTCCTCCACTCCCACTCCCTACAAAAAGCTTTCAGTAACAGCAACAGCCCAGATGTTGAGATCAGGATACCTGCAGTCCTGCAAAAAGAAAGAAAATCCAAACAACTATAAGAACTCAGGTAACTGAAATCTAATTAATATGTCTACAAAAGTCGAAAGGAACCTGCTCACTGAATATGAACAGGATAACTATAAACCAAAATCAAGACACTGCAGGAAATGCCCTTAGGTGAAGGGGGGATGGTTGGAAGAGTACTTTTGAAAAACAGAATACCGTCAATGTGATGGGCAACAACTATAAAAACAAAGAAGTTCATGAATTAATTCCCAAGACACCAGATTAGGCTTCAGCCATATTTGTATCTTGATTTCAATGTTGAGAGACCACGAAGCTGAGGACCAGTTTACCCTGTGATAAGATTCCCAGACCATGAAACTGTGAAACAAGAAATCAGTGTTCTAAAAATAATGTATTCATTGGAAGTTTTATACATTTAAACAATCTATTTTGAATATATACAGCCACCATCACACAAACTACCCCTAGTGTCCCCAACCATGCCTCTCCCTCCCAATCTCAAGTACTCTTTGTGTTTTAGGTCCACATGCCAATGAGTGTTTGGACATCCACTGAAGAATGGGTCACTGATCAGTGCCACATCCCCAAAGGAGACTGACTTTCCCTCCTCAGCAGCCATCAACTATCGATAGTTCCTTGGCTACAGCCATGCTGCGATTTCTTTATTTTGTGATGATTTTATTACATATGGATTTCATACAAACCAAATAATCTTGATCAACATTACCAGAGAAATATACAATATTTATATAGTGGTCCTCAAATCTCTTTTTAGTTTGCACATTATATCTTCCTTATTTTTAGATATATTTATCTCTCAAAATTTCATATATGTATATAAGTGTATTTTGATTAACATCACCCCTCACTGCTTTCCACTACTATTTTCAGACACATTTTTCCACCACTCAATAAATTTGATGTCTTCTTCTTGGTTTTTGATTTGTTTTATTTTTACAAACCACTGAGTGTCGTGCTGGCCACATGTGCATGAGTGCAGGTCAGTATACAGGAGCATGGGTAACTTAACAGGGATCCACAATGAAACAAAACACATATACCTTAAATTCTCATAAACATACCTAAGAAGAAAACTGACTCTCAGCCTCGCCTACCTCCAGCATTCATCTTCTATAGTTCCTCAGCTATCTATGGGGCTTCACATGTCCCTCCCCATCCAAGCAGAGATGTTAAGTAGCTTGATCTTGAGAAGGTAACTATACCTGTTCTAAGTTCCAGGCTGCAAACACACTGCCAGACTATTTTGTAGTAGTCTTCCTGTTCTTTGGCTCTTGCAATCTGGATATTGAGGTGTTTTGTCTTTATGAGACACAGTCTCTCTTTAAACCCAGCTTTCCTGGAACTCTTGTGTAGACCAGGCTGGATTCCTTCCCAAAGATACAACTGCCTCTGTCTCCTGAGTGCTGTGATCAAAGGCATGCACCACCATATCTAGATTCCTCTTGCAATTTTGCAACCCTTTCCTCAAAGATGGTCTAGGAACATTGGGAAATGGGTGAGGGGTAAATGTCACAGAAAGAGCTGAGCACTACATCATTACTTATTCTTTGCATTTTGGCCAGTTATTTGAACGTCATTCGTGGCCAATGATGTATCTCTGATGAATGAGGGGTGAGAGCTGCACCAATCTGCATGATTAAGTATTTAGAAAACAGTTTGATAGTATTTAACAAAATAACAGTAGTAACTTCTCCCCTAGGACCTCCCTGGGGAGTCTGAAGCCATACGTTCTTGGCTGGGTTTGCAGTACCAAGTAATAGCTACCTTTTGTGGTGTAGACTTTGTTGTTTACTTCCATGACCTTAATGCCACTATTGCTCAAATGGGCCCATCTTGTCAGGCTAGTCATTATTGTAGCTTTCAGGGTAAGACACAAAATTCTCTTAAATATCAAATAAACCATCTCGAATTCAAAGCTCAGGAAGTTGATTGATTTTAATATACTCCACAATGCAAGAAAGAAAGTAAAAGAAGCCACAATAAATGTTTACTGTAACACGGGCTGTTAGCCTGCACTTTTAATAAATGTCTATGGTTTAAATAGCTACCTAGATGAAGATAAAAGCTGTAGTCATTTTATGCTTCCATCAAAGGCCATTTGTAGGATCGATTAAACCCGCAAGTATTTGGGAAATTTTTTTGCCTTAACCACTCTGACAGGTGGTTCAGTACATCATAAGACAAAGCTTAAAATGTAGCAGCATAGGATGTCATCAAATCCACAAGATTTCTTATATCTAATCTGGAAATGAAGTGAGTGCATGCATCTTTTTATGAACTCTGCTTGGAAATTCCTACAATGGAACAGTGATAATCTACCTTCAATTCATATCACAGACTCCTACCATAATGCATGTGTATGTCACTAGCAAGTTTTTCTTTAAAATTAAAAAAATCTCATTATATGATAAACTTAGGTATTATGAATAATTTAAGTTCATATTAGAAAATACTAGAAGAACTGCATAAAGGATTAGAAGTCTTACCTTACTATTATTTAAGTAGAGAAATAAGCTAGCTAGTTTGTTTACTAGCTTTATAGAAAACCTATACCAGTGTCTTACTTACTATGATAAAACTATACTTACTGGTAATACTTGTTATTGTTACCTAACACATATATTCCTCAATGCTAGGAAAACTTCTTATGTTTTTGTAGAGAATAAAATTCTATAGTTCTTGTAGCTCTGCCTTTCTCTAGGGTTGATACTTGATCTTTTGTTTTCAATTGCTAGTGGAGGAAAGGCAGAATTATTAGACAACAGCTTTGAACAGCCTCTTTGGGAGATATTTTGCCTATTCATGCATCAAATGCCAGCTGATGGTCAGGCAAACTGCAAAAGAGGTTGAAACTATAGTTTATACATCTAAAAATAGAGAGAAAAGAAAATGGGAACTTTAGTACTCAAAGTCTATGTCAGTGTGGTAAGCAAATATTGAAAAATGCTATCATAAAATATTTAGTACTCTAAACATAGTACATAATCTCCACAACTTAATTCTAAAATAGATTAATATTCTAGAGTAAGAAATCATTTGATTTCAAAATAGATATCTGTAGATATCTGAGGTAAAGCACAATTAAGTGTACATAACAAAAATGATTTGGTTTCTAATTATTCTTGTTTAATTCCTTGCATTTGAGGAAGTATCTAGCTCACTAGAGACTTAAATATCTTCCATCTTCCTGATGCAGCCTCTCAGTCACTCAGATTACTGGCGTGTTCCACCAGACACAATTTCAATGATTTGTCTAGATTACAGTCATATTTTATTTCTTAATTTCTATGGAATTTACTTTGCTTTCTCCTCCTTGTAGGGATGATTCTTATTTATGGATCTAATCTGGACTGGTGCCTTTTAGCTAGTCCCAACTAAACCATGTGCTTGGGTTTGATGCCCAGGGCATCACCTTGGCAACCTCAGTTTGGTAATAAATGAATGTGGCTATGCCTGCGAATTAACATATCAAAGCCCTACAAGGAGCACACCCAGGCATTGGTAACAGTGAAGGTTGGAAGAGCAGGTAACCTTGGATGAATAAGATAGTAGGAATGAAAAGGCGGGTGGTCTATTGAAATAAGTGTGGAGCCAAATTAACTCCAACCTCTACTTTGCCAATGAAGCTGCAAAATCACTTTCAATAAATTATTGGCATGGCCTGACCAGGAGACACCATGGAGAAACGTGTTCCAGAGAGAGTTCCATCTGCTCAGGGTGAGGACTCAGAGGCTCCATCTGCACTGGCCGAGGGGACAAAGTCCATATGCACAGTTCTGCTACCTAGGGAAACTAGTTTCCTCCAAGGGGGTTTGGGACTAGTCTTAAAAATTTAAGAGGCACCCTACTGTAGAGTGTTGCACACCTGCAGCAGCGTGCTTAACCTCCTTGTCTACTGAACAGACTTAACCTGTGCTCAGAAGCAACAGCTGAGTCGGTGGTTTCATCAGCACGTGAAGTGTTTCCAGAAGAAGCAGAGGATGATCATATATAAATCCTTATCTTTCCCATATTAAACGAGTTGGGAGGTGCTTGCATTTTCTCTGCCTTTCACCCAACTCCTGGGGTCTGTGGTGTTTGACTCTGTGCCTACGCACCTTTTCCTTGGTCAGAACCTTGGAACCCTGCCGGCTGGCCCGGAGGAGGTTCCTGCAGTCTACTCGCTCAGTGATTAGGGTGTCAGTGGTGTAATGATGCCACGACTACTTTCCGGTACTTACTCTTTAATACCTTATTTTAATTTTGCATATTAGCAAAATGAGTTGGATTATATGTTATGATTCTTTCTTCAGAAAAGCCAGCTGACATATATTTCATAGATTGGATTTGGTTTCTCAAAGCATATCTATTTGAATTCTAAAGTTCCTGTGATCCTGACATAGATGCTAGGGAATCAGAACAGTTAAACAGTATTTATGACATAAATAGCTACTGAGAACGAGTGAGTCAGTCACCAGAGGGTAAAGAGGCAGGGAGAGTATCTACACATGACTGTCAGCTTCCACCAGGAATGGTTAATGGCTAGGAATGAGGTCTGAGTGCAGGAATGTCTAAAGAGGTGCATCTGTTCCCACATCAACATTAAGATTGTTACACTGCTATGGAATGATTTCTTGGTCATGACCTTGAAAAATTCCCATGCTGTCACTGTCAGGATGCCACCTTAGTCCATACTATTTTGTATCATTCTCTGTATTTGTTTCCAGAGAGGGAGGTCACAGTGGGCCTTTAGCTCTGAGTAAGCACATACCAGAAATTGTAATTGGAAATGTATGCTTATAAAAGTACTATTAAAATTAGAGTTTTGGAAATACTGTGTTTATCATTGTTTCATTATTGCATATGAAACTTGAAGACTTATTTCACTATTTGCCTTCATGCAACTTGATTTCATATATATATATATATATATATATATATGCCTTAAATGTTTTTAAAAGATATTTTATTACTTTTTGAGAATTTCATGCATGCAAGTGACATATTTAGATCTCTGCTTGCTCCATTTAATCCTCTCAGATCCATGTTGCACCCTCTCCTAATCTCATGCTCTGTCTTACTTTTAATAACTCATTTGTGTAAATATTATAAATATTAACTTTTTTCAATTTAATGCATTTTTTAATTTTAAGTTTTTAAACATTTTGTACATGAGTATTGTATGTGCAGCATTTCTGCTCCTTCCATACTCCCCCTTGAAACTCTTCTCATTTTTCCCTCTCAAATCACTTTCCTCTTATTTGATTATCAATGTTACATATGCATACATACATTTATAATATATGTACATAGGATATTATATGTTAATAGATATAGAGCATGTATGTATGTTGTACTGGTCCATTTAGTGCTGCTGTTGTGTACATATATTTATCAATGACTACTTGGAATTAGATAACCTATCAGGGAGTTCATCCCTGGATAAAACTGACTCTTTCTCCCTCAGCTTCAAATTATAGCCTGTAACTTTTCACCCATCCATACTCACATGTTAACTGGTGATGTCATGACACTGCCATAATGTACAGATTTCATGTGTGCAGCTTTCACTCATGCCTAGAATATGTTCTACAACAACAGATGCCTGTTCTTCTGACTCTTATAGTGCTTCATCCTCTTCTGTGATGTTCCCTGAGCCTTAGGTATAGGAGTCAATTTGCAGAAGCACCAGTTAGGGACTGGCAACACACCATCACTTAACATCTGCATTTTTATCAGTTGTGGAACTTTGTAATAGTTCTCATCTGTTGCAAAAAGAAACTACTTTGATGAGTGGTGAGAGGTACAGTTACCTCTGAATCTAAGACTTTGATCTTGGGGACAAGCAACTGCATTCTGATTCATATTAATGTATTAATATTTTCCTAGTTTGACTTTCTGGCAGAAAGATAAATGATATATTTTGCCCCAGTTGAGTGGACAGAAAGACTGCTCTGCCGCTGAGCATATTATCTCTGTGCATGTTTAGTAGTCATGCCTACTGTTTAGAAGTTTTTTTTTTTCTTCAGTCATACAGTAAACTTTACGAAGTGATCAGTGCTCAATCTTGTTCCATGCAGGGAGTTTTGTAGCTGCCTCCCCAGCTCATTCTCCTGGGATTCTGATCTAATTGATATAGAGTGGGTTCCTAGTAGACACATGGTATTTCCCAAACCCAGGTGGTCAGAATGGATGGGCTAGGGAATGTTTCAGAATGTACAGTCTGTGATTCATTATGACTTTGAGGTACAAAAATCTACAATTTTTCAAAATACTCCTGATCAGAAGTTCTGTTTCATATTCTAAATGTTTTATTTATTGTGTTTTACTAGTCTCTTTTCTTAAGTTAAAACCCATCATATGGCTTCTAAAATATTTAACATTTTCTAAAATAAATTTGAAAGTTCAAATCAGTAATAATATTTTATAAAACTTGATATATGTAGAATATAAGTCAGATGAATTTTAAAAATCTTACATCATACATGACATATATAGAGAGAGATGAAATATAGAAAGAGACTATTTTTTTTAAGAACCTACTTAAGTTTTTAAAATATCAGTTTTGGGTGCAATATTTCTAATGTCAAATATTACTTACTATCAAATCTCATTGAACATTCCAAATAAAATAAAATATTGATAAATGATAAAACAAAAATACATTTTCATTGGGCAAGATTTTTCAGCAGGTCAGTAATGCAAAGGATTTTTCCTGGATTGACAGTGACTTCTTATTTTCTTTTATGGCTGCAATGTGACAATTATATTTTCATGTTTCTGGACTGACATCAAAATCATAAAGGGAAATGGGAAAAGGTTAAAATTTGTTATATAGCAATTTTTTCTTAAAATTTTCTCACAGATTTCTCATTAGGTCTCACTAGATTTTTCTTCAGCAGAGATTGGTTTATGTGAATCCCATTGCAACAGTGAATGTGACTTTCTGTCATTTATAAGAACTGTCATTATATACAAAGTATTCAAACTCTTAAACTCACACTCACAAAAAATCCACAAACAATCTGAACAGTTGCTAGGCAAAAAAGTTATACAGAAGAGTCTCAAAAGACAAAGAATAAATGACCAAAACCTATATGAAATAAAGTATACCATCCTTATCCAACATGTAAATGCAAGTTAAAACTGTGCTTTGATTCCTTCCATCTTAATTGGAATTGCTATCATTAAGAAAACAGTTGGGGCTGGGGAGATGGCTCAGCAGTTAAGAGTGCCAACCACTCTTGCAGAGGACCCAAGTTCGATTCCCAGCACCCATGTGGCGGCTAAGAACCATCTTTAATTCCTGTTCCAGGGGAATCCAATGCCCACTTCTGACCTCTGAGGCATTGCACGACACGGGTGCACCAACCTACATGCAGAGAGTACACTTATATACATAAATAATAATAAATTAATTTAAAAAAAAAAGAAAAGAAAACAAGTAACTGCCTTTTAGGGGAATGAAGAGTGCCCACTATGACCATTCCTCTCCAATATAGTGTCTAAAATGCTTGCTATGGTAATAAGACAAGAAAGGGAAATTAGAGGAGTACTAATTGGAAAAGCAGATGTCAAGCTATCCTATTTTGCAGACAATATGATAGTTTACATAAGGGATGCTAAAAACTCCACCAGAAAACTCCTAGAAATGATCAAGACTTTCAGTAAAGTTTTGGGTTACAAAACTAACTTACAAAAATCAGTAGCCTTTATTTACACCAACAACAAGCAACTGAAGAAGGAATATAAGGAGACCTTCCCACTCACAATACCATCAAAAACAATAAAATACCTGGGAACAAACCTAACCAAAGACATCAAAGATCTCTACAACAAAAATTTTAAACCCCTGAACGAAGAGATTGAAGATGCTCATGGAATGGAAAAATTAATAAAGTAAAAATGTCCATTCTACCCAAATTAATATACAGATTCAATGCAATCCCAATTAAAATCACCATGAGTTTCTTCACAGACTTGAAAAAAATCCTTAAATTCATTCAGAAAAACAAAAGACCCTGAATAGCCAAAGCAACCCTGAGTGAAAAGATCAATACAGGGGGATCACTGTACCAGACTTCAAACTATATTACAGAGCTATAGTCATAAAAACAGCCTGGTACTGGCACAAAAACAGATCTGTAGACCAATGGAACAAAATTGAGGATCCAAACTTGAGCACACACAATTTCTGCCACCTCATATTTGACAAAGGGGCCAAGAAGACTCAATGGAGGAAAGACACCATCTTCAGCAAATCATGTTGGCAAAACTGGATCACCACTTGTGGAAGAATAAAACTAAACCCCTACCTCTCACCCTGTACCAAAACCAATCCAAATGGATCAAAGACCTCAATGTGAAACCTGAAACTCTAAAGATGATAGAAGAAATGGTTGGCAGCAACCTACAAGACATAGGTGTAGGAGAAAACTTCCTAAATCTGGCAGCTGCTGCAAGGGAACTGAGGTTCACAATTGTCAAGTGGGACCTCATTAAACTCAAAAGCTTCTGTATAGCAAAAGAAACAATCAGTGAAGGGAAGAGAAAACCCACAGAGTGGGAGAAAACCTTCACCTGTGATACATCCCACAGAGCATTGTCTACAAATGAATCACTGAAAAAATGGAGTAAAGAGCTGAACAGAGATTTCACAAATGAGGAAATAAAGATGGCTGAGAAACATCTTAAAAAATGTTGAGCTTTTGTCCAAGTAGTTGGAAGTGATGCATATTGGAAACAAGAACAAGAACAACAACAACAACAACAACAACAATAACAGAAAGGACTGAATCAAAGAACTGACTGAAATGCTGAACTTCTGCTCAAAACAGTCAACTTCCACATGGAGAATTTTGAGAAAGACTGAGAAAGAGATGAAAAACATGTTTGGCAGAATGCATGAGCTCTGGTGGGGTGGGGGGTAGGGTGGGGGACACAGGTCTAGATTTAACATAATCATATATATATTAAACAAGAAAAAAAAATATCAGCTCACCCTGATAATACTGGCTAGGATTAAGAAAACAAATAATACCAAATGGTTCAGAGGTTGTGGGGAAAGGGGAACACTCATCCACTGCTGGTGGTAATGTAAACTTGTACAAACATTATTGAGAACTCTGAAGAGACTCAAGATGAGCTTACCACTTGACTCAACCATACCACTCTTGTGTACATACCCACAAGACTCATCCTACCACAGCCATACATGCATAGCTATGTTTATTGCAGCTCTCTTCACAATAGCAAAGAGCTGGAACCAACCCAGATACCCCTCAACCAATGAGTAGATAGAGAAAATGTGGTACATCTACACAATGGAATTCTATCCAGTGGTAAAGAAAGATGGCATAATAAACTTTGCAGGTAAATGGATGGAACTAGAAGACATTATGCTAAGTGAAGTAACACAGTCCCAGAAAAGCAATTGATAAGTGATATCCCTCATTTGTGG
Source organism: Rhizomys pruinosus (assembly GCA_009823505.1). Taxonomy (NCBI): domain Eukaryota; kingdom Metazoa; phylum Chordata; class Mammalia; order Rodentia; family Spalacidae; genus Rhizomys; species Rhizomys pruinosus. The sequence goes on along the minus strand of VZQC01003012.1, from coordinate 5,716,123 downwards.
ATGCTAGCACCAAACAATGATTTGTAGGGCAAACTGAGCAACATCAACGTTATATATCCCTTTCCCTGAAAGCAACTGTGCTCTGATAATGTAAATCCCTTAACAGGCTCTGGAGTTAACCCACCACATATTTTTAGACTTGGTGATCTTTGTATATGGGTGGAGGATATGTAAGCATATTTTAGAGTAATATAAATTTAAAAAGGAAAAATGTGAATCTTGAAATATGATATTGAAATGACAGTTTGTGTACAGATGAAATAATTTTAATATAGGCGTGAGATATATATATATATATATATATATATATATTCATATGTTGAAGTGGTACAGATTGGAGGGAACAACAACAGAGGAACAGGGACAGGGAGCTGACTGAAACAGTAAAGTTCCCCCAGGGACAATAATCCTCTGCATTGAGAAAACTTTGAAAATAATCAGAAAAAGATACAGGGCAGGGATGGCTGGGTGCATGAACTCAGGTGGGGTGGGGGGCATGGAATATGAGATGAATCTAGAATGGACTGAGAAATGATGTATGAAACACACGTAACTTCAATAAAAATGTTAAAAAAACTTCTGAAGCTGGTATGTCATAGTTATTGACTTTCTGTGTACACAGGAAGAATTCATTCATGTTAAGTCTATGCTTGCCTGTTTAGTTTACGGAAAGTCACGTAAATAAAAAGATTACTTCTTGTTTTTTTAATTTTTTTTATTTATTTCTGTATGTGTATGAATGTACTGTCTGCATGCAAGTCTGTGCACCCGTGTCGTGTGCAATGCCGCGGAGGTCAGTAGAGGGTGTCGGATTCCCCTGGAACTGGAGTTCTCCTGGAATTGGAGTTTCAGACGGTTCTCGGCCGCCATGTGGGTGCTGGGGATCGAACCCAGGTCCTCTGCAAGAGCAGTCAGTGCTCTTAACCGCTAGGCTATCTCTCCAGCCCCATTTTGTTTTGTTTTGTTTTTTTTTTAAAGAAAAGAAAAGGAAACAAGTTACATATAGTGAAGAAAATTAAAAAAAAAAAAAACATACACTGCTGGTGGAAACATAAATTAGTCTGACTAATGGAAATAAGTCCAAAGCTTCTTCAAAAACCCACTATTAAACATACCATGTGACCCAGCTATACCACACCTAGGTAAATACATGAATGGATTAAATTATAATGTAAATATAAACATATGTAAAACAGAGATCCTTGCAGAAGAAGTAGGAGACCACTATTGGTGGACAGTTATAAATAAACATATGATATATTTGTATGAAAACATCACGATAAAGCCTACCCCTTTGTAGAATAATTAGATGCTAATAATAACATAAATAATAAACAAACTCCATCCGATGATGAGAAAGAAGCGGGGATAGCCATATGCTAGGCAGCTATGCATGCAGATCACCTCACGTGCATTTAAATATGCTCTACCAGGATTCAGGTGAATAATATTTCTCTGCTGTAATTAACCCTAAGGGTGCATGCATGTTCATTTTATTGGGGTGATGGTGGGCATGGTTCTGAGTGTGTATTGTACACAAGGAAACAAGATGACGATGATGCTTCCTTGGTTGTACTCCAAGATGGAAAGAAACATGAAACATGGCACTGATTCTTTTTTTTTCTTTTTTTCTTTTTTTTTTTTCCTTTTTTTGACAGGGTCTCCCTGTAGTCCCAGCTGTCCTGGAACTCACTCTGTAGACCAGGCTGGCCTTGAACTCACAAAGATCCGCCTGCCTCTGCCTCCCAAGTGCTAGGATTAAAGGCGTGCGCCACCACGCCCGGCGGCATTGATTCTTTTTTAATGTATTTTTATTGTTATTAAACTTTTTCCATACATCATACATCATTTCTCAATCGAATCTAGTCACTTCCCTTTCCATGCCCCCCACCCCAACTGAGTTCCCACACTCTGCCACACGTGTCCTGCATCTCTTTCCGAGTCCTTCCAGAGTTTCTTTATTTGTTCGTTTTCCAGTTCTTTTGTTGTTGTTGTCCTCCCCAGCTTGTATTTCTTCAATATAAACATATATATAATTAGATACATAAATATATACATACATACATACACATATCACCTGAATTGGAGGATTTTCTTTCTTTTTTTTTCCTAAAAGATGTCATATTTTCCTTAAGGAAGTGTTTACAGGTTCCTCCTTGGCAAGCCCAAACAACCATCAATCTTGACCTTGTGCTCCACCCTGGGGTCTTTCCCTCCCATGGTCACCCAAATGAGGTCAAGTAAGTACAGACCCTGTCTTGATCTTCCTGTACTGGCCTCCATGATACAGCCTGGGTAGTCCAACAATGGCAGTCTATACTCTGATGAGGCTGAAATCCCTGTAGCTGTTCAGTCCACAAGCTGGGTATCTCAATAGTCCCCATCTGGCATTGAAGGTTTGGAAGATTCTTGGAGAGACATGGGTCTTCAGTCCATATTGGAGGGTTAAAAAGCTGTGTCTCATGTCTTTGAAGAATGGCAAAAGCAGTGGCTGCCACAGAGTAGATGCACTTGCCAGTAAGAATTGAAGACAGGCCAAACAACAATGTTCTCTCTTTTATGTCTTTTTGTCTTTTTACTAAGATCTCAAGTTTTATATCTGAAGTACAGGTTCTCAGGCCTTACTGATTATTTATTTCTGATTTTACTTTCCTTTTGGATGCTTAAGGCCACACAGCCCATATTAACCAAGGTTTTTTGTTTTCTCAAGGTCAGTTGAGGATTGATTCTTTACAACTTTCGGCTTCAACTCATATCTCCACACCTACTTACATGTAGTGGTTCCTTGAAATTCAACTGACCACACTAACTGTGAAAGTTTGCATATATCTGTTTTAGTCTGCGGTTCATTGTCCATCTAAAACAATTGTTGTGCTGAGTAGTAGGGAAAAATTAATATTTCTCATAAATAAATAACGCAATGATTATGGCTGCCATTTATAGGAACCAGTGAGTATGTCATATGACAGGACCAAAGAACTTCACTGGTATACCAAAGGGCCTGGTCTGATGTAACACAAAGTGTATACTAGACAGTGTTTAACCCAAAATCCATAGAAAGAAATATGGTGATAGAATAAAGGGATAAGAGGATCACAAAGAAGAGGTGATGTGTCCAAAAACACAGGTAACCTATAGAAGCTGCAGCAATCAAGAAGAGAACCTTTCATCTGAGCCTTGAAAATGAAGTCTCCCCACTGATTGCTTGATTTTTAGCCTCATAAGAATCAGTGGGTTTCTTATTTTCAGATATTCAAGAGAGCAAATTCACACTATTTCAGCACACTAAGGTTGTGTTAATTTTAGCAGAGGACATCAAAAATTATTAGAATAGATACTAAGTGTTAAAGATGTCCTGCCACCAGTCACACTCCAGACCTTCAAAGAATATTACTACTACTCCTTTTGTTATGTGAAGTTGATTTTTTTCTCCTATCAGAAAAACCATAGCAAGAAGTGAAATGTTTTCTAAGAGACAGAATAAAACTAGACCATCATTCAGTTATTTACTACATTTTACAGATATTAATTTCTTGGATTAAAATTCTTCTTTTTAGATTTAAACTGGGAAAAAGTATATTGATATTCTTTATATTAAGCATGATGGTTACAATGTGCTTGTGACGTGCTTGTGAAGCCTGTTTTTTTCACATAAATTAATTTTTATTTTTTAACATGTCTAGACCCATGTCCCCCCCATCCGCCCACCCCACCAGAGCTCATGCATTCTGCCAAATATGCTTTTCATCTCTTTCTCAGTCTTTCTCAATATTCTCCATGAGGAAGTTAACTGTTTTGAGCAGAAGGTCACTGTTTCAGTCCGTTCTTCGATTCAGTCCTTTCTGTTGTTTGTGGTGGTGGTGTTGTTTCCAATATGCATCACTCCCTACTGCTTTGGACAAAAGCTCAGAGGACCATACACCAGAAATACTTAAAACTAGGTAATTGGCACTAGTATCCACAGATGAGGGAAACTATTTGTCATTTGTTTTTCTGGGACTGTGTTACTTCACTCAGAATGATGTCATCTAGCTCCAGCCATTTTCCTGCAAATCTCATGATGTTGTCTTTCTTTACTGCTGCATAGAACTCCATTGTGTAGATGTACCACATTTTCTCTATCCACTCATCAGTTGAGGGGCATTTGGGTTGGTTCCAGCTCCTTGCTATTGTGAAGAGAGCTGAAATAAACATGGCCATGCATGTATCTCTGCGGTGGGGTGAGTTTTGAGGGTACATGCCCAGGAGTGGTATGGCTGGGTCAGGTGGCAAGTTCATTCCAAGTCTTCCAAGGGTTCTCCACACTGCTTTCCATAGTGGCTGTACGAGTTTACATTCCCACCAGCAGTGGATGAGTGTTCCCCTTTCCCCACAACCTCTCCAGCACTTGGTATCATTTGTTTTCTTGATCCTAGCCAGTCTTATTGGAGTAAGATGATATCTTAAAGTGGTTTTGATTTGCATTTCCTTAATGATTAGTGATGTTGAACAGTTCTTGAGGTGTTTCTCAGACATCTCTAATTCCTCACTTGTGAAGTCTCTGTTCAGTTCTTTGCTCCATCTATTGAGTGGGTCATTTGTTTTCTTTTTTCTTTGTTTTTTGAGTAGTTTATATATTCTGGAAATCAATGCTTTGTCAGATGTATCTGCAGTGAAGGTTTCCTCCCACTCTGTGGGATTTCTCTTCACTTCCTTGATTGTTTCTTTTGATGTACAGAAGCTTTTGAGTTTGATGAGGTCCCATTTGTCAATTGTCGACCTTAATTCTTGTGCAGCTGCTGTCTGATTTAGGAAGTCTTTTCCTACGCCTATGTCTTGTAGTCTGCTGCCAACTTTTTCTTCTATCACCTTCAGAGTTTGGGGTTTCACGTTGAGGTCTTTAATCCATCTGGAGTTGACTTTTGTACAGGGCGAGAGGTAGGGGTTTAATTTCATTCTTCTACAAGTGGTGATCCAGTTTTGCCAACACCACTTGCTGAAGATGCTGTCTTTTCTCCATTGTGGTTTCTTGGCCCCCTTGTCAAATATGAGATGGCTGAAATTGTATGTGCTCAGATTTGGATCTTCGGTTTTGTTCCATTGGTCAACAGGTCTGTTTTTGTGCCAGTACCAGGCTGTTTTTATGACTATAGCCCTGTAGTATAGTTTAAAATCTGGTATAGAGATCCCTCCTGTGTAGCTCTTTTCACTCAGGATTGATTTGGCTATTCGGGGTCTTTTGTTTCTCCAAATGAATTTAAGAACTTTTGTTTCCAAGCCTGTGAAGAAACTCTTGGGGATTTTGATTGGGATTGCATTAAATCTATACAAGAGTTTTGGTAAAATGGACATTTTTACAATGTTAATTTTCCCAATCCATGAGCATGGGAGGTTTTTCCATCTTCTGAGGTCTTCTTCAATTTCTTTCTTTAAGGGTTTAAAATTTTTGTTGTAGAGGTCTTTGGTGTCTTTGGTTAGGTTTGTTCCTAGGTATCTTATTGTTTTTGAGGCTATTGTGAGTGGGAAGGTCTCTTTGAATTCTTTCTCCAGTTGCTTGTTCTTGGTGTAAAGAAAGGCCATTGATTTTCTAAGGTTAATTTTGTATCCTGCCACTTTGCTGAAGCTGTTAATCGTTTCTAGGAGTTTTCTGGTGGAGTTTTTTGCATCTCTTAAGTAAACAATCATATCATCAGCAAATAGGGATAGTTTGACTTCCTCTTTTCCAATTAGTACTCCTTTAATATCCTTTTCTTGCCTTATTGCTCTAGCAAGTGTTTCAAGCACTATATTGAAGAGGAGTGGTGATAGGGGGCAGCCTTGCCGAGTTCCTACCTTTAAAGGGAATGTTTCCGTCATTTCCCCATTTAGGATGATATTGGCTGTGGGTTTCCTGTATATGGCTTTGATTACATTGAGGAATGATCCCTCCAATCCAATTCCTTCTAGGACTTTAAGCATGAAGGGATGCTGGATTTTGTCAAAGGCTTTTTCAGCATCAATTGAGATGATGGTGTGGTTTTTGTCTTTGATTCCGTTTATGTGTTTGATGATGTTTATTGATTTTCGTATGTTGAACCATCCCTGCATCTCTGGTATGAATCCAACTTGGTCATGATGGATGATCTTCTTGATGTGGGTCTGTATGCGATTTGCCAGTATTCTGTTTAGAATTTTGGCATCTGTGTTCATGAGGGAGATGGGTCTATAATTCTCCTTTTTAGTTGTATCTTTGCCTGGTTTTGGTAATAGAGTGATGTTGGCTTCATAGAAGGAATTTGGGAGAATTCCCTCTGATTGTATACTTCTAAACAGTTTCAGAAATAATGGTTGTAGGTCTTTTTGAAATGTTTTATAGAATTCTGCTGTGAAACCGTCTGGGCCTGGGCTTTTTTTAGTTGGGAGGCTTCTTACTACATCCTCTATTTCTTCATATGTTATGGGTCTGTTTAAGCTGCTGGTCTCCTCTTGGCCAAGCTTTGGTGATTCCCAAGATTTCAGATATTCATCCATTTCTTCTAGATTTTCAAACTTGGTAGAATATAGGTTCTTGTAATATTCCCATATAATTTTCTTGATCTTTTCCTTGTCCGTTGTGATATTTCCCTTTTCATCACAGATTGTATTGATTTGGAGTTGTTCCTTCTTTCTTTTTGTTAACTGGGCTAGAGGTCTGTCTATCTTGTTTATTCTTTCAAAGAACCAACTTTTGGCTTCATTGATTTTTTGTATTGTTTTCTTTGTTTCTATTTCATTGATTTCTGCTCTGATTTTTGTTATTTCTTCCTGTCTGTTGCGTTTAGGGTTCATCTGTTGTTGCCTCTCAAGTGCTTTTAGCTGTAGTGTTAGATCATTCACTTGTGCTCTTTCTGTTTTTCTAATGTAGGCACCCAGGGCTATAAACTTCCCTCTTAGGACTGCTTTTAAGGTATCCCATAGGTTTTGTTGTGTTGTATTGTCATTGTCATTCAGTTCCAGGAATGCTTTTATTTCTTTCTTTATCTCTTCCTTGACCCATTCATTATTCAAGAGTGTGTTGTTTAGTCTCCATGTGTTCTTGTAGGCAGTAGGGCTTATCCTAGTGTTGATGTTGAGCTTTATTGCACTGTGGTCTGATAGAATGCATGAAATTATCTCAATCTTTTTGTATTTGTGGGGTTTCTTCTGTGTCCCAGTATGTGGTCGATTTTGGAGAATGTTCCATGGGGTGCTGAGTAGAAAGTGTATTCTCTGGTATTAGGGTGGAGTATTCTATAGAGGTCTATGAGGTCCATTTGGTGTATCATATCATTCAGTTCAGATGTCTCTCTGTTTATTCTTTGTCCTGTTGACCTATTCAAAGGACTCAGTGGGGTATTGAAGTCCCCTACTATGAGTGTACTGGGGTTATTGTGTGACTTGTGGTCCTGGAGAATCGTCTTTATAAAGTTTGGTGCACCAGAGTTTGGGGCATATATATTCATGATTGTGAATTCTTCTTGGTGAATTATTCCTTTCATAAAAATGTAATGGCCTTCTTTGTCTCTTCTGATTTCATTTACTTTTAAGTCTATTTTGTCTGGTTTTAAAATAGCAACCCCTGCTTTCTTTTTGGTACCATTTGCTTGGAATATTTTTTTCCATCCTTTCACTTTAAGGTGGTGTCTGTCCTTGAAGGTAAGATGCGTTTCTTGTAGACAGCATATGGATGGATTCTGTTTCCTAATCCAATCTCTCAGTCTATGTCTTTTGATTGGGGAATTTAGTCCATTAATATTTAAGGTTATGACTCATAGGTCTGTGTTCCTTCCTTTTGCCTTGTTATCCATTTGTGGTTTGGGTTTCGGTTTCTACTTCTGCAGTTATGCTTTTATTGATTGCTCTTTCTAGGTGCCTGGTGATGGTTGCTCCTTTCTTCTGTTCTTTGAATTGCTTTGAGTATTCTCTGAAGGATTGGTCTTCAGGACATGTATTCTTTCAACTTGTTTATGTCATGGAAGGTTTTTCTCTCTCCTTCAATTATAATCGACATTTATTCTGGGTATAGTAACCTGGGTTGGGATCTATTGTCCTTTAACACTGGTAATGCTTTGCTCCAAGTTCTTCTTGCTTTCATAGTTTGCATTGAGAAGTCAGTTGTAATTCTGATAGGTTTCCCCTTATAGGTCACTTGTTGTTTTTCTCTTGTGGCTTGCAGGATTTTGTCTTTGTTTTGGGTGTCTAGCATTTTAACTATGATGTGGCATGGAGAATTTCTTTTCTGATCTTGTCTGTTTGGAGTTCTATGTGCTTCTTGTATTTGTATTGGTTTGTCTTTTTTTAGTTTGGGGAAGTTTTCAATCTAAATGTTCTGTCGAGATCTGATCAATACATTCCTCTTGGAGATTCTTCTCCTTCCTCTATCCTATGATTCGGAGTTCAATCTTTTCATAGTTGTCCCATAAGTTCTGGTTGTTCCCATTTTGTGTAGTTTTTAAAATTTTTCATAATCTTTCTTGAAGGTTTAGTTAGGTTGTCTCGTGTTATCTTCTTCACGGTCTATATTCTTTAGTTTGTTCTCTCCATTTGCTCTGGCTGGGCTTTTGTGTTTCCACTCTTTACCTCTTGATTCGGTGTGAGTGTTGTTTCCTTTTCATTTTCCCTCTTCTGATTTTTCTTTAGTATTTCTTTCTACATTACTCTCTCCTGTTTGGCTCTCATATCTTCTTGGAGCTCTTTGCTTCGATGGCGGTTTCCTTATTTTTTCACATGGATCTTTTCAGTTGTTTCCACTTCCTCCTAGCTGGGGAGGTGTTTGTCGCATTCTCTTTCTCTCTGGTCCTTGCTTGAGTTCTTCATTTTGTTTTCTCATTTCCTTCTCTTAGTTTCTGTCGATTGTTCTTTATAATGTTGTAGTTCTATAAATATATTCCAATTTGTTGTTGATCTTGTCCGTGTCCATGGGCATCCATGGGGATCCCATGGATGTAGAATCTTCCATAGGGTTGGTAAGCAGTTGATGCGGGATTATCTTGCTCCTTTCTGTGTTGTTTTTCTTTGTGTTCTGGCATATGAATTCTCCTTGCCTGTATTCCATGTAGGTCCTAATGCCACTTCACTGTGTTGAAGGCTTGCTTTGCTTGCCTCCTTCAGATGCCTTTCGTATTCTCGAGTGTGGGGAGGAAACTCTGCCCCAGCAGACAACAAAAGCACAACCAACAAAACAACTGGATTAAGGTTAACTAGATGAAATCATCAACAATCAGCCTTGCTGGAGCACTCCAGCTGCTGTCCACCTACTTGCTTGCCTGAGCTGCTTCTAGGGAGATCTCAGATAGACTCCAACACAACCCTTAACTTTTTTTTTTTTTTATTAATTTTATTATTTCTCTATGTGTATGAATGTACTGTGCATGAAGTTGCCGCACTCCGTGTCGTGCAATGCCGCGAGGTCAAAGATGTGTCGATCCCCCTGGAACTGGATTCTCCTGGAATTGGAGTTTCAGACGGTTCTGGCCGCCATTGTGGGTCTGGGGATCGAACCCGGCTCCTCTGCAAGAGCGTCGGTGCTCTTAACCGCTAGGCTATCTCTCCAGCCCATACAACCCATTTAATAACCTGCTGCAAGGATAGCTCCGACACCCAGAGCTACAAAAGCCACCAAGCCAAGACAAACTGGAATATAAATGTAAAACTAGTGAATGAATCAATCAACAACTCAGCCTTGTGAGCACGCAGCTGCTTGGTCCACGTAAGCAGCCTCACCCTTGCCTGATTTCCGCTCTCGAATGAGATTCCGAGCCCTCTGTGATAAGGTGAAGACCACCGCACTCTCTCGGGCTGGAGAGATGGCCTAGCGGTTAAGAGCACCGACTGCTCTTACAGAGGACCCGGGTTCGATCCCCAGCACCCACATGGCGGCCGAGAGCCGTCTGAAACTCCAATTCCAGGAGAACTCCAGCTCCAGGGGAATCCGAGACCCTCTTCTGACCTCCGCGGCGTTGCACGACACGGGTGCACAGACTTGCATGCAGGCAGTACATTCATACACATACAGAAATAAATAAAATTAATAAAAAAAAATTAAAAAAAAAAAGAGTGAAGACCCCAATGTTCTCAGTGTACTGAGAGATTTACTCATAAATAGTTGTTACATTTTATCATATGATTTGCAACTGACATGATCATGTGATTTACATCCACAGCTTATTAATATTATGTAATATAGTGAGATACACCTATATCTTAAAGTAGATTTCACACTTATCTTCATTTGTTAATAATATCTTATTTCCATATAAATACATTGTTGGATCCAATGTACTAAAATTTTATTCAGGAATTCTGTGTCTGAGTTTGAAGTTATTCGCACATGTGTGTGGTGTTGTTTACTTTTGGTGTCGATGTAATATTAGCCACACAAAAATTGGGTGAATTTCATTCTATTTTCTACAATTATAAAATCACTGCTTGTTCCTGTGTCATTTAGTCCCCAAAGGCCATCTGTGGCACAGACTTTTAAGAGATTCTTAATTACAGTTTCAACTTCTGTAGTAGTTATGTGGCAATTGCAGCTATTTAAAATTGCTTTCATTTGGTAGTTTGATTTTAAGTAGTTGGTCCATACAATTTAGGCTATGAAATCTGTGACTGTGAAGTTGTTAATGTACTTCCTGTATTGCTCTTTTCCAGAATGTTCTAGCTTGTTAATGGATCAATGTAAGCAATAGATCATAGTATTCACCCATTTAAAGTGTACATGATTCAATGACGTTAGTACATTTTCAGAAATATACATTCATCACCTCTCTAAAATGGAACTGTTTGCCCTTGGTCTATCAGCTCCCTCTTCTCTATTGTCACCCCCTTCCAAGGTAAACAATTATTAATCATGTTTATTTTCCAGCAGAAATGTTTAGTCACTATATGTCCTATGCATGGAACCCTGGAATACATAGCATTTTATGACACACTTACCATACTTAACCTGTTTTCACAGTTTACCATGGTATAATATGATATAAAATTCAGGTTATCCATTGTGACAATATCGTATTTTTGGTTAACTGTTGCAGAGACTGCAATCCTTACATACTTGGCCCCATCACTATGGATTGTGTTGAGGCAGAATATCCCAAACAAGCACTCTTGGTGAAACAAAGATCCTCATGTCACAGAGCCCAGGAAACAGACAAAAACAGAAGGCAAGATGACCTGACATACTGTATATCATTCAAAAGTATACGCCATAACAGTACATTTAGCTAATGATGGGACTAAATTATTAAGTTAAAGCCCTAATGATCCATTAATTAGCTTTAAAAACCCATCAACTACTCACCAAGCCTTTTGTACATGATATTTTTGAGAAAAATTCACATCTAAACTACAACAAATAAATCAATACATCATTGGGCCTTATGAGCTAATAATATTCTACTGTTGGCTCTACTCCATGTTGTTTAATCATTTATTAATTCATGTACATAATTATTCATATTTGGCTGTTACAAATAATGTTGCAATAAATATTGTTATTCAAGTATTTATGTAGGCATATGTTTTAGTTTCTTTCAGATATCTATTTAGGAGTGAAATTGCCATATGTTGACTGTATCTTAACATTGAGGGAATTTCCAGGATGTTTTCCAAAGTATAATAATTTTTAGTCCCACCAACACTAGATGAGCATTCCAATTTCTTAATGTTATCATGTTCTATTTTCTCTTCAATTGCTATGACAAAGTACTCTAACCAAAACCAACTTGGGGAGGAAAGGGTTTATTCAGCTGACATCTCCTGGGTCATAGTTCACACTGAGGGAGCCCAACATGGGAATTCAGGGCAGGAACCTGGGGACAGGAGCTGAAGCACATGCCATGGAGGAACACTACCTGCTGGCTTGTTCACCTGGGCCATGCTTATCCTGCTTTCTTACACAATACACAACAACCTGCTGGGGGGGGGGGCACTGCCCACAATGGACTGTACGTTCCCACATTGCCCAGGAATCAAGATTATACTCCAGTGATATGGCCACAAGCCAGACCAATGAAGGTAATTCCCCAAATGAGGCTCTCTCAACCCAGATGTGTCAAGTTGACATTAAAGGTATCCAGCACACCTATGTTATGGCATTTCCTTTATTTTTAATAATCGTGATGTGTATGAACTGTGTTTGTGTCACTGTAATTTTGACTTGCATTTTCCTGGTGACGAATAACAACAGACATCTTCTGGTGTACTGACAGACCAACTGTACATCCTCCTGGGAGAAAAGCCTACTTCACTTTTCTCCCCAGCATTTAAATGAGTTGCATTCCATAAGTGATATGTATGAATGCTTCAGGATGACTAATTTACTAATTTTCTTTCACCCATTCATGCCTTTGGTGTCATATTTAAATTTTTGAGAAATACCAAGAGTTTTGATATACTACTTTCTTCTAAAATATTTGTAGTTTATTTGTTATTTTTAAATATTACACATACTTGAAATTAACTCTTGTGTATGTGACATTCTTTCACATGAGGCTCTAAGCTGATCCTAGCAATACTTTTAATCAACAAACAATGTATTAGGCTTCATCAGGGCATTTCTGAACAAAGAAAGTTATAGTAGGTTCTCCCTTTTTACTCCTACCCTCCCTGATGTCTTATCTCCCCAGAATTAGTACTTGTAAGATGGAATTGCTTCTTGTCATATGGGAGGGAGACATATATCATTTGTTCTGAGAGATATTTGCAATAAAGGAAATTCTTGTCTGAATGCAACTCTTATACCTATGGCATGGAGGGGTCATGGAGAGCATCTGATGCTTGGCACCATGTGAGGCCAGCGGAGCCCTTGCTGAAGGGGCAGCCTTGATCACAATGGAGACCCCGGCATACTGGAGATTCCAGGAGCAGCAGACAACCACCAAGGGCAGTGGCAGATGTTGAGATGAGCTGTGTGTACTGTGGAAGGCAAGGCAGAGCTGGGAAGTGGAGCTTCCCAATTCCTTCGAACACAAATGTTTGTGAGTGAATCCCACAGGATGTTGGACTTTTATTTTGCTTAAGTGTGACCAATTCTTCCCTTTTGATTTGAGACAGAAATTACCTTGTTTTGAATTTTACAGCTGCTCCCAGTTAAGAGACATTTAAGAGAGACTTTGAACATTTAAAGTGTTTCAATTTTTTAAAGGACTGTGAGATTTTAAAGTTGTATTGTTTTATGCTGTAGTATTAATATTAACATGAGATCTTGGGGATAAGAAATCGAAATGTTGTGGCTTAAAGTGATGTGTTTGTGTGTCTGTTGACAAGGGGCCAAATGTGCTGGGTAGCTTCAGTGTCAACTTGGCACACCTGGGGAGAGAGAATCTCAATTCAAGTATTGTCTCCATTGAATTGGACTGTGGCCTTGTCTGGGCTGAGCACAGGGCAGAGGAGAAAGTCACTAAGCAGTGTTTCTCTGTGGTCTGTGCTGCAGCTTCTGACTCTGTGACCCTGCCCTGAGTTCCTGCTTTGGCTTCCCTTACTGGTGGACAGTGCTTGTAAACCAAGTAAATCCTTTATTCCCTAAATTGGTATTGGTAAGAGTGAGCTGTCACAGCAACTTAAAGCAAGCTACCACAGTACTTTAGACTTATTTTTTAAAGAATTAAATGACAAGTATTTTTTTTTTGTCCTTTTGAGACAGGATGTCCCTATAGCCCCAGCTAGCCTGGAACTCACTCTGTTTACCAGACTTGCCTTGAACTCACAGAGATCCACCTGCCTCTGCCTCCTGAGTGCTGAGATTAAAGGCATGCACCACCATGCTCAGCTTAAAGACAGTTCTTAGCCGCCACGTGGTGCTGGGAATGGAACCCAGGTCCTCTGAAAGAGCAGTCGGCGCCCTTAACTGCTGAGCCAGCTCTCCAACCCTAAATGACAAATATTTTAATTTTCAAATAATTACAAGGTGTGACATCATTAAACTAAATTCACTATAGTAGACTAAGTTCTCACTTTGGTTACTGCTTGAATTTTCAAGACACACTTATGCATTCCGTTCCAATGGAGTCTGGATATCTGTGCCTTAACCCAAATTTGTAAGTTGAGACCTTTGATAGGTGTGGAGACATGAGTAGATAGGCTCTTTATGAAGGAACTAGAGTCCAAGGAGAGTTTTCTCATGAAAGAACATTTTTTTTATATAAAGCCAGATGAAGTACTTAATTTACTGTAATAAATACATTGGATTTGTTAACAACCTTCTGTATCAACTGACAAGGCTTCACGTTTTTCTTTAGACATCATATGCCTACAGGCACCTCCATTTGTAGTATTCTAAAACATTCAGTATGTCTTTATACAAACATATGCCTGCATATGCAAACACACACACACACCTACATACAGAGAGAGAGAGAAAGAGAGAGAGAGAGTTATCTAAATGCCTACTGTTCAGAGAGCTCTGCTTCTCTCTAACACATGAGGATACAGATAGAAGAAGCTTCCTCCTTTGAGACAATGTGGGTCCTGGTTTTATTCCCAATCTATCTGCCCTTTGAACAGCAAGGAACACATTTCAATAGTAAATATAAGCTATTTGTGTATACTATTTCCACACATATGCTATTTTAATTATTTCTATGGTCCTGAACCAAACATGTGACCCAAAGCAATGTGATTATTCTTTATACAGAGGCATAGACTGACGGCTGTATTTAAAGACAAGAATTAAGTCTTCTTTACTAGAATTACCTAGATTAACAACTGGAAAGATGTTATTCCCTCCTACCCTCCCCTTTAATGACAGAGAGAAGAATTCCAGTGCATCTTCGAAGACTAAATCTATGCTCACTGTTTGAAATGCCTTTACATAATCTTAAGGCCTTTATGCTTAGAATAAGATTACATCTCCTCAGCATTATTTTATCTGCTCATATTAATGTATGTATCTGTTTCCTAAGAACATGAACTTTCAACCAATTTTAAAGCATTAACATCCAGGGCACTATATTATAAGTAGTAGATATTGCCTAGTTTACCAAATTGAAAGGAACTGATCCCAGACTGGCCTCCTTCTGAGTTGAGGTACTAGTAGTTATTTTAACAGACTCAGTTTCACTTCAGAAATTAAATCTATTCAGAGAAACCCATTGCTAAGATATCACTAGAAAAAATTCAAACGTTTTTTTAAACGTAAATATCGTCTTTTCATGCTGCTTTGAAGAATACATGTAAATAGCTCATATGCAATTATTCAAAACTAAATACAGGATGCCATTTTGTAAATTACTAACACCCTTCATTACAGTTCATTAGGATTTACAAATGACTTATTTATCTTTTAAGTCAGTGTTTCACAAAGGAAGATATGGTTCCCCACTATGTTATAGCTCATGTATGACTAGAAGTTATTTATGAACTGTAATCTATAAAAATTCTGTAATTGAGAAATGTGTTTGCGTAGTAAGTTGAAATTAGCTTCACTAGTTGGAATCTCAATTGACAGAGTAGTTGTCCATCTAAATTACTCCTTAAAACAGAGTAACAAAAAGAAATCATGAGTATTTATCATGTTATAACAATGAAAAATGCACAAGTATGGAAGAAACTTCCAGAGAGCCATCTGTTTATTTAAAGCCAGAGGGAATACTTAATTTATGGCTGTAATAAGTACATTGGATTTGTTAACAAGCTTCTGTATCAACTCACGAGGCTTCAACTTCTTCTTTGGATCCCATATGCCTGCAGGCACCTCCATTTCTAAGTATCCTAACAGATTCAGTATGTTTTATACAAACATATACGCACACACACACACACACACACACACACACACACACACACAAATAAGCCATCCTTTAAAAGTGTTAACAATAAAATTTATATCATTTTCATAAAATGAGTTTTTGCTACCCCAGATTTTATAATATCTTGACTACCATGTAGACATTCAGTACAAGGTCTATAAATACTGAGACTTATAACCATGATGCCAAATTCCAGTATTCTTTTTTTTAATTTTTGGGGAGTCTTTTTAAAATTTATTTATGTGTATGAGTGTACTGTCTGCATGTAAGTTGGTGCACCCATGTCGAGCAATGCTTAGGAGGTCAGAAGAGGGCATCAGATTCCCCTGGAACTGGAGTTAAAGATGATTCTTCACTGCCATGTGGGTGCTAGGAATTGAACCCAGGTCCTCTGCAAGAGCAGTAGGTGCTCTTAAGTGCTGAGCCATCTCTCCAGCCCCAAATTCCAGCATTCTTATAAATTCTTCTGAAGTGATTTGAATAAGAAACCAGTTTCACTCTAAACACTGCTGTACTAGATACCTCATGGAGCATCTCATTGTCATTCTATGAAGAGCTTCCTCGTATGGATCCTCTCCCAGTCATGAATGTGGGTAACAAGGTGAAATACAAATGACATCCCAAAGGCCATTCAAATTTGGTGACAATTGCACAAAGCTACTTTTGAAAAACATTAAAGTCGGGGCTGGAGAGATAGCCTAGCGGTTAAGAGCACCGACTGCTCTTGCAGACGACCCGGGTTCGATCCCCAGCACCCACATGGCGGCTAAGAACCGTCTGTAACGCCAATTCCAGGAGAACTCCAGTTCCAGGGGAATCCGAGACCCTCTTCTGACCTCCGTGGCATTGCACGACACGGGTGCACAAACCTACATGCAGACAGTACATTCATACATATACAAAAATAAATAAAAAATTAAAAAAAAAGAAAAACATTAAAGTCTATGAGGCTGCATGAGTTAAAATTCTTGACATTGTTACAACATGAATTCCAACTGACTGTAAAATTAATGGATAGAATGGGTAAAACGGACATAAAGCCAGATTCAGTCATGGAAAGACCAGTCTCTTACCGTGATTTCTTCATGATTTTGTTAACTTTGACTTTTCATTTGACCATTTTGCTTTATTTATGGAAGCATTGTCAACAGGTGTTCTAAATTTATATCTACATCCTGTGTCATGCAGAAGTATGGAAATGCCTCCATTTCACAACTCCTAATTTTGACTGAGCATATTAATGAACCAATTGCTCCTTCCACAAACAATCCTGTATCTTGTGCTCCTGTAGCAATTCTCAACCAATGTTCTTATTACATCCCTTGAATGTCAGTTCGGTCACATGATGTTCATAGACCAATAACAGCAAACTATACAAATGTAATGTGTCTGTCATTTCCTTTCTGCATTATTCAAGATCACTATGAAAGCATGTCTCATATCTCAAAATAATAAAGGCAATATACAACAAGTATACAGGCAAAATGAAGAAAAATTCAAAGAATTCTTATCTCAATCAGGAACAAGAAAAAACGCCAACTCTTTCCATTCCTGTTCTATATAATATTTGGACTCTTACCCACAGCAATAAAACAAAGAAATGAAATAAAGGTGATGCAAATTGCAAAAGAAGAGGCCCAAGTATCCTTCTTTGCTGATGACATGATACATACATAAATGACTCCACCAGAAAACTTCTAGTGCTGATAAATTCATTCAGCAAAATAATATATAAAATTATAATAGGAAAACCAGTAGATTTCCTCCGTACCAACATCAACATATTGAAGAGGAAATCAGGGAAATAATACCATACACAATATCCTCACAAATTATAAGAGATCTTGGAATGACTCTAACCAAGAAAGTGAAAGGTTTGTATAATAAAAATTTTAAAACATTGAAGAAAGCAATTGAAGAAGGTACTAGAAATGGAAAGACCTCACATGCTCTTGAATCAGTGGGATTAATATCACAAAAATAGACATCCTCACTTGAATAAATTCAAAGCAATTACCCATTAAAATTCCAGCACAATTCTTCATAGAAATTGAAATAATAATCTCAAATTTCATATAGAAACACATAAAAGCTAAGATAGCCAATATAATCCTGAGCAATAAAGTAACTACGGGAGCTATTACCATTCCTGATATCAAATTATACTAGAAAGCTATAGTAATAAATAAAGTATGGTACTGCCATAAAACAAATATATTGATCAGTGGAATAGAATGCAGGAACTTTAAGTCCACACATTTATAGCCTCCTGATTTTGACAAATAAGCCACAAATACGCACTGGCAAAAAGACAGCATGCTCAACAGCTAGTGTTGGAAAAACTAGCTAGCTGCAAATAGAATAATAAGCTAGATTCCCACCTTTCTTCATGCACAAAACTCCAAATGGATCAAGTAAGCCAACATAAGACAGGATACCCTGTAAGGAATACATAGGAACTTAAAATTACAGGAAAGGACATTCTAAATAGGACATCTATAGCACAAGCGTTAAGTCCAATAATTGATAAATGGGATATCAGGAAACCAAAAAGCAGAGCAAAAAGCATCACCATCTGAGTGAAGAGAAAACTTACATAATGGGAAACCCTTCACCAGCTATACCTTTCACAGACAGAATATAGAATATAGAAAAAAAAAGCTAAATAAAATCTAAACATCACAGGAAACACACAACCCAATTAAACAGTGAAGTGGTCTGAAAGTTGAACAGAAATGAAGATGTGTTCTTCTAAAGATAGAAAACAAATGGCTGAGAAATACTTTTAAAATATGCAGCATATTTAGTCATCTGGAAAATATAAATTAAAAACAGTTGAGATTTCTTCTTACAGCACTCCGAATGGATAAAATCCAAAACGAAAGAAAGACAAATGCAGATGAGAAGGTGAGGACTGTATAGTTCTTATCCACGGCTAGTAGCTGTGCAAGCATCAGCTTTCCTAATGGGAATCAGTGTGGAAATTCCACAAAATGCTCAAAATTGACCTACACTTTCTTCATGAGTGGTAACTCTTGGGCATATACCTAAAGGCATGTATACCTTTTTACAGCTCTCCAGTTCCTAAACTGAATTTCTTATCACATTTTATGGAGTTAGCAAATAAAGAGGTGCTTATATTAATCAAGGTTTAATAACTGTGCTTCATAGCATCTGATATCAACTTGACATGCCTGGGGAGAGGGAACATTAACCAAGGAATTTCCTCTATTTGAATGGCTTGTGGGCATGTCTGTGAGAATTTTTTTCTTTGTTGACAGATGTAAGATGGCCCACACTGGGTGGTGCCACCCCTGGGAAAGTGGTCTTGGAGTCTACAAAGAAACAGGCAGAGTGGCCTGCACCTTGGTGCGGGCGGGAGTAGTTACCTGGGCAGGCATCTGCCGCCTCTGCTGCAGGTAGGGGGCCGTGGGCGGGACGGTCCTAGTCTCTTTTGTGCTGGGACCAGAGGGGCCGGTGCTAGTGGCCTGCACCTTGGTGCGGGCGGGAGTAGTTACCTGGGCAGGCATCTGCCGCCTCTGCCGCAGGTAGGGGGCCGTGGGCGGGACGGT